>JAACJT020000013.1:8149585-8159611 GCA_009936485.2 Gymnarchus niloticus | reverse complement strand
TAACGTGTAGACCGCCGTGATGTCTGTGGAACGCAGTGTTTGACGTTAACGTGTAGACCGCCGTGATGTCTGTGGAATACAGTGTTTGCCATTAAATGTAGGCTGCTGTAGTCTCTCAGGAATACCTTTGTGAACAAACCCTCTCTCTCATTTCTTCCCACACTCCGATGCTTAGCAACATCTTCATGATCCAGCCCCCTGTTCAAATAAGATCTTATAATGGATACAACAATCCAAACCGTGAAGGGCACACGGACATGAGCATGTAAAGTCCAAAAAAAAAAAAAAGGGGTTTTTTTGTAATGGCTTTTTCAGGCAGACAAGAGCGAGGCCACTAATGGATTGGAAAACATGCTGGGAGTACCGGGTGCAACGGCCTCCAAAAACCGAAGGGTGACTGTGCTCAGCTAAACGCAGGCGAGTGTGTGGCAGAGCAGGTGGGTGTGCGGACATATCTGTCCCTCACAGGAGCAGGAGTATCTGGCCGCCTGAGATTTGAGATCTGCGGCTTGTTTGCTGCTCATTTCACAAGGCTGGTTTACACAGGAGCAATACAAGGGCCACCAATACAAACTCTGGAAGAGTAGAAATTTGTTTGTCTGCTCGGCAGATTTCGTGAATAATGAAAGTGTTCTCAGAATGAAACAGACACTTGTGAGCCATTTGTTAAGATTACCTTCTCCCCTCGTTTGAGTGATACACTGACATCAGCTCTGAAAACCCTATATACACCCACACTGAAATGCAATAAATTTGGAATCCCCTCCCATAGCAAAGAAACTCAGAAATCGATTAAGTGATATCAAATTAAAAGTTGTAGCATGAAGTGTGGCATATTTATTTTGCAAAGCTGGCATTTTAGAAGCATTTTGTAAGGGTGAGAGAAAGGTGTTTATTTTGATGGGGAGTCTCCATAAAGTCCATGGAAGACTTGCCCCAGAGGAGGGGGTGGTGGCAAATGGCAGCACGTAACAGAGGGTTGGGAGTGGAGAGAAGTGTAAAGGATCAATGAAATCAAAGGACAAGTGTTCTGATGTCTGCAGAAGGAATATCGCACAGGAGAAGAACACAGAAGCATCTAATCACAAAGGGCCACAGGTGAAGTGAATAAGTGGGCTGTTCACCTGACTTTGCCCTTTCCGAAGGTAGCAGCATCCCCCTCCATCTTATACTCTGTTTCCAAGGTTTCTTCAAAATTAGTACCCACGGATTTAATGCAACCTATAGGCTTGCATGAAGCGAGATCATCGGCCTCAGTGATTTTTTTCGCATCATGTTCTGCACAGAGAATCATTTCACATTCCATCCCCTCGATCCCCCGATGCAGTACGGAGCAAGGCTGGCAAGCTCAACGAAACCCAAAGAGGTCGAGTGACATCCAGCAAAAGCGACGGGGAGTCATGGTGATATGCTGGACAATGGGGCCTCTAGTGAAGCCTCTGCCAGTGGACATATGAATTGAAAGCACATTTGCTGAATACCAAACCATCGCCTTGTTATTAAATTGTCAATCAGTTAAACCCTGTTTGCCAGTAGCTGACAGTCAAGGGCAAAGGTGTATCTGTGTAAAAAGTGATTGACTATGAATGCATATTAGCCCTGTTACAAAGCGAAGAAAATATTCTTTTTCCCTCTCTATCATGAAGTTGTGGTGGAAAGAAAGGGCATTCCATCTGTTATAGTAGTGCATGTTTTTGTGACCTCTATCCCTAGTTTGGCACAAATGAACCCTGGAATATGTTATTGTTTATGATCTCTCCATGTGATTTAATTAGGAAAGTGCCTGTGGCAAAAGCATCACAGGGAGAAAAAAAAAAGCCTTTTCAATTTAGTCAAGATATCCACCGTTAATGAATCGATCTTCCCCGATTTTTGACCACTGCAGCCATAATTGTCATAATTTGAGGCGAGTTTGAGGAGCTCTGCTCTGTTTTCTCGAGGATACAAGAAGAGTCAGATGCCCTTCTGAAGGCATGAGAGATGTTCTGAGGCTGTGTGACTCCTGCACCCGGCCCCCCACTGAGCCCTCGTTCCCCGATTCCTCTTCTTGAGCACCATTACCGTGGCAATCTGCCACATGCTCAATTTTAGAAATGAACTCCCCGTCTCTCTTTTAACGATAATTGATATCCTCATCGCGATGGTTCCAATGCCACGTTCCCCACTCTCTGAAATGAGGCTTTTATTTATTTATCTTATTTTTATGTTTCTTTTTTTTTTCTTTTGGTTCCCGTGCATTGCAGCTGCTGCCTGGATACCGCGCCTGGATACCGCGTCTGTATGGCACCTTCATTTGTATTCGTGGCTGCGTTTATCTATCTCCACTCCTGCCGCCGCCCAAGTCACCATTTCAGCCAATGAGCAGCCCCGCTCGGCATATTAACTCTGTTTTTTTTTTTTTGCTCTTTAAGAGTAACATTGCAAAGCTCTTTATATGTGGTTAAAAAAAAAAAACTTGAATGTGTTAAATAACATTCTGAAATGACATACTTAAAATATACATTTTTACATAAAACAGTCCATTTTTTAAAACAGTTACAGGTAGGATGTGTCTGTGTGGGAGATTTGTGTGTGAACTGTGAAATGTTCCTCCACAAAGCCAACACATACACACCGTAGCCAATGGTGCCTGCTATATGAAGGGCCTCTTAAGGTTGTCTTTGGATGTGCCAGCAGATATTTACTGTCAAACATCACTTGTCTGTCTCCACTCGCTCCCAGCTTTATTATATATTCCGGCTTGGGCCTTCGAGATTCAATGTTACAATACAGTACATCATTCCCACTATGTTCATAGGTTCCTTATCTGAGTACCAGCTACGCTACCTGAATGCCAAAAATAATTTTTGTCCTCTGTAATCAACTTCGCAACCAGGCTGATTTGTTAATCACGAGTTTAGAAGAAATTATTCCGCAAACTTATCTAAATATCAAGAAAATAAAATGTCATATATAATGCATTTTCAAGGCATGGATTATAGCTGTAAAATTCACATAATCCTTGCAACTACTAACCACCTATGGTGTGACAGAGGGGCTGACACCCCCCCCCCCCCCAACACCACCACCACGTTTCAGGATTGAGATGCTAATGCAAATGCCTGAGCTGATATGGAGGTTTACTGTCAGCTGAACAGAGAATCCTGCAGGAGATCAGGGAGGAGAAGCTGATCGAGGACACAGCAAGCTGCTGTTAGGAGGGGGTGTGGTCCCCTGCTCAGGTGATAGGACAGCATTCTTACTATTGTCAGCACGCTCAAGACAGTATGAAGGGAAATAGCTCTGCATAGTGGCCTTTAAATTACGATTAGTGACCCTGAGGAGCACATGGTTAATACCTCTACAGAGTAAGAAGCTCCCGGTTTGGGAAACTTTTGGAATTCTGGGAAGTGACTCGGTAGCTTTGATTTTTCTTGTGTAAAGGCATCCATTTTGCCCATCTTGCACCCTGTACCTAGAGGTTTGTGTGAATGAGAAATTTTTAATTCAATTATTTTTTTTTTAATATATCATTTCAAAAATAGTTGCCCTAAAGTGTTTAACATAGAAAGGCTTTTAACTGAGATTTTTAACAAGTTAATTATTGTGTTTACTTTCTAATTCCAGGTGTAATTTTTATAAAGTGGTCCATTGGCCCCCTGTGACCACATTCTTAATGTATATTCAGGGTATTATCATGTGACTACTTTCTTAATATTTATTCAGTGTGTTGTCACGTGACTACTTTATTAATATTTATTCTAATATTTATTCAGTATGTTATCATGTGACTACTTCATTAATATTTATTTAGGGTGTTTCATTGTGAAATCATTCATAAAAGTCCTACATGCCACTTCACCAAATAGTTATAGCATATATTTAAATGATATTGAACCTGCAAAATTAAATGTTGGTCCCAGACCTGGTACTGCAGGGCAGTCCATAGTTTATCTTTCACCAAATCCTATATAATATTTATAATAATATATTTTTATTATTATCATATGACTTTTTCCAGTTTAATTTATTTTTTTAAGATGTTGCCATGAGCTCTAGTGTACAAAATATATGTTCGTAAATTATACCGCACGGAATGAACAGTTAGAGAGAAGTTTAAGAAATGTACTCTTTGCTCTGAGTTACCACTTGAGAAAGTTGTGCTGCAGCATGTGTGTTTCACATTCATGTGATTTTAATGACAAACTCATGTGTTCTTACAGCATAATAATACAGGGTAACAGTTTCCTCTTTTTATATTCCAGTTTCTGCTTATATTTTCACATGACAAAGATGATAACGTATCTGCCATATGTGACTCATTCTTTTCAAGTGTAATTTGCTCTTTTTGTTTGTTTTTCCTTTACGTGAAAATGAGGAACGATGTTTCTGGGAGGTAAAGCAGTAGACTCGTCTCGTCATATTGGGTACAGTCAGCATTGCAGGCGTCACAAACATGTGCAGATGGTCTCTGTGCATGAATCGAAGGTGGCTTTTCGCATGGCCAACCAATAAGCATCTTTGTTGCTTCCTTTCATCACTTCTGTTTAATGCATAACATACCCAGGCAGCTTGGCCGGCTGATGCATTTGCAATTCTTTCAGAAACTGACCACGGTTCACGCGACAGGTGGTGACGTTTCAACTGAGTCACGCGACTGCTGTTTAATCAGGACGGGTGGCCCTGCTGTTGCGTGCGTACAAGTTGTCAGGAATACATTTGGAAAAGTGAGTCGAGAACTCAAAGAGATTGTACATCACTTTCTGGGAACAAGAGGTTTAGTAGAAGTTACCAAGTTTCATGTTTATGCTGGAAGAGTAAACATTTCACCTTGTGTGTTTATGTGCGTATTGCAATAACAACAAACGTACGTACGCATGTGGTTGCATGTCTGAGTCTCACAGATCCTTTGGCAATTCCCCAGGAATTCTGTATTCTGCCGCTGTATATTCAGCCGGGGGTCAGTGTCATGGACATGCCACCCCCCAATCTTCCACATGTGCTCCCAGCCAGCGCTTCAATTATTGTTTAAATTGCCATAAATGTGGTTTATTTTTGTATTAAATGCAATTGACTGAACTCTCCTATCTAAAAAAAACACACCAAGGAAAATCTAAATGCAAAAAACAAAACCTAAATAAATTCACCTCCAGAGGACCCAATCCTTCAAGAACCAAGGTTTTGCAACGAATCGATACTCAGTACTAGATATAAAATAACCTTTTGATGACCACTGCAACAAATGTAGGCAGCACCAGCCATTTCTCACACTGTTATTGATCTTTGCTCTGCACTTGCACTGTTTTTTTTTTTTTCCATGGAGACCTGAAACAGGGTTTCCATCAGGTCTGCAAGTCGGTCCCTTATGCATATGGCCTAACTAATTAGTGATGAGACAAATGAGGCTTCAAAACCCGTGCTGGATGGGAGTATCCTAAACTTTCACCCAGCATGGGTTTTTAAGCCTCATTTAGTGCCAGCACTGATTGGTTAGTTCAGGATACTCCCGCCCACCACAGGTCATTAAGCTTTAGTCAGCCTCAGTATTGATTGGTTACTTCAGGATCCTCCTGTCCACCATGGATTTTGAATCTTCACTTAGCCCCAGCATTGATTGGTTAGTTCAGGATACTCCTGCCCACCACGGGTTTTGAATCTTCATTTGTCCCATCCATAGCCATCAGCTACAGCTTGAGTGGATGTAAAATCTGCATTCACCATGTAGATCGGCATATATCTGAATTTATCCTTCTTAGTTTCATCCTTTGGAAAGAAAGAGTGCAGATTCTCTGCTTTCCTGTGTAATGAGCAGGGACTTGAAGCCGGCGCTCTCCTGCTGTGTGCATCTAACTGGGCTTGGATCTGCCAGCTACATTTAGCCGTTCTGTTGTCAGGTACCATGTTTACAGCAAATGGTTCTGGAGAGGCGTGTTGTGGGGAGAAATGGTGCCACTGGAGCTCTTGGAATTAATCAAGGCAAAAATTAGGGACTTTTATGTCGGCGGAATGCAGGCTGGTTATTTTTGAAGGGGACCGCGCAGAGTAAACACCTCTAACATCTGTAATGTTAAAATTGCTCTCAGAAACTTGTGCTGAATTGGCACACAGCAGCTTGGAAACCCCAACCAGTATTCAGTGTAGCAAGAGTGAATCCTGAATCCTAAGGGAAATTTTTACCTACAAATTAAGCCTGCATGTGTCCGGAACTCCCACATTAACCAAGAGCATTAATAAATCCGGTTACGTAATTAATAATTTAGATGAATTTTTGTTGTGATCCTGCCATAAGGTCACATTCCCCCTATTACCAGGGCGTAACTCCATCATCTCCCCCAAAGACATTCCCCCAGCACACAGCTGGTGGACTATAAATCTGTACTTTCTCACTTTAAAACGCGGCATTTTCGAGTGATGCACTGTGTCGTACCTCTGAAGGTGCTCTGAGCTGTGCAGTCATCAGTTCTCACCTATACATGCAAGGCAAAGGCCGGCCGTTTCCTCTTTGAGAAATCAATTTCTGTACCTCATGCTAGGAACTGACTCTGCAGTCGGCGTCAGAAGGATTTCAAGTGCATGAGGAATATTATTCATATTATTTATTCATTATGCACATCACATGCACTCAAAGTGGGCTAACAGCATTTACTGCTGTGTATATTTTAGCTTAGAAATAATGCAAATGCCTAGTAAATAAATAGTGAGCAATCTACAAGGTGTTAACAGCACCACATCAAAAACTTTGAAGAGCTACAACTAATTAATTCTCTGTAAAATGAAATACTTTTTATTGTATGTACGAAATGACTATCCTCACAATTACAATATTATGACAGCCTTCAAGGTTAATTAATATAGTGCTTGATTGACTCTTCTTAATTAATTTTATTAATTGTTAATACTTGATTGATACTTCTTAATAAAGTCTTATTAGTATTTAAGGTCCAGTGTGCTGTCCGGTGTGCTAACTCGCATTCAGCAATGTTGGGATGAACCTCAGTGGAAAATGGACCTTTTCCCACAGAAAGTGAATTCATGCAAGTGATTCTAAACTCATCTCTTGACCTGTAGGAAAGTGAGCGTTGTCTGTCTCCCTGAGCAAACCAGTGCTGTAATTAAAAATAAATCGAATCAGGACTGTAGCTCAGCTTGGTCCCGAGGTCCTTCTCAAGAAGCAAATGAGTTTTATGCTGTTTTATGGTGGGAGACAAGACTGTCAGGATCAGCGAGACGATGTATAACATACACTGTGATGTTCATGTGTCACATGCCATATAAATTTAGCATTTTTCGTCACCCCTGCCAAATTCACAGCTAAACCATCTGCCCGTTTGCTGTGAGGCTGTGTGCCACTTCAGGTCGTTATTTTGTCCATTTTTAGACACGTGCGGCGTTAGCGAGGGGGAACCATTTTCACTGGCGCCCATGTGATATCGCAGGAAGACAATTCAGTGCGGGAGTCGTAACGTTTATAATTGAATTGTTATATTTGGAATGCACATCCCCAAACTCACAAGAATACACCTTGTAGAGAATATAAGAAAGATACAGAAAATGAGACAGGGCAGCATGGACTGTCTCAGCGTACAGCAGGTTTGTCACTGTGTGTCTCGGTGACATGGTATTTTAGCCGCATTGCCACTTTCGTCCTCACTGTCATAATGTCACTTTCCTGTCAACTGAGGCACAAAACCACAGGAATACCCTGGCATGGCCTAATTAAAATGATGAAAATTATTAGCCTTTATGTGTAGTCTGTGGCATAGTCAATGGGTAAACAGTGTGTGTGCGTGTGTGTCTGTGCGCGTGTGTCAGTAAAATGCATAACCTAGCAAAGTCTCTCTTTCCACTCCAGCTAGTATTAAACAGCTAGATGTCAGGAAACCGTGTAAGGTGCTGCCAGAGCAGGTGCGTTCTTCAAATAGGCATTACTCTTTTACCAATAATGCATTTCAGCAGTCTAAGAGTTCGGTCACATGACATCACATCAGTTACGGCTCCCTGTTTTCCAAACAAGAGAGGTGAGTGAGGTGACACCGCGTTCAGGCTCTCACACCCATTACTGTTTTTATATAAGCCATTTTTATACACGGTCCGCACACTTTTACACAAAGTCACCGACCATTCCTGCAGCGACTTGCTGCATTACTTTGCAATGCTGAGCTGAGCAAGGGCAGTTAAGGATATCTTTCGAACTGTCCCTGTCTTATCAGATCCTCCTTGAACTTACCAGTTAGTACCTGCATCCAAATGTTCGAACCCCAGCTTCCCAACTGCTCATATATTTAATGAAATATGTTAAATCCCAGATTCGTCCGCCGTAAGCACTCTCGCTGCGGACTCGGCTGTCCCTGTGGACGTCCCTGCTGATCAAATAAGATTTGTGCTCCGACGCAGGAAACATTTACTTTACGGGGAAGGTATAATATGGCAGTCGTGTACCAGCGTAATGGACAATAAAATGGGGAGGTCTGTGTGACTGATTCCTGCTACTTTGCTGTAAGACGGAAAATTGAGAGCTTGAGGGATGCCGAGATCCTGCAGATGAGGCTCTTAAAAGTCTTCCACTGCCTAAGAGGACCTAAGTGTGCACAGCCAAGGGTTTCCACCATGCAGACTGCAAGGAAGAAACTGGGCTGGTATATAGATAATAGGACAGTTCAAAGAGACATGCTGGCATTATGGGACTTTCTGGAATCATGAACCCTCTGTGCCGTTCAACAAAAGATTCTCATCCTCATTTGAGACATTATCAGTAACGTGGCACTGTGTCCCTCACCAGGAGAAAACTCTTTGAAGGGATCAGTGAGGTTAAGTCCTTTTTTGTTACCATGTTAGAATGACCAGTGTGATACCCACTTCTAAGTAGTGATTTATACACAGATGACTGTCATAGTTGCAGTATTACTGAGCTTAACATCTTCTATAACGTTTAGGAATGAGGAGCAGGTGCCCTGAAGCACAAGCCATGTCTTAACATACCCCGCCCCCCCGTCTGACAACGACACAATTTACAAAAATAAGAAAGGTCAATAAAAACATAAAGAGCAGAGTGCAGTTCCATTTTACGACGAAACTCAAGGAACGTTTTACTCCATAAACCTTTTTTTAGCCAAGTGACGGTGGTCACGATGACCAGCTTGGTGTCAGGGACACTGATGACAGTAATCGATCTTCCCCCTCTGACAGGTCAGCCCAGTGTTGACCCAGAAACGGCTCTCGTCCTGACGGCCCACTAAACCTGCAGAGCTTTAAGGCTGGAGGCTTTCAAAAACCAACCACCACATTCTACACTGTAAGCCCCCCCCATTTGAAATGCAGTGTTACGTAAGGTACTATAAGCAATTCAAAGTATAGCTGACTATCATAATAACATATCATACTGGCAAGCCTTAAACGGAGCTGCTGCACTGACAGGCCTTTTAAACAGGCCGCATTTATTCTCTTTCATACCTTTCAGAAAATTAACTGTATGTGTTGTACTTAAGTTTAAGATTGAAGTCCCACAAAGGAACCTCATTACTTTCCTTGATTGCCTGCACAAAGAGCACCGGGTTCAGAATAAGGAGGCTTCATCCCGCTGCCCTTCAGTTCATTTGCCAGGGAACTTTCAAACGGCAAGTCGGATGAGTTTTCCCGGAAGATGGATTCACGATAGATTATGACGAGCTCTTGGCGGCCCCAGTTGTCGGGGGATATTGTTGGAGCACAAAAGAGAGGCATTTAATTATGCAGATTGGTAAAAGAGGGAGGAGCTGAAGGAAGAGGAAGAAAGTCAATCAGCTGCAGGGTTCCTGCATCGTGCCCCCCCCCAGCTTTTTTCCATTTGCCTTCCACATTAGGAGCAGTCTATCCTGCCTGTTGTGAACTCATTCACACTTCATGCCAAAACACACTCTGACATCAACCAGAGACAGACCGGGAATGTCACAGCACGCTGCCCCCCCCCCCCCCCCCCCCCCCCGCTTTTTGGCCCCCCCCCCCCCCCCCCCTTTTTTCCCTACATAATGAAAGGGGCATAGGGGGGGGGGGGGGGGGGGCCCTCCCTGG
>JAACJT020000013.1:8139437-8149439 GCA_009936485.2 Gymnarchus niloticus | reverse complement strand
AGGCTGTGGAATCCATGGGCTTTTATTGTGGTGTACATAACAGGACTCTGTCTGCCTTTCTCTTCTGCTGTGTGAGTACCTCCCCCCCCCCCCCCCCCCCCTCCTGGTTTCTGCTCCCACACAGCCTCATCACTTTTTCCCTAATTAACTGAAAGGCTCATGGGGGGGGTGTGATGACAGCGCCTCTCGGAGGATGGGGCAGACCCTGCAGCGCCTCCAACTGCTGTATAGACACTTAGTGGTGCATGAATGACAGTGGAAAACCCCGTGGCAGCGGCAAACCAAACATTAACGGTCATATAAAGCATAAAAGGCCTCAGACCAAGTGAGCCAACTGTTCTTCAATCACAGTTGCTGCTCCAGCTGATTCTCACTTTAAGTTTACTTGTACACTTTGGTTAAAAGAAACTCAGTGTTCTTCTCATTTTTACAACTTCCTGGGTAATCAAACTCTTTTGGTTTTGGTAAGTATGTTATTGCAACAGCACTCCCCCTGGAATGCGAACCAACACCCTACTGGATATTTAGTCCTTTAACCACTACATGACTCTGCTACCCACTGAATTGGAAGACACTCTCGATAGCAGTTCCTTCTTGAATGTGTGTGTATTCTAAACAGAAATATTAAAACAAAAAATATGGCATAGGTTATATTAAAGACCTTTTTCATGTAACAATACATATTACTTGGATAAATACCTATTTTCATCTGGCTTGCCTGTATGAAATATTAAAACTGTGTGTCCTTACAAATAGAATGCTTGACTTTTTGCTGTAACCTCAGTGCTTTCGATTTCAGTCTCTTTGATGTTGCCTGACCAATAAATAATTTGTACAGCAAAACCATCCAGAGAGACGTTGAACCGCACACAGCAGCAGTGATGCTGAGAAAGCCCAATTTTATTTAATTTGGATTCAATTTTAAAAAGTCTATTAAACAAAAGGTAGCAGATGGTTGTGTCTCACCACATTTTAGTCCAAAGCATGTGGAGAAATGGCTCTTCAGGGGACTGGTACGATCCCGTCCCTTGATGTGCTTTTCAAAGACGTAATACCAAGCTTGTCTTGGGACTGGTGTGTCAGGGTAAAAAGCCAGAGGATTCTTTAATACTGATTTCTTTTTTTTTTTTGTAAACCCAAGAACCCAGGAAAGAAAAAGGCAATTAAGCTAATGCAAGCTGGGAGTCACGAGGTTGTAGATATTTCAAGAGCTGAGCAATTTACCGTCTAGAAAAGGAGGAGAGCCCTGACATAAAACGTCCACCCATTCAAATTTATTATGCTTTTAGTTGTGTTATATGTGATACAATTAGGTGGAGGTGCCAATAAGGCATTCTCTCAAGGACGTGGTCATCTCCTGCCATCTGTTATTAATGGCACTGTCCTTAACACACCCAGATGGGAACTGGGCACTGGGACCCTGACTACCTCTGGGCTCTGATACAGTCTGTGTGTGGGGGTGTGTAGGGGGGGGGGGGCAGTAAATATATAAATAAAACAAAAATGTCCCACAGTTTAAGCAGCCCAGATGGTGTTGGTGTCTTATAAAGAGTCATTTAACTCTTAAGCAGCTTGTGTAAATGACAGCATTTTTACTGCTATCAGTGGCCCTGCTTAATAATATTAGATTTTAGACCATTGGCGTGGATTTATGTAGGGATGGTAGGGATGCGTGCTGACCATCTTTCAGGGAACCAGCTTTTACATGTGCACGATTGTTTTGTGTTGCTACCAACTTTCATGCCACACCTGAGATACTGGACATAAGAGCAGTCACAGGTTCAAGCTCAACCATTTCAGAAAGGACAAGCGGGGGTGACCCAGTGTTCTGGAGACACGTCACGCCCCATGTGTGGAAAGGACACTGCTGGGGAGTGAGAGAGCCAGGACTGCAGAGGGCAGCGGTGGTGTATGGAAGGGCCTGTAACAGGGCAGCACTCCTCGCAGGGAGGGCTTCCACATCCACACCGCAGCTCACAGACACACAGGTCCCTGGCCAATCAGCCACCATTCATATCACACTTTTCCCAATTTTCAGAACAAACAAAATACAAAACAAAAAAAAATACCCGTCATTTTTCTGTACCAGCAGCAACCCCACAGCGCCTGACCAGCATAATCTCGAATTGTCAAGACAAATGAAAAAGCTTGATTAGGCAAAGCCATTTGGTGTCCAGAGTTTCCCCAAAAGGGCTATGTAGTGGCACTTGGGATATGGCAACGTAGACACTTAAAGCTGCATTAAGGCACCATCCAGTGACCTGCATCTTGTGTTATTGCCATGGTAATAATAAGCCCCCCCCCCAGCATCTTTAACACTCAGCGGATCGCCCATCAAACTCCGTGTTAAAAGCCTAACAGGTGAATCTCTAGACATCTGCTTTCAAAACGCAGACCTTTAAAAGCTTAGTGTGTTTGCGCACTTCTTGTCATTGTGGAGAGGAAGCCTGAGTCTGGCTAATTATGAGATTATTACTTTCAGTCATTACAATGTCTGGCATGGGGAAGGCAATGGAGAAACATGTTTGAACACATTTTCGAGTCTTTCTGCCCTTGGAAGGAGCCTGTAGTGAAAGGCTTTTCCTGCCCCTCCTTAACAAATAGCCTGTAAATGGTTGCAACCCTAGGAATGGAGAGGTACCCCCCCCACATCCATCCACCACCACAAAGCAAACACAGATATAACTAGGAGCATCCATGTAGGTGTTGCTATCTGTCATGGTAAGAACAGGATTCCAAGATATGGATATTGGATAACTGGGATCAGATGTTGGGATTGCAATGGGAATGCAAATTCCCACTCTGCGGAAGCTGGTGATGTAGCGTCTGTTAGCATGCTGCCTGGGCAGGGTAGACATGCTATGGCATGTTTATGTAATGCCGCTCAGAGCTCACCTTAATGATGCCTGTGTGTACTCAGCAGGGAGCCCAATTTACCCATAGTTATTCATTTTTGGGTAATATTTATGAACAAGGAAAGAAACAATGGAGCTTTCACTGTGTTGTGTTTCCTCTTATCTTTTATCTCACCTAATCTTAAAATGCCTTGAAATGCTTCCCTTTCCAGATGATATCAACCTGGATGCTGAGTTGATCATGAGATTCATTCTGGGAGCCTTTGTCTGCCATCTTTTGACAATATTTTGTTAAAATGTGCTCCTTAACTGCAAGCTCAGGGTGCACGCTTTATGCCGTCCGCCGTTCTAGCATCAAAATCGCTCTTCGCGTTGTTTACCTACTTCTGGGGAGTGTTTCCTGCCTGCAAAATCCCCGAAAACAGCACGACCATCGCATCCCCCTTTCCCAAAACATGCACAGCTATATGGTAGATCAAAGAGGACCTTTCTGTGGCAGCAGCATCATTGGGAGGCTGTCTGACTGTACCCCATGCCACCAGAAGCCAGATGTTTCCATGTACATGAGGAGCCTACAGCAGCTCTGATGTCACTGCTGTTTTCAGGCTTAATGGGATTTGTGCTATATTTGGGGCCTCATGTCTCAGTTACGGAACAGGGGTGTTTAAAATTGAAATTAAAATTGAGCTACCTGGGCAAATAGCTGCTTTGCATTGCTATCTGACAGCATGTCTCTCCTTGGTGCCTGCGCTCGGCTCCAGGATGAGAGGGATGCAAACTCCATCCATTGACCCGCCGTTAAATAAACAGCAAGGGAGCGATGGGCAGCTCCCAGACAGAAACGCTGGTTCACAAAGTGGCCTGAGGGGGATGGGCTGCTCCGATAGGCTCAGGTTAGTGGGCTGGTCTGGAATACATGTGAATGGCTGTCGTTTTCCCCCACGCCTCACATAATTAAATCCCCCAAGCCACAGGAGCCAGCCTGCCCCCTTCAGGTGGCAGCAGGCGGTCGTGTCAAATTGAGTGCCAAGGAAATAAACACAGTGCACACTCTGCAGGTCGAAAAGACGGCCGTAGCTTCATGCCTGTCCGATCACTTCTTTGTTTTCTCTCCCATGAGGAGCCATAATTGATTAAATTTTTCCATTATTTCTTCCTCCTCAGATAGGAAAAGCTAGTCATCCTCATCACCAATGGCGACAGTAAACTAAGCAGTTGTTTGCTGAACAAAGCATAGACCAGCTAAGGAACAGGATTTGTGGTCAACAGGAACCACCGAGGAAGACTATGGCTTGATCTCAATAAAAACATCCAGCGGCATTAATGGACAATGCATCAGCTCTGAAAATTATCTGTGTGAACCGCTTCGCATCAAGGAGTCAATCAAAGTGTCTTAATTAGTGGACAAAAGTAATCATGAGCTGAGGAATGGAGTTGGTTGTGATGTTGATGTTGGACATTTGAGTGGTCTCCTATTGTTGTGTTAAAGTTTGACAATTCCACGGCAAGGAATGGCAAAAATCCCACATGTTTCACCTCAGAAGATTACAGTACAAGCTTTGAAGAAAATTGTGAGGTTAATAACTTAATGCCCTTTCTTCTGTTGCTATGGTTACCACACTGTTTATCACATTCTCCTTCATAATATCAGTGTTTCACTGAAGGCTGTATTCACTACATAATGAACATTTTACCTTGATGCCATGATAATTAAATTATGCCTCAAATGTAATGAATGTGTAAATGTCTGTATTTGAGACAGCTTGTGATTAGTAAATATTTGGAAAATTATTAGTTAAAGGGGGCCATTAAGGAAAAGGCATATAAGGCTCTCCTATGTGCTGGGGAATGGACTGCAATGTTGCACCATCTGTCCCACTTTGCATATCTTTGGAATTTGAATTGCATATCAGGAACGTGAAGTGTGGGGGGGCGGGGGAGGTGGAGGGTGGTGGCGGTTTAAAGAACCGAAGCTTTAGCAGACTTTACAAGGAATGACAGGCATGTTTCGAGAGTCAACCTCTACACTGAGCATCAACCACCATTTCCCCGCCCCCTTTTGTGAGGTCCCTATAGGATATTACGCACTCTGAGCAACAATGTGGTGTTCTGGGTATATAAACATATGGCAGTTCTGAACATACAAGCTGTCCCTGTTCTCCTGCAGTTGGCATTCCATAATCCATGGCTTTGAGCCACTCTCAGCCTTACCTGAGGTGAGGCTGAAGTGTCACAGCCCAGAGGAGGGGGCCGCCTTCTGTGCCATGTGTATCCACACCCGCCACTGGAGGGCGAAGTCACAGGAAGGGGCTCATTATTCATACTGTTAACTCCTGTACCCTTTCACAGGGGCAGGTGATACATTCTCTTCGGAGAATTATAGGGAACAGAATGTTCCACATCAGGCTACTGCTCAAAGATTTAGAACGATGCTCAGCCTCTCCCTCTCCTTCTCTTCTATAGTGTACATCCATTATCAGAGTGTATCATTTCACTCTCAGGGTCAAAGGGGAGTCTGTCCCAGACCCTTGAAGGGATGCCTGTCCATCACAGGGCACATACATGTGCTGACTCACAAAGTACACTACATAAAGCCAGTATCAAATAAAACCAGTATCAATGTTTGTGTACATTTCCATTTCTGGTTCTCCATATAATCCATTTTATTTTGTCCCGGAGAAATTTAAATGGCTTTAAGTTGTGATTAAAGTGATGATAAATGGTCAGATACACCTGAGAAATCAGTTGTAAGTTACGTCGGTTTGAGACACCTCTGGGTGACATCTTCCTTGCCTTACTTTCGAATTCACCTCAGCACCTAACTAATTAGTGGCAGCCATTAGTTTAATTGGATTAGTTAATCAAAGAGCAGCATTCATATTCAGAAGTGGACCTCCGACCTCCGCAAGGATGAGTAGTCACATGGGAAAAAAAACTATATCTCCCATTGCTCATTGGCCCGGGGTCAACATGGGGAATGGGCAACATTAATTTTTCAGAGTTAAGAAGGGTTTTGATGTAATGCATAGTCATAGCCACTATTGGTGAAGAGCCATTAAGTAAAAGTTAGTGCAGCATCTATACCATGGACTTTATATGTAATAAAATTTAATGCCCACGACAATTTGAAGAGACAAAGTGATCATTAAAAAGCAGTCTAGATTGACTGGTAAAGGAAAAATGATACTGGTTCCCAATGTAATGACAAAATCAATGCTGATTACCTTCCTGGGGAGTAGGAAAAGAGTAAAAATGACAAACTATGCTAAACTTCATTGAATAGCAATTTTACACAGAATGATTTTCAGATAAAATAGGATTGAAGGGCCAGGAATATAGAAGCAGGATTTTGGTGAGGTGTTTGATTCTGGATTTTACGATGGCTGGCTTACTAACACTAACTACTTAACGTGTGGCATCATTGACAGATGTTTTCATAATGGTGCCAGCTGTTTTGAATATCAGTGTGGTTCCTAACCACTTCCTGTGCCATAGCTTGGATTAACCATCACAAACTCCAAGAGTAAAAGTAACCCAAGTTGCTACGAGGTGCTATTGTTGTTTACTTGGGTATTGATGTACAAATAACTGTAGCCACTTTCTCTACAACCTGAATGCTGAAAGTGAGGACCTCTGATTGTCATCTGCAATGGGAATCATGCACACTACCAGCCACTAGTGCAACTGGATGAAGTTTGTATTTATTTGAGCATCTTAGGAAGAGTCTACAATCAAATAAACGACCTAAGTAATCTGGCCTTTATCTTCATTAAACAAAAGTGGAACATCCGTGTTGTTTCATGGAAGACGGTATCAAATTTACACTTTTACACAAAAAACTGGTTACCAGCTGGCTACTGTTGTGCAAACCAGAACCAATAAAGGAATCAGTCCTAAACTGGGGCTGAGGAGCAGTCTAGTCACCAGAAGCCAAAGCAATACTGCGTAGTCTGCAACCTTCAGCCATATACTAGGGCCAGGAACAGAAGACACTCACTGACTCAGGAGTTCTGGGTGGTTTCTCAAAGACATGTGATGTGCATCAACAGCATATTACTGCTTATCACACTTAAAAGGCCGAGTCTTGAAATCAAAGCGATTTTGCACATTTATCTGCCAATTCAAAAAAAGAGTTTACTCCACAAGACCCGATCTTTGTAAATTATTGCTGTCTTTCGGGTTTTTACAAAAATGTCCGTCGTCTTCGATGTCTCCTAACTTTCCACACATACCGCACGTGTCTGCTGTAAGTCTTTATTTTTCATGGCTGTTGTGAAAGACAATAGATATATGTTAAGGTTAAATTAATCTTCGCCTTTTCCAGAAATGCGTTTAATATGGTTATTGTTAATTCATGTGAACTTTCCAATAAACATCTAAGAAATGATATGAATGCTACAGGATTTCATAGAACACTGCAATATTTGCCAGTAATTGCATCTTTAATCCTTTTCCAATCATTGAAAAGGTCACAGTAACTTTATGCTGTACTCATTTTGCATGCATCGGCCACATGACTAAACAGTATCCTGTCAGGACTAGTCAGGGAAATAAGATTGATCAAAGCAGTGACAGGGTTCAAGTACGAATGCAGTGTAGGAGAAAGCAGTCCTCTGACTGATCTGCCTTTGTTCTTTTCCAAACGATGGCACTTCTTGGAATACTAACAATTTGAGTGCCATCTTAAGCCTTGCATGATACATTAAAATGCTTAGCTAAAATTAAAAAAATGACTGGACTCTTAAAGAAAAAATGACTCAAAGAAATAGTTTAAATGCTTTAAGGAAAAACTTTAAAAGAGATTTGTTGTCATTTCTTACTGATTTTTTTTAAAATATTTTGTTCCAAAATCAATATAATCATTGTGACAGCTTTTATTCTAAATGGACATTTTTGGGGTGATAGCACAATGTTTGGATTATGCTCTAGACCAAGAACAGGATACAGGTGAGACCAAATAACCAAAAGTGATGCTGAAATGATATAACAGAACAATATTTTGTGCGTGAAGATAGAAAATGTGAATAATAATTAACACCTTTACTCTGCTGGCACTCAGTTTATATATTTATTAGTAAAAAATATTTTTACGTTCAAGAAATTAGAGATGCTTGTTAAAACCCCACAGTAAAAGTCATTCATTTTTGTATTACATTTTTTCCCCCAGACACTAGGCATTCTTCTACTAATGGAGAAATATGACAGCTAGCATAGAACATACATTCCATGGATGTAGTGATCATTTGCGTGTGTGTTTTTTGCAATGACTCTATGAGTTCCATTTCCATTTTCCTCAGCAGGCAGCATTACTGAATGTTGGCTGAATCATCCTTCCTGGACAATCACTGACTTTCAGGGAATACACTGAAGATAGCACACAAGGTGATACTTAGCTAACACAACTGATAATTTGCGAAGGATGTGTTGCTAATAATCAATAGACTGAAGAAAATTATATGAATAATAAATGAAATTAGAATGTTAAATATGGAAACGGTATATAATTTCATGGTAAAGTGCCACATGGACTATAGAAACATAACAGAATGTAATATGCCCAATTAGCTGTTGCAGAATAAATGGTCATATAGGGGCCAAATAACATAATAAATAATAGTCCTGAAAACAAAAATATATAATATGCTTAACATGGGGCCAATTATATTTTTATGTTTACATAAAAACAGTTGTGTTTGTGGTCCTTGTTTTTCTTTCCAACTGAATGACTTTTTCAAGGAATGATGGAAAATCCCTCGAGTGACTTTCTTGCATTTGCAGGAGGTGTTTGCAGCGTTTGCGTTTGGTTATGCCACACGTCCGTGGCTGCATTTCTGCTGGGCATTTTATGGTCCGCCGTGGAGAGGAGGTCACCCATCCCTTCCCCACTATTTTAGCGGCAATCGTGAACAGGTGTTCCCAACTCTCCGAGGGGACCCACTGCTGTCGCAAAATACTGCTTCAAAGTGGCAGGTTTTTTCTTTTTTTTAATCCCAACAGGAGCCAAGTAAATCATATTGGCCCTTAAGACAGTTTTCATATCAACAACTTGGTTATTCCCTCCTGTAAAAAAAAAAAAAAAGAGACTTAGCATGGGGCGGGGGGTGTGGGGAGTGCTTTCTAAAAAAACTGAGGAGAATGGTGAAAAGACTGATGAAAGTTGTGATATTTCGGGTTTTATAAGTCGGGTGAGCTGCTGTTCGGCATTTGAAAGGGAATGAGTTATTACGTCGGAGCCATGAACGTCTCTGGTTATTTAGCTAATGTGTGTTTTGACACAATTAATTCCTATTATTCGGCACACTAGCCATTATGGAGGTGTGTGGAAAACGAAAGCCTATAAATGAAAGGTATATAAGTCTGGGAACACCTACACATGGCTCTACATGTGCGAATTCATGAGCGCCTGTTAGCCCCCCTGGATGATCTGAGACTCCCACGTTTTAAATCCTCCTCCCAAACTTGCCTATGTATGATAATTGCTTTTCTCACCATTTTTATTTTAAGATGCCAGCACACCCAAGCACCAGAAACCGGTGATGAATTTTGATAGGTCTGGAAATGATACTGTAACACCAAGACGGAATGGGAAAAGGCGATCTGCATGCCCCGTAATGGAAGGTTAGGAAGATCCGAGCCGATGTCGGCACCTTCCCTCTACGCCTTGTTATCCACGGCAGACGACCTATAAGTTCTGTCTCCTTTCTCTTTCAGCTCTCTGTCTCTCCCCCCCATAGACCATGTGGCACCCTGGGGGGAAGGTATAAACCCGGCAAGTGTAGCAAATGGCAACTCCAAGGCATTGTAAAAGTCATTCAAAATTGCACTGGAAGCAGCAAACCAGTTTTCTTTCCTTGACTTGGGCTTTACAGAGCTGGTAGAACACATTATTTTGGGGTATGTCTGATGTTTATTGCGTGTTATCTGTCACGTAATGTAATGAGGGATTGTACTTCGTGGCAAACAGTAGACCTTTTAAAACCTGATATGAATCTTTCTGGCAAGTAATATTCTCTGAACATTCTCTGAACTTATGCTGTCACCCGCCCCCCCCCCCCCCCCCCCCCCCCCCCCCCCCCTTGGCCTCTCTCCTCCTTTCTTTTTTTTTTTTTTTTTTTTTTTTTTTTTTTTTTTTTTTTTTTTTTTTTTT
>JAACJT020000013.1:8122810-8139253 GCA_009936485.2 Gymnarchus niloticus | reverse complement strand
AAGTAATTTTCTCTGCACCTTCTCTGCACTTTTGCGCTCCCCCCCCCCCCCCCCCCCAGTCGTGTCTTTCCCTTTATGGGTCAGTCTTGTTTTTTTTTTTTTTTTTTTTTTTTTTTACAGATTGTGTAATTCAAGCCAAGTCTTGCTGGACCAGAATATAACTTGATTGCTGCAATAATAATCTGCATTAAGTCCATTATTGGAAGGCATAAAACCCAGCAGCGAATGGACACAACTGCGTTAATATTGATTTTCCTTCATGTAAAACGCACGAGGAAAACATCTAGGTAGCGATCTCTCGGTTCTCCCTCAGACACTCTGACCCTTTTCTGGTGGTCTCTGTACAAGCTCCTCAAACACAGACACCCCACCTCAACCTATCCTACCACCCACACCCTAACAGTACAATCCCACAGCCAATCTAGCAACATGAAAGTCCTCAGTGCATGGTTTCCAAGGTTTGTAGAGTGCTTGGGAGAATGAACTCAAGACCATGTTACTATTTTTTTCTACCAGAACTGAAGACTCTGTAACTATTAATTTCTACCTCTCCCTTCTTAAGAAAAGAGGGTTTACACACCATACTGTTGTCTTCTCGGTTTCTTTACAAGTTGATTTCCTCGTATGTTTCTATGCTTTTCTGTGAGTACTCAGCCTATCAGGAGCACATGACACTTCCTCCTGCCCTTCAAGTTGGCCCTCTTTTCACAATGCAGGGTGAGTGGAGCCACCTGGGAAGGTTAAGCACCGCTACAAGAATTGGCACGGCACTGAAGACTAAGGCCCATTCACTCACCGGCATGGGACAGATTCACTGCCGGCTTTTGGCTCCATCTCAGTTGATTGTCAGCCTCCCTCAATGACACGGGGAAAATCTGTTCCACTGTTGGGTGGTTCATAGTCTCAATTGCCAAATATTTTGATTTAAACAACAGTCTGGGCTAGAGAAGTCATGCTACACGCAGGAAATCCTTCGGTTTCATCCATCCAGTTCTCCGAGTTCAAAATATTTATATTCA
This sequence comes from Gymnarchus niloticus, assembly GCA_009936485.2. NCBI lineage: Eukaryota > Metazoa > Chordata > Actinopteri > Osteoglossiformes > Gymnarchidae > Gymnarchus > Gymnarchus niloticus. The sequence goes on along the minus strand of JAACJT020000013.1, from coordinate 8,138,234 downwards.
AAATACTCCAAGTCAGACACACACCATCCCAGAATCTTCTACTCTGGTAAACATAAATTTACAATAGCAAGTAAATGAAAAGCACAATATGTGTTTACAGGGTGTTGCAATCCTAATTTTTTTCATGTGTAGAAGGTCCCAGAATACCATAGAGTATAAGCAAGTTGGCACAGAGGTCATCCAGTTACCTACCAAGGTTTATGGACTAAAGCCTGATTGTCTACTGAATAAGGAAGGTGAATGTGAAGGGGAACAGGTGTTTTTGGTGGCTGACCATCTTGTCCCTGCCTTCTCATATTAGTATTCATGACTCTTTAACAGAACTCTGAAATGGATTTCCAGATATCATCAACACTTTTCACCTCACTGCTTCCTATATTTGCAGCTTCAGTTCAGTGCCCCCTGTGCTCCAAATCGCAAAAGTATCTAAAGTTAGGCTAGGCTAATCAGAGTTAAAAAAAAATAAGAATTTATCTCCATAATGTCCAAAGAGCAGCTTGAGAGACCGAGAAGCAATAATTTGCTTCAAGCTAATAGCACATTTTTTTCTGATTGGGCATTGTGTTTACAAAAGAAAAATAATGAATCATCTCTCCAGATTTGCTCTGGTGATTATACTGCATTTTTAGGTATCATTTAATGTATAATATTCTTTTTTTTTCTATTAGTACTTTTTATGAAAAGGTTGTGATTTGATAAAGGAGATGCAGATCTGTTACAAAGCATATTTCAGAAGCCAATATATCAGTGTGATTAAGATTAATTGAATGTCGTCATTGTTGATATAAACAGTATTAGGTAAAGCCAGTATGCAACTTGGCCTGGCTTTCCAAAGCAATTTATTTTCTTATTCAGACTACTGAAAACCTGGTGTTTTTCTTTGTAATCATTCAATAAATAAGACTAACTTAACATCTTAGCTGATGTTTTAAATTACAAAGTACACCTAATGTTTACAGCTTGGTTTCAATTGCAAATGAACAATATACTTTGCTGAGAGAAGGTGATGGGACAAACGAGGCTTCAAAACCCACGATGGGTGGAAGTATTCTGATCAAACCAACCAATGCTGGTGCTAAATGAGGCTTTAAAACACATGGTGGACGGGAGTATCCTGAACTATGATTAATTCTGGTTTGACCAGCCTGGTGAGGGAGAAAAGGTTGGAAGACCAGCAGACAAGTGGAGCTTCATAGTGCTGATCAGCAGGGCTTTTTAATCACCAACCTCTTCTCCCGTGAAACTCCCTGTCAAATGACTGCTCATGAGATTCAACGTCCACAACTCATAAATAAGGTCATGATCCCGCATTATTTCTGTATGCTAATGTAGGCATTTAAGTGAAATCTTTAGCTTCTGAGTCACTCAACAAGGCTGCCTTTCATACTGCAGTAACATCAAACAGGAGAATATCAGCTCCTGAGGAATGGCATCAGTAAACAAGCGTACGCTCGTCCATCAGAGTCGGGGGATATAAGGCAAACCTCATCTGTACAATTGCTTCCAATTCATCTTTGTCTGTGCTCACTTTTTTGTGCCATCAAGCTGGAAAAAAAAAAAAAAAAAAAACTAAAATTATACTGACAATAAAATCCCCGAACAATATCAGTGAGGTACGTTCATTTGAACTTTGGAAAGGTTCTGGTCACCGTTTTTCCCTCAGTAATTTTTCTGTAATATTTCTTGACATTCGCCGACATTTTCAGTTTAATATCACCGATACAGGTACGGCAAAATTAAAAGCACATCTAAGGAAAACATTCGCGTTAAATCAGATTTCAGCACCGTTTAGATAGATCAGGTTTGCATTTGGTGGCTATAAAGACAGATGTTTCATCCTCTGTTTGTCATTTTGAGTTCCCCTGATTCAGATGGATTGTTGAAAAACTCAAATATTCTCGCCGTATTTATAAGAATAGTGAAAACATATATTTTCTGAATAACCTTATTTCCACTCATGGGTTTGACTCGGAAAACCCACATATTTTAATCTGAACGTTATTTCTTTTTCTTCTGTAAGCTTAAAATCATATCTTACAGAAATGCCATAAATGTTTTTTGTTTGTTTGTTTTGCTTGAACAGAGATTGTTACATTTCATCTCTTTAAAGCAAAAAAAAATCAATGCATTATCTTACACATCATATGCCACGCTCCTCTCTGCTACTTGACTGGTTTGCTGTAATTTGTTCTAAAATTGCATATGATGCATTGATTCATGCGATCGCAGCCCCAGTAGGAATGCAGACTCTTCTGCTGCATGTCCCCCATTCACATCAAGGCTTAGCATTGCTCTGTAAATGTGTGTGTGGGGGGGGTTATCTGCATAGGATGTTGGAGGAACGCCCGTGTAATGCAGTTAATGCTCATTAACCACTTTGTGTAAGGCGTGGTAGGGAGTGTCCGCAAAACAAAAATACACATTGAAATAGATACATAAAGAAATTAAAAAAAAATCTTCAAGTACACAGGAATTCATTTTCAACCATTTTTCATAAGAAGAAATCATTTTTGGTTTAAAATATTGGCCTGATCCATTGGCAGGAGTTGTGAATGTGGCTTTTCCCTCTCCGAGAACATGCTATTGGTTACGTGACAATTACACGGCATTTCAAGGTGCCTAGTCAGCACTAAGACTGAGAACAGCCCCTTTTACCTGCAGGGGTGAGGAATCCACCCCAGTTGACCGAGAACTCAGCTCTAACAGGGCCCACGTATCCGTGTCTCAAGCCCTCCAATTAATTTTTAAATGCTCACTGGGCCGTTCATTTTTGACTTTCTGTCAAAGACAAAATTCAAAGGGAGATTTTCCTCCATTATGCTAAAAACCACAATATTTTCTCTTAGCCACCTGCAACTATTTATCGTATGTGCTTGAGGTACATGTGTGTACCATGTTCTTTCAAGACAGCATGCGATCAGTCAGTGAGTGCTTTTTGTTAATTTTTCATCTCTCTCAAATATTAATTTGTATGAATCATCCCCTGTGATGTCAGATTCCAGAATGGGTCTCAGGGTGCATTGCTGCTCAGATGCACAACCCTTACCGGTAACTTAATCAGTCCTGACTCATCCACTGTTTGGACCTCGTCGCTAAAATAGAACACCAAGGATTTTGCTATTTCCAAATCAGCATTCAGGTCCTCATACTGTAGATTGCTACAGCATACCAGATTTATCAAAGGATATTTTAAAAAGTACGTGCTGAGCTGCTGTGCTTAGTCTCCTTTCTAGTGAAACTTGTGAGCTTGCATTACAGTTTAACCTGTAAAACTCAGCGCTCTTGTTGCCGTGTTCATCTGTTGTTTAGTCTGCCCTTTATCATTCACTGAGCCTGTGTTCAGCTTAAAAACGAGGACCATCCACGGATTTAATCTTTTAGTCTTGGCTCCAGTTTTTGTGAGTAATTAGTAAATTATTATGCTCACACTGAATTCATTTATTTCATTTCATATAAATATTCTTCTACAATATTTAAGTCATAACACTGCTCCAGGCTTATCTGAGTGCTGGATGACCTCATAGTTAGAAAAAACCTCATTTGAGGATTTTTTTTCCAGCTCCCTCTCTCACGCTACCTTGTCTTGAGCCGACAATAAACATGTGCTTCTTCTGTTGGAGTGTGACTTAAACTCTTTTAACTCCTGGGCAAAGTCAGGTGACTTGCAAAACCTCCCTGTTCATCTATAAGATCACAGAGATTTTCTCCACAACTTACCCCAGAAAAAAAAATAAAAAATTGTTTCATACCTTACTGATTCCTGTATTGGAGGTCATGAGCATCCAAGGCTGGGGAGCAAAGCACCACATCATGCCACGCGATGATGGCCCACAGATGTAGGGCTTGTAATGCTCCATGAAAGGTAGGCGTTTAAACAGGCTGTGTGTGAATGGGCCATGAAGAGCAGACTCATTGAGTCAAAACCAAAAAACAGATTGTGACTGATCACAATCAAAATACAAAGTAAGTCTAAGCTGGCATGCAAATGGATTTAATTGTTTATTTGACTCTGGGTGAATCAATCTTCAGGTATTGATGTCGAGATCCTGTAGGATTAGGGGGGCAATTGATCATTCTGTGACGCTCTTTGTTTGCTACGGACACTGTATGAGGCAAAGGGGTGTGGTTAGGGGGGTTTGGACTGCCTTGAAATTAGCTATCTGGTAATTTAAATGTAGAATATCAATACCATTAAAGCTTTAACAATGGGACATACTCTGTTTGTCTTTTTTTAACTGGCAACAGATGACCAGAGTAACAGATGTGGCCTCATTAAAATGATGGTTTGTCCAATTATACCATGTGTGATTTGCGGTCTCAGTTGCTACCTGAGATGCTTGTTTTTTTCCACAATATGTCCGCAAAGTTGTTGTGATCGACCATGCCGTTGTCGCTAATTCCAATTCTAAGCCATGCAACAGAATGACTCCTGTATTTCGTGCATAACAAGGAAACTGGTTTTTGGGATGGAGAGCAGGGCCCTTAAATTGAGCCAGCATGGACAGGGTTGAGATAGACCAAAGTTCTTAGCAAAGGCTCTGATGTTTTTAGGATGATTCACAAGGAGAGAGAAAAAATCAACATTAGACACTATTTGTTCTTTATTTTAGGTCACATAATTCACAAATATGGACTGTTTGTGATTAGATTTAAAAGCCTAAAAATATCTTATTCATTTTGTTGTGCATTTAAAAAAAAACACCAAGGCTTCCCGCTTTTTCAGCCGAATCCTCCAATGAATCGCTGATTTATTTTTAGAGCCAAATCAAAAACAAAGATGCCTGATTTCCTCACTCTTGAATAGGATCTCAGAAGTAAAACCCTTGAATTCAGCTGCCTCCTTAAACTTCTGTGGAGGAAATTAGCAGTGAAATTTCTGATTGTGTCATTAAAAGGGCCTTATTACAAGCTGGCAAGGACAATTTGCACGCTTTAATCCTTTGAATCTGAATGAGACTCAGATCAATTACTTCCATTACTGAGGTGACAGTTAGGAATGTGATTAGGGGCCTGCTATCTGGGCATCGCCTCGGCAACTCGGCCGCCACCCCACCTGCTGCCGCACCAAGGAGCCCCACAAAGATTTGGTCCAGCTGTGCCTTGCCGCTGTTGCGCTGATGTCAGATTAATTAATTCAGCATTGTCTGCACGCCGATTTTTCAGAATGCGTCTCTGAGGTTACCAATTTCTTGTGCGTATGCCATCCGAGTGGCGTGGTAACCATGACTCCTTTAGACTGCTGTTTTGGTTTTAGACGTGCCCAAAGGGAAAGCTCCAAGGTTACACATGGCATGCCATCCATAACTGAAAGAAACCTGTGACACCCACTCAGGACCAAACCGACCATGGTCGTATGGGCTTTATGCCGACAAGCCCTGAAGGTATCTCCGTAAATGAGGTTCTATTTTTCACCATGCTTAATTACAGCAGTAAGTACTTTGCGCGGTCCCCTTTAGTCTGATTCGAGAGCAATTACCACTCTTAAAGCACATCGGGCGGTTTCCCATCTCATTCTGCTCGTTTGGCTACATGGAAATGGATCTGGGCAACATTTGAATGAACGCTGTCTTTGGGAAATGCAGGACTGTTTTACAGGACACGGAACATTCTGCTAAAAGAACAGGAAGTCATCTCTAACCGCAATTGAGTTGCTTAATCCAGCAGAGAAAATTTATGACAATTACAGTAATTTTTATACATATAAATACTATGTATCTGTGTTACACTTAGTTGCATGTTTATTATATATAAGCTATAATATGCATCATATATGTATCCACGTGCATATAATGCATATGTCATAGTGTGGAATAAAAATGTGTGATATCACCCTTTTCTTAGTCCAATGAGAGGTTGAACAGAGATGGAATGGGATCCTCCATCTGTGTGGACCTTGACCGTAGATCTGGCCATCCACTTGGAATGGTAAGGCCATTTTTTTGGAGGGATGACCAAATGGTTAACGGCAGCCTTGGTGACGGCATCAGAAGCAGGGTCTCCGCTGGACCCATGTAGTGTCACATGGCTTCTCAGGCCAGTTCCTGCGGCTCATTCCTAAGTCGCCATGTCAGTCTTGGCCCCCAAAGGTAAACACTGTAAACCTAGTCTGGCGTATACAGCTCTTTCCATCTCTGCGTTGGACCAATCACCTTTCTCCTTTCTCCAAACTGAAACTAGCTAAGCAGCAAAAAAGCCAAATGTAACCCAATTATTAGTGATGGGACAAATGAGGCCCCAAAACCCACGATGGGTGGGAGTATCCTGAACGAACCAATCAATGCTAGCACTGAATGATGTTTGAAAACCTGTGGTGGGTGGGAGTATCCATCACTACCATTTATTGTCAGATTCACCTTTACAGTGGGCAGAACTGCACACCTGCAAGGATGCATGTTTACTGCACCTGTGCATCTCACATGACAGATAATGAAGACAGTGTCTTTTTATAAAGTTCTGCTACTGAAAAACAACCATTTGAGTGGATTGTATTATAGCCTTTAATAAATGCATTTCCTCAAAATGTTTCAATTTTAATGATGTAACTATTTCGACCCCAAAAAGCAATATCCATTATTATTGGCAATTAGCAACGTTCATACTGGAAACAGAATGCATTTTCTTTGCAGAATATCAATAACAGAGCATTGACATTCCACTTCATGCTCAGCACCAATTACGTGACCTTTATCAATTTTCAGTATGTCTTGATCAGAAGGTCAGCTGTTATCAGAAGTTGACTAGTTAATTAATACCGGGATACTGAGTAAGCAGCAGCTACTACCCCACTTTTCAGAGATAATTTATCTTTCGTGAGGTGACTACATTTCATTCTCACTACATTCTCACTTAAGCTTAACCATTGTTGATATTTATAATGAGAAGTAAAAGCATGTCTGAATTTCTTTCACCAAAACAGTTGTGATGAAGACTCAGAGACCAGATCCGAATGCAGAGCTTGGCATTTACTGTCGGAGGGGCGGAACAAAGACGGGAGCAACAGGGCAGGCGGGGTTGGAAGAATTCAGGTAATCTGCCAGTAACATGATCCAGAATCCATTATCCAAAAAGCAATCCACGGGTCCAAAAACCAAAAATCCAAAAACAACCAGGCAGGCTCGGTAAGGGCGGAACACTCTCAATACCTCACACCAAGCCTTCAGGAAACTGGGTTCTCATAGAGCTTGGGTAAGACATGTCAGGTGTTACCGTGTCAGAGAACAGGAACTGGTGGAGCCTGTCTGCCCGATGCTCGGTGTTGCAATAGTTAATAGTATGTTTCTATTGACAACCTAGAGAATATTTCAAGTAGGCAAGTTTGTGAATCCATTAATGTTTTAATGAAATATTTTAATGTCTTATTCCTCTGAAACCCTCCAGTGGAAGGATGTTTCTTGGTTCTCCATGTGACAAATTTCAAACGACAAACAACCGTATCCCCTTAGGAGTGAAATCTATAATAATGAATCACCTCTACCTTTTTTTGTCCCTGCTCATGTCTAATTGGCTAAAAACATTATTTGGGCCACTGTGATTGGTAAAAATGGGCAGAGGACCAAAGATCAAGCATTCAGTCTGGTACCTGGCTGGCTAGTTTGCTTATGGTAATTTTACAAGTGTGGATTTCCCATATGCCCTGGCTAAATGACTGTTGCATCGGGTATCTGCCAACTCCAAGTGTGTAATTTTTTAATTTCAGTGTGTCATCTGTGAAGCACCGCTCCATTCAGTTTGAATTCCTCATTTGCCCATTTGTGCTTGGAGAATTCACTAAGCTATGCTGGAACGCATTCTCCAGGTTAACACTGAGCCAGTCGTATGATATAAATACTTGGAGTAGTGATCTAAATGCACCCAGTTTTGTTTACTGTGCAAGACTGAGGGATACTATGTTCTAAGAGCATTCTGAAATGTGTAGTTTGGATGACTGGGCTTTGGTTCAGAGTTTTGGAGGGGGAGTGAGAATTTGAATGTGGAACCGTTTTTACTATGACTAACTAGCTTTACAATCCACTTAACTCTGAATGTTAACGCTTTTTCATGTGAACATGGATGCAATTCATACATTTAAAGCAGCGATCTGATTTCTCCTCTTCAGCAGTTGTTGGCTCATCTTGATCTCAAAGACGAATAAAGAAAACAGGTGGCTTACAGGATATGGCTTTGCTGATTTATTTTTGTTGACTCTTAGGTTACTTTGGATCGTGTTCGGTGCACAGAGTTTTGGCACGAATGCTGGACGTGGAAATTTGTGTCTTTTTTTTTGACAGCCAATTTAAAAATGGAAATTCATACTCACCTGTCAGAATAAATGACACACATAAACACTTTTTTGTGTTTGCCCAAGGCAATTAATCCAAAGCTTCATGTTTAATTCATTTCTTTAATTGCAATCTTTAGAAACCGTTTAGCATTATTGAATTTCGATAAATTAAATGAAAGCCATGCCTTGCTTACATTTTCAATTAAATGGATTTTCTCAACATTCTTGACATTAAACACGTTCCCATAACCGTTTAATCTCAGAATATGCGTTCTCGCCTGGAGCTTCATGCGTGATGTTCCTTTGTGTCTAAGAGCACGCCCCACCTGTACATCCATGCCGCCCAGCATGTGATATCTTCATGCATATGCCCTGTGTGTAAGGCTTGGGCTCGTTATGCAGGTTGCCACGGTTACCGCCGAAGGGACATCTTCATGCCAGGCCGACGCGCAGCTGCAATAACAAAACGGAAACTCAGCATGTCCAGAAGAAAAGGAAAAAAACAGCTTTTTAATAGTAAGAATAATCTCATAAAGATACTTGTCTTTTTTTCATCCATGGCTTGTCATGACATCAGTGTGGGCTAAAGACCCACCCCCCACAGGGTGACGTGATTAGACAGTGGTGGTCATTTCCCTGGAGGCAGGGCCTTAGGGCTGCAGGCCAGCATGTGCATCTGCTCCTCGCTGACGCTACACTAAATGGGGGCTGCCATTAGCGACCCCACCCCCTTGGGATGTCCGGCCCATGCAGAAAGATGATGAAATCTCCTGCGTAACATCCAGGAAACAGAGAGAATCACTAGTGCTACGGGCCTCATTTTTAAGGTCTCTCTGAGGATATAATGATGAGAGAAATTTACAATTATTGTAACCTTGGTTACTGCCATTGGGTACCATCGTTATTCCTCATGATGGGTGTAGTCAACGTCAAATTTACAGAAGAATTCCCTGTGTGATTTCTCCAAATTTAAGTTTTACAGATCTAATGAGTTTCTTGTTTTGTTCCTCCTTTTGTCCTAAAATGATGGTCATATTCCTATGATAACCGTTACGTGCTGTAATCACACAACCAAACAAGGACAGACTGGTGGATTGGAGATCAGATAGAGGGAACACAAGAGTTTCTCCAGGTGGTCCATTGTGCGGGCAGTAAGGCAAGTGGGGATCGTTCAGGTTGATCTCATCAGATTCGCCTTGCCCATATCCATGAAGCTACATGTGAGCATCCAGTTTCATCGGATTGCGGGCGCAGCAGCAAGAGGAAAGGCGGGATGAAGAAGAGATGTGGACGTCAGACGGATGTCATCTCTCACAGATTCTGGCTTGAAAATGAAACTCCGGGTCCCGCATCGCCTTGAATCCCACCGGCTTTCCTGAGCCACCCGTCGATCCACTGAAGGAAGCTGTGCTGACACCAAGAAGCCTTGCAGTTGTGTTTTGTCGTTCGACTCAGATAGTCTGATATAATATTCACTTTGACATCTTTTTTAATTTTATTCCTTTTTAATCCGTGCCCTTCCCAGTGCATTTGCCCCAAAGTGCTTAACATAAAATCAAGGACAAACACAAAAAAACGATTAAAATTAGTAACAACACCAGACAGAAAAGCAATTAACAATCATAAAATTTTTAAATCAGGGTGGAAAACACTATGTTATCATTTCATCCGCCGTACTAATCCTGGGTACACACTCTCAAATTGAAAACATACCTTTTGTCAATATACTTTTTAATTCATTGTTTGCAAATGGATCGGCTATGAAGATGAAGAAAGATCAGTCATGAAGATTATCTTGCATCGTGACATTTTCGAGAACTGTACTTTTTAATTCTCTGGCAGCAAAATTTCAACACGATTTTCAAATGTCTGCAACTTTGGTCGGTCAGTTGGAATACAAATACTTTTAATGGCACAGAAATGCGTTAATAATGAAATGAAAGCAAATCTGAAAAGGTGACATTTACAATCCACAATCAGTGATGACACTGACGATCGCAGAAAGAATACCAGTTCTGACCAGAATGTCCGTCTGAATCTGGCCTGGATTGGATCCATGGCTCAGTTATGTTCTTCTGCAAATGGCTCAGGGATAATACCATAATTGTGGTCTCTGGAGCAAAGCTGGAGAGCAAAGCCCCGACGTTTCCAGCTAAATGTTTGAGATCTTAGCTGTAAAGGTCAGAAGCAGCTCCAGTGATCTCCTCTATAATCCTCTTGCCATTTTAGCTTTAATCCGCTGCTAAAGGCTACATTGTTTTGACAGAATCCGAAAGTCACATTCCATCGGCGAATGGTATTATCGTAGTCAACAAGCAATCAACTTTTGGCTTCTGTCGTACTGTTGAAATGTATGCATACAACATTAATAGCGTCAATAAATACTCAACTTTGCAACTTGTTAGTGAAGCAAGAGTTATAAAACAAAAAGTAAAATTCTACTCATTGAAGAAGCTTGGGAACAACTGAAGCTTGGCTGTTTTAGTTCTCAGCTGCTCGGGTCCTTGCCTTCAGAGTCTGGTATAATGGAAACATGCATCCTCCTGGTTCTGATTGTTCTGCTGAACGACACATGAAATACTGGCCAAACAGCTGTGAGAGTATGTTAATATTTTACCATAGGTAGCATCTTTGCTCTTTTTCTCCCATAATGTGTCTCAATCACAGCACATCTGTCTCCAGACATGACATTCCTTCAGGTAATTTGAATCAAACCAGATCCAATTTTCTCTGTGCTGTCCACTTCATTTTGTTAACAGTCTTACTGGGTCATAGAATGGGCTCACCATGTCATAATTCCTCCCACCCTCTAATTGAACAGCCAGAGATGTATGCTTGTTTGCTGGGTTGAGCCCAACATCTCTTCCTTACATTGCATTCATATGGCACCTGGTAATGAGGACTGAAGGTGGGTGATCTAATGAAGGTGGCAACAGTAAACCACAATGTTTGTACAATAAGAGTCTAATCAAGACCGCTCTGCCTGAATGTACTAGTAGCTGTTGCTGTTTATAGATATGGTGCATCCGAGTTCTTCTGCAGCACACAGAAAAATGTAGCTGCCTGCCCTTTACCCATAATGCAATGAGCTTCACTGAGTACTCCTCAAATATGTGTATCTGCCCCGAGGATATAGCTATACATGTGGAGCACTAACTTCAACCATCTTCAGTCTTTTATCACCCTCCGCGGGAGATAAGATTTATTGGAAACAATTTACATCCACATATAAGTATGCTTAAGGAAAGGCCATTGCATGTCAAGCCATTTCAATGATTTGTATGGCTGGATTGCTCTACGACGGTAACAGGTACCCATATAAATAGGTCAAACTATAACTGGCATTGGGACCAGGGTACAGGACACGTTGGTATTCTCTGTGCTCTTCCTGGGTTCCAGCCTGACAGTAAGTGCCGGCGATGGCTTAAGTTTTCTCTCACTCAGGATAAAGACTGGTACAAGTCATCACTGAAGATTATGATGTTTCCAAGTAGGAGGGGCATGCAATTGGCCAGCATGTCTAGAAATTTAAAGACTATTTGAAGGTGATGTGTAACTTAGTAGATTTGGGCTCTGTGTCTGTATCTGGAAGGCCATGGGTTCAGATCCCATGGATAACAAAATAATCATATTACCACTGGGCCCTAGAGCAAGGCCCTTAACCATAATTCCTCCAGGGGGCCTGGATGTTAGCTGACCATGCACTCTGACCCCAAGCTTGCCTTACTTGTACGTCGCTTGGGACAAGAGCATCTGCTAAATATGCAAATGAGTGACAGTATTAGGCCAAGGTGTAACATTTGCACGCATGCAGCAAAATGCCTGATTGTTGGCGTCTTTGCCTTATTGAAAGTAAAAAAGCAGCTAATGCAACTTTAAAATGATTTGTACTGGATGCTAAACATCTTGTCAATCACTATATTCGAAGAAAGTAATGATCCCGTACTGTATATATCATATGTATAATATCTGGTGACTTTAAATCACAGTCAAATTAACAAAATTGCAGCCTTTAACACAATTATTGGATAAAATCAGTTCTTCCCAGCAGCCAATGTATCATTATATAGTAGTAATGAAAGAGCAGCATTTATGATACTTTTGAACTTTTTCGTATCTTGAGGTGATTGTTATACCTCTGAGACATATTGGTTATTAAAATGAATGGCATATTATGAAAGTGAAGACCTAACTCTTCTCTGATGCCAAGCTGCCCATTAAAGAAAAGGTCAAGCATTAAAAAAAAACAATCAATTAAATGAAAATGTCTATTACCGGGTACATCACCGGTGTCACAGTTTCAGAATTTGGTCTTAAATAATACTTTAGATCTTACAGGGGACCACTTGCTTAGCCTTCACTTTGGCCAGTTGGGGGTGCCTATGGGAAGGTCAACCTCAACGATGTGACCCTGAACTCTGACCCACCCAACTGCAAACCAAGCCTCAACTTCACTCCCAGTGCCTCAAATACGGTCCCCATTCATTTATACTGAAGAGCCCTGAAAAACAAGCAGCAGCAATATAAAGTAATCCCCCAGGTCTTCAGAAAGACAATTCTCTGCTGAAGGTGTCAAAGAACCTGCTAGCTTCTGGTTGACATGTAGCAGAAAGGAAAAATCAAAGTCAAAAAGATCATTTATAAGGCTTTGGTAGCTTTTTATTCCATCGATGGCACCTTGTTTTCCAATGACATACTTAGCAAGGGTGATCTGTGAATTATGTGTGCACAGAATAGAAATTAATCATGAAACCGAAAAATATGGACTAAATTTAACTAGGAAGAAATTGGTAGACTGCATCTGTTACCAAATGTGTCTGTGAATGCCAAAATGAATCACACATTTAAAAATCAAACCAGGTAGTGGCTGTCATTAAGTACTTTCACTTTGAAGTGAGGGTGGAGATGAATACCTCCTGGGACAATTGACTATCTATAAGGACACAATTGATGGTCGTACTTTCAGCACTTCAGTCAAGATCCCCTTATTTGACCTACACCTTTTAATGTTGGTGACTGCAGCTACAGTTAACTGTTTTTCACTGGGGACAGGAGTACTGTTGTCAAGCAGTCAGTACCTGGTATGATTTCATGTAAACCTCTGGAGATAACAAGCAATAATTCTGACAGCTGGATGCAAATGAGCTTTATTACTGTTCACGTTTGGTAAATAGAAGTACTCCGTTTATTTTCACTTTCATTTTCAACCTTCACAAAATCATGATTTATCAGTTCCATTGTTCTGGTCCTTATCACCTACTTACTTCACATGTGGGAATGTTTTTTTCTTTTTTTTTCCAGTTTCAAGAGTCAGATGGTTAGTGATTAATGTGACTCTGATTAAGCAGGGCTCAATCTCGCACGCTTCTATAGCTCAGGTGAGAATGCTGGGAGGGTCGGGGGTGGGGGGGTGACTCGAACGTACTTAACATATTGGAGGGCCATTGAAGGCCTTTGTGGAGCATGGTATTGCATGGCACTGCATTTTCTACTGTCAAGTGCAAGCCATCGAGGTCTCATTGGGAAAAAGTTGACAATCATTTATGTCAACCAACTGCAACAGCTCTTCACCCAATTAAAAAAAATAAAGAAATGATCTTCCACAGAGATCTTTGTCAAAGACTCATGCAGTACTGAGGCATGCAGTAAAATCCCTATGTCGTATCCATACATACACATGGATGGCGTGAATTCCGTGCTGGACACTTCCCGCTAATATTTTGAGCGAATTTGCTTTGTGTTTCCTCCCCTCACTTTATTAATTTGTATGTTTAACCAAGATTAGCCAAGTTAAATGTAACTGTTTTTAAAATGCGAAAGGGGGAAAGATACGTTACCTTCGTTTTTTTAAGCGCAGTTTGTGTGGATGTAGGGTGAGGGGTGAGGAAATGAAAGGTGGAATACCTTCTAGTAGGTAGGCAATGTCATTCATGGCTGCAGATATGTAGGAGTGTGGCATTTATCTTGTTGTTTCGTTGTTTCTTTATCAGCGAAACATGAATTGCTCAGTTCTATTGTTTATTTTGAAGAAATCCACATTTCAGATTGACTATATATGGAGGTTGCGGCCTTCCGGAATCTCCGGGGTGTAATCACTAAATTTCCCAGTGGCTCCTGCTTGGCTAAGCAGTTTTAATACACAAATCAATTTTGCATTACTTCCTTCTGGCTGTGAGTGCTTATAGTGGGGGAGCTATGAAAAATTGATGGGCCTCGGGATGCAGATTGCAGACTGAGTGAATCTTTAATCTGTGGCCGGACCATCGAAAAGACAATGTCAGAGGAGGGTGATGGCTACTGTTTTCTCCGCTGCTTAACTTATGAAAATTTAATTCTGACTTTTTTTTCCCCTACCCACGCTCCCTTGCCCTGCTGGCTTCAGAGAAGGCATTTCCGTAACTGGATTTTCTGCGGAAAAGCACCGCAGGTATGAGAACGCTTGGGAGAAACTCACTTCATTTTACAGAGGATTCCACCTCAGCCACATGGCCTTATCTGAGCATAGGAATGTCGGTGGCTTTTGGTTTCTCCTGTAGGTGTGTCTTGACTGGCTGCTGCAATTTTCTCACCAGATGAACCCCCACGTCTCATCACATTGGGGTTGTACTTTATGAGCAGGGCTGTTTTTTTAATGTGCAATTGATTTAGCTATATTTAGGTCCATTGACCATGCCTTGATGTGCTTCACACTGTTTGTCATTCCGTAAATAACTATTTTGGTAGAATTTGTTTTGTCAGTCAATTAAATAACCCCTAATAAACAAAAGAACACACATAAAAACACATATTTATGTTATCTTAGAAGGGTAGAGCAGAAATGAAATGCTGTTAATACTGTAAATAGATCCACTTAAAGACAGGATTGCAGGACCGACTTATGCATACCATTTGAGTAGACGGCTTCCTTTTCAGAACTCCAACTCATAGTATGACTTGAAAAGTGGCCTTGTGTCAAGTCAGAGTGTGATTTGTTTCACTGGATATGTTAACAGCGGTGCTGACAAACGAACTGTCATTTTCTGGCGTAAACTGTCGTGCTACACCAACCAGGAACTGTGCTTGTCTTTAAACCAGTTTTCCTCCGGCAGGATGTCCTGTTTCTGCACAAGCAGCTCTGGTGAGTCCTCCGCATCTCCTGTCATACATTTGATCGGGGCACGGGGG
>JAACJT020000013.1:8097534-8119596 GCA_009936485.2 Gymnarchus niloticus | reverse complement strand
TGAGGGGTTGTCCAGGGGCTGAGACGTTACATGCGGGTTGAGCTGTCGACGTTTTTGGCTGCTGAGGGGTTGTCCAGGGGCTGAGACGTTACATGCGGGTTGAGCTGTCGACGTTTTTGGCTGCTGAGGGGTTGTCCAGAGGCTCAGAGACGTTATATGCAGGTTGAGCTATCGAAGCTTTTGGCTGCTGAGGGATTGTCCAGGGGCTCTGCAGTCCATTCTGTTCTCCACCAATTCTCTTTCACCTGCCTCAATGGTCTAGAGCCATCTCCACTCGCAAGTGTCTCGAATGATGTGCCATAAAAGTGCCAGCTCATCGTAAGATAAGCATCTAGAGGAAGGGGAAGCATCTGGAACCAATTAACCTACTGTAGCAATGTTGTTTGCTATAAAACAATCACAAATAAACAGTCTTCTTCTTATTTGTTCTTTTTTTGCATAGGCCTCGTTCAGCTATCTGACTATTTTTTTAGCTTGATGGAAAAAAAATCTTTTTTACTTTTTTCCATCCGTCAGCTCAATACTAACTTCATTTCCACGCACTTAGGGCTGGTATCGGAGTAGCCCTTCTTAGAGCAGCAATGTCCTGGAACAGAATGTACACTTAGCATTATCTAAAGATGCCTGGAGGAAGCATTTGTATTGCGATAACGCCGTGTAACCTCTCGGAGGAAAGCAATAACTTTCGCGTCATCTCTGCTGATGGTCGGAGGACAAGATTTCAAAAGACATTAACTGGAATGCTGATCCCACCATTTGCCGTGTTTAATGCAGACTGCTTAAATGTGTCCTCTCGCATGCTTAAATGCATCCCTTTGCAATTCAGATGTGCATGACGCTCCGTGTGAAGTTTGTGTATCATCTGCTTTTTTTGCCAGTTTTTCATTTCTATGACATTCGATTATTTGCAGTCTACAGTGCATTCCAAGCGAAAAACGACATTTTATTGTCTTATCTAGTCTTTGTGTAATTGGCTTTTTTTGCCATGTATTGATCAAGAATTGTAACTGATGCCCCTGATTAAGACACCCTGTCTCCCCTCTTGAAATCCCCAACGCTGGTCCTGCCGGTACACGTCCCCACCTCTCAGATGTTTATGATTCTGTCTGCTGCCAAAGACTGAAGGAGTCACGATTAACTCCAAGAAGGCCCAGAGGCCAGGCATGGGAACTAATCAAGCCTCTATTATGCTTTTTCAGTAAGACAAAAACAAAAGCAAAGGATGGAAAGGCACTCCGGATACTCCCATCAGAGATATTAATCGAAGGCTTATGTGTCTATTTTGAGCTTGTTTGTATTAGTTCATTTACAATTTCGAAAGATTTAAAGGGGACACTGGCAGGTGCCCAAATCAAAGTGATATAACTATCTCAGAATAGATAGGTACGTCAAAACAAGCTTCATATCGCTACTAAATCATGAGTCACCCTTATTTCATAAGGGTACATTTACAGAGATAACTGTCCAGAATGAACAGAAATACCCACTGCCTGCGGGGAAAAAAATGTCAAAACTATTAAAAAACAGACTGGTACAATGGGAGTTTTTATACAAGATGGAACTGTAAATTTACAGTTGTGAAAAAAAGTTCGTGAACCCTTTGGAATTATCTTCCTTTATAACCTCCCGTGAATGCCACTCTTGTTCAGTGTGTTTTTTATGAAAGAGTTACGAACGTCAAGTCCAAGAGATGCCTGCAGATCCTCAGCTGTCATCTTAATGCTTGTGGTGATTCTAATGTGTGCCCTTGCACTGATATCTGTTGGACTCCCACTCCGAGTATCAATGATGCTGAATTTAATCCATTTATAAACTACCTCCCTGAGTGTGGATTGATGGAAGCCAAAGCCAATCAAAACCATTCTACAGGTCTTTCCAGACCAGTGACCTTCAGCAGCTCGTCATCTGAGGTCCTCTCAAATATTTTCAGGCAGTTGTTATTCTGTCTCAGACTTTTTTTGTCAATAATCTTGTTTAAACAATTTGTTCAGTAAACATGGGACAGTTTTAAATGTGTGTATTTTTGATAAATATTATGTTTTTTGAAGATCATATTTTAGAAGTCATTCATACTAAATTCCAATAATTCCACACCTGGTGGCACTCTGCCTTGAGTCAATAGGCTAGCGAGAATGGCAGTCTTAAGATACATCACTTTTATTGCACTGATGTACAAAAAATGTTAGCTGTTTTCCTGTTCAAGCACTGTTTCAGAAACACTCACTCTCTGGCCAGTCTTTTACAGTTTGTAGCTCTTTGCTGAAGTCTTTGGTATGAGACAGTTTCTCAACCAAGAAACAAATGCAATATGATTGTATTAAACGAATTGAGTATTAATTCAAAAGCAGAACACAACATGGTCGGAAAAAAAAAAGAAAAATCCTCCCATGTGGAAGAACCCCTAATGATGCATCTGCAGAAGAAGGAAAAGAAGATGGAATGGGGGAAAAGATGAAAAAGCAGAAAGATGTGAAGGCTGGTGTACGAGAGCGACATTAAATTGTCAGTTATGATGGATGTTCCTCCTCTTCTGCATTAACTGGTACATTAGAAGTCATTAATTCTTCAGGAAGTGCTCTCAAGATCAGACACTCCCACGGGACCCGGGAGCATCGATGAAGCGGGAGGGGATGCGGCTCCCAGAGAAGGCGAAAGGAGCCGGGTTGCCACAGACAGCATGGCAGGGGCAGGACCAGGTGGGATGAAAGTGACGTAGCTTAGCCTCACCGATGGAGTTCTGGCATCAGGAAAAGGGTGGGAGGGGATACATTTCTAATATACATATTATGCATACATAGATAGACATCATATGTGCATATTTGCAGTCATCAGTTTTAAAATAATGAGGGTAGCAGCTACATCCTTCTCAAATCGGGGCTGCATGCCCCCACCTCTCATTGCCCCTCCCTCCATCACTGAATACCCACCTATTCCATACCCGTGTTTAGAAGACATCATCAAAATAACCAACAAGGGGGAGGTGGGAGTACACCA
The DNA here is from genome assembly GCA_009936485.2 of Gymnarchus niloticus. NCBI lineage: Eukaryota > Metazoa > Chordata > Actinopteri > Osteoglossiformes > Gymnarchidae > Gymnarchus > Gymnarchus niloticus. The sequence continues at coordinate 8,116,602 of JAACJT020000013.1, read as the reverse complement.
GCTAAACCATTAATCCCAGTACTGAAAAGGCCCCCCACCCCACAGTGTTCATATAAAGTTACCCCTCTCCTTGGCGGGCTGCCTTATATTATCTGACATTCGGGGGTAATTATCCTGATGATCTATTCTTACGCTCACCTTGTCTATTAATAGGCAAGCCTATTTTTACCCTCACATTGTCTGGGGCTTCAAAGTCCCAATGCAGCTCAAAGGTACAACAATTATCCCCCTGCAGGGAAATGCTACTGTTATATGCAATAAATATGCACAAGCAGAGCGCATTAATGACTATGCCCCCCAATGGTGCCACCCATGGAAATGAATAGCAGAAATGCAGTATGGTGTGAGGTGCTTGGACATTGATGGTTTGCTTTTAGCTGTGTGTGTGTGTGTAGTTTTTTTTTTTTAACTCCAAAGCTGTTGGTGCAATTTTGGCTCAGATTGCATCATTCAGTTTTGTTTTTGTCTGGGCAATTACCTACTTATATTGTTTAAAGTATTTAGGTAATTAATTATTCCATCTGTGTTGCAATACAATCTACAGTGTGGATGCTGTGCCCAGTGAAATAATGCTTAAATGTGATTAGTGATTGATTAGATCAGCAGACTCTGTCTGGGTAAGCTTCCAGGTCTGAACACAAAAACATTGCATGCAGTAGATCATTACCAAAGAGCAGGGTAATGCGATGCCACCAGAGACCCAGTAATGTGTCTGGCCTGACTGGTCTTTACCTTCTAAGGCCAGAAGCTATAGGTGTAGCTTTCAGCCTGGCCTCTCTATTTGTATCGATCGCTGGATCTCTGACGTCTTCCACCAGCAGACTGCTCTCCTTGTCATTGCTCGTTGGTTTGGCTTATGGGCCGAGCAAGTTCCTCTTCAGAAAGCTCTACAGGACACACAGTACCGTGCTGGGCTTGCAGTGTGGGTCACATGTTATTTATGAATGCTTATGTCTGGCTGTTAAGGCCATATCACATTCTGCATGAGGGTCTCATAATGGTCTTGTGTAGGCTATTCAGTGACAGCGCTGCCCACCCACATACGACTACATTGCATATAGTTTAAGACTGTTATTTTTCAGGGTCTGTGCATATAAAGTTTCCAGACACACTTGCACACAAACACCTGTCATTGGGAGGTTCAGGTGCTCTCCACAAATCAGTTCTGCATTAGTCCCCACCTTCATTCTGACAATAAAAACTCCAGTTTCTTTGCGGCCCCCAAAGTAAAAAGATTTTTTTTTCCCACTTCCTGCCTCTTTACCTCTTGTTAGCTGGCAGAATTTTTTCGCCAACAATTAAGCAGCGATTTCTGTACAGCGTAGAGTTTGCCAGGCAATTGGAGACCCCTGACAACACTGCACATTCAGCTGCCTGAAACATCCTTTGGTGTCCAGTGGAGGAGATTAACTTAAAAGCAGAGATAAGGATCTCTGAAAATACGTGAAAGTATCCCTACCTGCAACCTCATCCTCCTTATCTGCTAGTATCCACCCTGAGGTTAAAAAAAAAATCCTCCCATTTCCTGAGGAAAATGACCTGTTTTGTGCGTCCTGACCCAGGTTTGATCGTACTTGTTCGCGTGTGCTCCTCGTGAGGCCACACACACATATGTGCGTGAGCACGTATATGTCCCCTGGGGCAGCTGGGTTATGACTGCTTCTCTTCCACCAAACGCTCTTTCTGGGTGTAAGCACATTACGCCAAGGGGTGGACGGGGGTCGTTCGGGGGCAGGGGGAGCTGCAGAGCAAAACAGACTGGGGGAAGGGGTTGTGGGCTGTCCTGCATGCTAAATGGCACCATCTCCTGGCATTGATCCTGCTGGCCAGCACAGGGTATGGTATTTATCACACCCACACTGCAGGAAGCTGGCAAACTGGATGGGGGGGGCATTTTTACAGGCATCATATTTACTGTTATCACATCTACATGTTGGCCAGGACAACAGACAAGACAAGAGGATTTGTTTGTATTTCATCTTTAATGCATTTATTAAATGTATGTTTTTATTGGAAACATAGCGCCACACCAAGTGGGGAAGACTAGACTGGACTTTATTTTCAAGACCTGAGCTGAAAAGCTCAAGAGCAGATAGATTACAGCACTTTTTGGCAGAACTTTTTTTTTTCTTTAAAGGAATTTAAATCCTTTTTGTCATCCAACTCTAGGGCAATTCGATCGTTAATAATTCCTACAATGGGACATCAGCGACTCAAAGAATAGTTAAAGTAACTAATGGCTTGAAGATAGCATAATTTATTTGGATTGCACTTTCCATATCTTTTGGAAGTGATTTTACTCTGCAGTCATGCCGTTTATGCACGTCAGGTGAAATGAGTAAATTTAACTTTCCTGCCGACGTTATACCACTGCTTCTCTGAAAAACAGCCAATTTCCTAAGGAGCCATTTCCATATAAACAGTTGGCACGGTGTTGACCCGCAACGGCTCCAAATCGTCATACCTGAAGCCACGAAATGCTCTGGGGAGTTGTGCTCTTCAAGGTCGCCAAATGTGATTGATCATTCTCTCAGTAATTGATTAATTACCGGAAATGGGGCTGTGACAGATAAGCTTTCGCTCTACCTCTGTTCCTCCAAGTGCTGTATTTGCTTCTGCATATCTACTACAGCAATTAAAAAGTGGGGAAATTAAATCAATGAAGAAGAAGCAAAGACAAAATGATGTTGAAAAAGTTCATCTAAGTAAATAGCAAGTAGAACCTGTGAATAGCAGTCGATGACTCAACCACAGATTCCGCTCCAATGGGGTTGGGTTTAGCAAGCAATGAGCTAGATAATGGCTTGTTTACGGCCTATGGGAGAGGTGGAGTCCAGAAATTTCCTGCAGCTCAAGAGGTCACCAGGCCATCATGACAATAACTACACAGTCCGGACGCAGAGCCAGCGTATCTCATCTGGTCTCTGAACCATTAAAGAGCAAACCAATGGCTGCGGCTTCCAGCTCAGAGAGCATCGTCTCCAGCGGCACTGGGGGGAGGGGCAGTGATGGCTTGGAGACAGGGAATCTGAGTTGGAAGATGCAGTCACTGCGGCAACTGGGAGATCAGAAGGCTGCCTGGAGCTAGTAGTCCTGAAGACTCGTGGCCCCCCGGCGTTCCTTTGCGTGTGTAGAGACTCTGCAGGTGGGGAACACCAGGATGGGAGTTGTGCTGAAGGTGTGGAGAACAAGCGCTTATATGTTGCAGGATCGTACAAGTGAGGTATGCATATCAGCACAGACCAATCCAACTGACAGCACTTGACAGAGTGTGTCATAAGGGGCTCATGAACACAGATATGTGTGTGGTTTTGAAGAATAGGTGACTGTGACCAGCAGGTTGCCAGTTCAAATCCCATAGCTGGCAAAAGTGCCCATATTACCGTTGGTTCCTTGAATGAGATTCTTAACTCAAAAACCACTGTAGGGCTGCGCGATCAATGGCTGACCCCAAGCTTCCCTCTCACCTGCATGAGCATGTTTCATAGAGTGCAAGATGGGGCACGTGAAAATGTACTTTTCAAAGTACCTGTATAAATGGCAGATAAAGCAACATCATCTTAAATACCTGATGATCCAACATCATGTTGAAATGTCATCACTTTGATTGTGGTCGATGGGTGTGACCACAAGATATAAAACTGGGATGTGGAGCTATAACAGAGACCAGTCAGACCTTTTCAGCAGCGAGGCCTTCTAAGGCTCTGCAGATATGAAGCACAAAGCCAGTGTCTAAAGGAAATGAGTGGAAAGTGTTTCACAGTACTGTGAAGTCATCACTGTTGTGTCTCCTTCCTTCTATTCCTAACCACACGTCACATGACTTTTGGTGGGTTTGTATATATATATATATATATATATATATAGAGAGAGAGAGAGAGAGAGAAAGGAAGTATTTCAGCACTCGGTGGGAATGTGACAGAAGACCAAATGTTCAATTATTTTGACTTGCTGTAGGTTCCACACAGTGTGGGTCTGTCAGGAGTACCTCCACCTCAAACGGCAGCACATCCCTGAACAGGGGTGGGAACATTCTCTGGGCTTTCTTTGTGACAGACTTCCCCGGCGCTGGTGGAGACAGTGCCTTTAGTGCCGCATTTCCACACGGTGGGCTGAATGCGCCCCGCTAGTGCGCGGGGCAAAGTATGCCAATTTTTGTAACGTGCGAGAGAGCGGGTTGTAATTTTCTCTTTAACATGATTACAGGCCTGTTCCTTGCCCTGCATTCCACTGTTATCAATGAGGTCGTATGGGTTGGGAGGGCCTGCGGTGGGTAGGGCTACCTCTCTATATCAGGGCATTTGCCCCCGGAAGAATTCAAACACATGACATCTTACCTAAGGAATAACTCATTATTCACATAATATAGTCCCACCCAGTAGAAGGAAGTTGTATAATTTCACTCAAATGCACTTGAGCAAAGAATTTTTTTATTGGTTTCATTCCATTCACCAAGACACCCTTGTCCTTCCGTGATGTCCTTATGGAACCTCCAGACGGAGGTCATCCATCCTTATCCAACATGCTCTTGCTCAGTAAGGAGAATATTCAAGCCTGCTCCACCTCAGACAGGGGCAGTGAGATTACAAGGCTTCTCCCAATTAGGGACCCTTTCTTTTCTGGGATACTGAATCTTATCAAGATTCATATTTAGATTTTAGCCTTTTCATATTTTCACATTCATTTTAGTACATCATTATCAATGCCTTATCTACAGCAGGATCTCAGTCCTCCAGGGCCACACAGTGTGCTGTCTTCTGGCTCATGACTGAATTGCTTGATTTTAATTTTTTTTTTTTTTGGGTAGGAGCTGAACTCACTTAGTGTTCAAGCCGCGAATCAGAGGCTAGGTACAAGCTACCTGGAAAAGTTGTGGATGCTGTTATCCCCAGAGGCCAGAACTGGACCTTCTCACAGAGAAGCTTCCTTCTGGACATTTTGTGGGATCTCCGCATGAGTGACTCGGGACTGGTTTCACCATTAACAGCAGCCCATTCAGATCTTCCTCTTAGTTTACCCCCTCACAGAAATGGCGGCGCTAAGTTCGCCACAGAAACTGCAGCAGATGGATCGATCCCCTCAGCGTGAACCAGGTCCGGCTGACAGCCCGCAGGCAACTTGCTTACTTTTATTCCTGTGTCTTGCTGCACTGTTGCTTTTTTGGAGTCTAAACGTGAACCATGCAGTTCCCCTGTTTACACCGAAGTATGTTGTACTTTTCTGACGGTTCGGATCGTTTTCTGCCATAGTTTCGTGATATTTGGTGACGTCAGTGGACCTCAGCTTTGATGGAAAAAGGTGTTAAGTGAAATAATCTGGCCTGCCGGGTGACTTACCCAGATGTCTCTGTCAGATTTGGCTTTTTTTAAATACATAAAAATATCGATAAAAAATGGAGCGAATAGTTCAGCAAACACCAAAAAAGTTAGCTGTCGTCAGCTGTCAGTTAGCTGTCAGATGTTACTTTGAAGGAAAAATGCTCTGCTGTTCATAAAGGTTTTTTCTTGTTTTGTGTAACAGTACAACCCCCCAAAAACGTGACTCAACATAGGTAAGACAGTTTAGCTTCAATGTGCCTAATCACTTCTTTTTTCATTAAATGCTTAACAAAAAGTATTGTAATTCTGGAATAGCTGGTTTTTGAACCGGTGAGGTGCATTCACAACATATCAAGCTGCCCACGACTCCTGCAGAAGACCATGGGCAAGACTCTGCACAGCTGGGGACAGGGACACTAGAGGACAGGCTCAGGGGGCATCTGTCTGTCAGATGCCTGTGTCTTTATGTGCCTCTTTTGTTTCCTCATCTGGAGAAACAGGCTCACCACATCACTTATTCACTCTGATATAAAGAATAGCAAGCAAGCCATTTAAAACAGCAGAAAGGAGAGAGCAAAATAATTTACTCGCTGTTGATTCTTTAGAGAAAATTAGTTTTTTTTTTGTCTCTATCTGTTTTCATGCAATTTCCTTTGCATCCACTGATGGCATTTAGAGTAAATAGTTTATGCCTTTGTTTGGGCTGTTTTCTCATTAATTCTAAGTTTCACATTAAATTGGAAGTTCCATTTGCCTACTTGCCTGTCATTCAAAATATAAGCAGCTTGTCTCAAGCCATTAAAACTTCAACAGGATATATTTGTATTCATTACACATCGAAGTGGATGACATATAATTTTCCAAACAGTCATGAAATGCCATTTGCCACCTGGAGTTAGCAGAAGGATAATGTAACATAGCAGGCAGGTGAAAATATGCAACGGACATATGATGCTTGTCAGGCCAAAAGTGACGAAACCAAATGTGCTTTTCAATTGACAGCTAAAGCTAGTTGAGCCTTTTTATTTTCCCAGAATGCTAGTTACGTACTGTAATGGTACATCAATTACAAGTTTTCGCAGTTAATGCCATTCTAATCCTTTATGACAGTAGTATATACAATAGCTCAGATTTCCTCGCAGTGTTACTTTTGATTTGTTTTGGCTAATCAGAATGCTTCTCTGTCCTTAAAACCAAGTTTTGGTCATGTCAATCCCTGAACACTGAAGGCAGTACTTCCTGTTCAGACACACAGTTGGGAAGGGAGAAGTCCCTTCATTGTAGAATCAGTCAGTCAATCGATCAAACCCTAACATTTTGTTTGACACATTTACACAAGCAAACTCGTGCAAAAAATGACGATTTCCCAGAGGGAATATAGAAGTGGAAAAAAAAACAATTTGCCAGTATAGTGAAAACTGACAATTATTCCCTGTCCCCTAGTAAGGAAAATAATCAAATAGTACTCTCAGAAAATGATGTGTATAACTGCACAAATAACACAATACAAATAGTCACACACGAGAGCCTCTTGTCCATGGCTAATAGTGCCCCGTTCCAGCAATTGCAGTCATGTGATACAGTTGCTGAAGGCCAGGCATTGGGAGGGAGTGGGGGAGGGGGGGAGGGCTTGTAGCAGATGACGCGATGAGTAGACTGACATGTGGCTCCTTTTCCCTGGATTTAGTCACAATTAGTCAGCTCTGTGATGCCAAGTGTCTCTCTGAGACGCTTCCAGAGGAGTGCAATGGCAATGGTAGCACTGTGAAGGAAATGACAGACACAGTGTCACGTCAGCGCTGCCAGCATACAGCCGGCTGAAAACAGGGCCAATCTGTAATGAAGAGGAATTTTGCACGAGGAGAGCGGTAAAGCCAGGACCTGGCAAGGCATCAATATGGCAGGCCCCCGTCATATCAATTCATATATAGGCCTATAGAATATATAAGAAATTGTTTACATATAAAGAAAATGTATATAATTGTTAATATATGGTCCTTAGCTACTGTCCCATTGCAATTGGAAGACCATGTTTAAAGAGCAATTTGACCTTGTTTCTGGACACCAAAGGCGTGGATTGAATTAGTGTACTTCAGTCTGAGACATTAGAAAGCTTTGTGGGTTTCACAGTGATTTTGATTTCAGTGTCTTCTTGAGGGGTATTTGCACTCTTGAATGCAGTGACAAGTCCAGCTAAGGCCACAGCCAGGCTGAACTGCAACTGTGAGCCGTCGAAGTCGCGGCGAATGAATGCAGGGGCCGTGTAAATACCAGCTGGACCTCAGGACCCCGCCGTGGCTCCCCCAGCACCCTCCCTCTCCTAGTGGCTCGCTGGCCACGAGCCACCACGCTCAAGTCCCTCTTGCCAACCTGTACTTAAATATTTTCCCCTGGCTCCCCTGTGGTTCGCGAGGAAAAAACGTAGCAACACACCAGAGAAGTAAGGGAGAGAAAACAAGGCCAGACGAATCCCAGAGGTTAAGATGATTAACAAATGGGCCTCGTTTTGTCCACTAATTGCCAATATGTCTGCACTAAAAGGCGCTGGAGTGTTTGGCAGGCAGCCTGACTCTCGGCGCGGGTGGCAAGGCAGCCGGGGGAGGGGGTGTGGGCGTTTGGATGGAGGGTGGGTACAGCTGCATCCCACCCCACCACCTCGCACCACAGTCGGTTTTCAGGTCAGCCCGAGCAGGCAGCGCAAACACATGCACATATCCTATCATCCCAGTGCTCTGCTCTCTGCTCATGGCCTCATCAGGTTGGGGGGCCTGTTGGGGGGGACAGGCCGTGCGAAGAGGCAGCACCTCCTGGGTGACTGTACAGGCCTGGGGGCATCTGCTTTCTGGAGTTCAACTGTGGCTTATTCCAAATCCCCCAGGCATTGCCACCACCAGCGCGGTCCACACACAGACCAGCTTCAGTGATAATAAATATTCCATTTTTAGCTCATTTTCACCTAGATGGAGCCTTACTGGACTGTGTAAAGGACTATGAAACAGAGACTTAAGCAAACCAAAAAACACTTAAGCTGTGTTCATGTCAGGCTACATTGTCAAATATAACAAAGAAATCACGTGTGTCATTTTTGGGTTTGTTTTCCCACAGTGACACATTTTCAGATTATCTGTAAAAGATATGAATGCATTTCTTTGAATACTTTCTCTCTTCTGGTTTTGATTGTATTACAATTTTTTTTGTAGATCTATATTTCAACTCCATGACCCTGAAGATGGATATATAGATATGTTTCATTCTAAATCAGAACTTTCTTCCTGGAAAATGAACCAGCAATGTATTTCGAGTACGGCTCACATGCATCATGAAATGTGAAAAGGAGAGCAGATCATGTGACCCCCTTTGGTTTAGTGCTTCTACGCATATCGATCGCGGTGTGACTGAGAGCCTTTCCCAGCCGAGTCCCTCAGGATGCCGAAGGGCGTATTCGGCCCGTTTTGGCTGACTGTTCGGGTAAACTGCCTGTGTAACATCCATATCAACACACCGAGGACAACTTACCAGGCAAGGAGGTTAATCCCCCAAACTGAAGACCCAGAAAAATGATGTGTGTTTCCTTCCCATGTACAGATGTGACATGCAGTGCAGTGGTTAAATAAGAACCTGGAGAAAATTTCAGGGGTCTTATCTTTGGTCAAGCAAGCAAGAGGTGGCACTTAACTCCACCCACACCTTTCATAATATCCACCTATACACGCTTGGGAGGGGCTGTATAAGGTGACTTGAAGAAAAGCTTCAGCTGAGGATGTGACTGTGAAACATGGAGATATTGGTCATCCTTCGCTGTGTCTCACCGCTCGGGGAATCCAGATCAAATGCATCCTGCTTCTCACGTTTCTCAATAAATGACTTTCTGGGGTTTTAAAAAAGGCCAATTCTACCTGCTCAAACCTAGCATGATAAGTAGCATATGCTGAGTTGTGCTCCCCGCTTGCAATTTCTTTCCATGTCAGGTCAATTTCCACGATAATAAGCTTTGAGATAATTATGGCTCTCTCGATATTCTGACGCTTTGTGAATCATTGACATTCACCCCAGGTTCCAAAACGCATGTCTGCCCCGTGATTCATAGCAGCTAATTCAAATGTATGACATAAACTGAAAGAAAACAACGATGGACTCTACGATGGACTCCTCAGAGTCGTCACAGCACAGCCCCACCTAAGGCAGCGCTGACATCCATCACCTTGTATCTCAAGGATCTGTGTCGTTCAGCTTTGATTAGGTTTTCCCAAGATGCAACGGGAGGCGGGGGGGCTGTCCTCGTGGCCAGGGTTGGAAAGGAAAGATGAAGCATCCTGACAGAGGCATCAGTGCAGGGTGACGCCTCCGCAATCACAGCTGTTATACCCAGGCACTTTTTTTTTCCTTCTGCCACAAATCACCTTGATCAGGTTTGATGCATGGCTGTCATGTCATTAGAACGTGATTGATCTTGTGATACAGGAAATTAACCTTTAATTATTCCAGTCGTGGTTCACAGAACACTAACGCTATTTAAAGCAAGAAGATGTTGAAAGTGGCATTAGAGCTGATAGGCACATGGCTGCATGAGGTGAAAGACAAACAGATCATGACAATAAATTACTGGGCCATTAAAATATTGTAAAATTTGGATCTGAGCGAAAGTTGCTTACTCACTGACCTAAATTTTTGTAGAAAAATATAAATGCATCCCAATTAGTTAAATAATTATATCAGTGATGATATATCGATTAAACTAAGCATAGCCTGCCTTCCTTGTTGATATTTTTTAGAAGGCTTCTGGCTCATTCTTTCATTTTAAAAGTAAGATGGAGACAAAGCAATAAAACAATTTAAGCTTATTATTCAATGCTTCTGTCTTTCACGGCACTGAACTGAAAGAAGATCAGCGTGTTTTCATAAGCAATAGAAAAACATCAGAAGACAACTCATTTTCCAGGGAGGAATGGAAATTTTGACTGTTGTCATCTGAACATCTAAAAATGGACCCTCATTCTGTATAGGGTGGTAGGGTTCCAGATGGTACATCCAGCTCAATTCAGGACCAGGACACTGACACTAGAACTGGCAGAGAACGCCAACCAAGAACTGAACAGCTTCCGGAAGAACACACTGCAGTTTTCATGGCATAAGCAAAAGAACATCTGTCACTCGAGAGAGAGAGCATTATGTTCACTAAGGCGTCCTCCAGATATCAATAGGAACAACTTTAATTTATGCGGAAAAAAAGAATTAAAAAGGTGCCGTGGTGAATAAGAAGATTCATTACAGTTTACCGTAATGACAAAGATCTTCCTTTCACTGTTGCCTGACTGAAAAATGAAAAATGTATTTGAAAGCCATATATTAAATATAAAAAGTACAGTTATGAAAACTGACCTTAAACTTTTTAAAGAAAATATATTAGAGATGAAATTATGAACTGTCAGGGAAAGTGGTAAGTCATTTTCTTTTCCCTTGTGGGCATTTCTGGCCTTTGCTGCTGCAGAGATTTCATACTCTAATATTAGAAAATATTAAAGCAAGAATTATTTTTTGACATTTAAATGTTATTGCTTCCAACAAAGCCATGTACATTCCCTCTCCGTCTGTCTCTGCATCTCGTCTCTCTCTCCTGCTCTCTCTCTCTCTCCCTCTCTCTCTCTCTCCCTCCCTCCCTCACTCTCCCTCTTCCTCTCTCTCCCTCTCCCACTCTCTCTCTCCCCCTCTCTCTCCCTCTCTCTCCCCCTTTCTCTCTCTCTCTTTCCATCTCTCTCTCCTTCTCTCCCTCTCTCTGTTTTTGTAGAAAGAGGCCACAGGACACAAATCCAGATGATCATTATCCGTTCAGTTTCAAGGAACCCCTGTCCCTTGAAGGCCACACTCTTAAAAGTCAGTCGTACTTTATAAACATGAATAATAGAGTCACTCGTGCTAGGAATGTGGTAAAAATTTTATGTCTTTTTGTCTGTTTGATGTGTCTTTCCACCCAGCATGAGTGCCACACTTCTCTCAGGAAATCCCGCCCACCCCCATAGCCACATAAGCCTATGTGAGGGCCGTCTACCAACTGTGTGTACAGAATGGCTTGGAGGTGACTGTGATACAGTCACTCAAATGGGCTTCACACCAGAGTAGCAGAGCAGTACAGTAATTATATATTATAACTGTTCAAAACTTGACTAGGCAGTTCTTGGCTGAACAAAGCACAGAATGTTAATCTGATATTTCAATCTAAATGATGATATGTGTTGTGAAAAGAGACTTGGAAAATTCTTATCTATTGCTGTTTAGAGTGTCTGGTTTTTCCACGTGATATCATTTATTTTGTGTGTCCACAATCATAAAAACATCTTTTTGCAGCTTTGCTATATTTACTGAGTTCAAACACATTGTTGTCCTCCTTAGCTTCTAATATGTAGTGATGGGACAAGTGAGGCTTCAAACCCATTGTAGGTGGGAGTTTTGGAATACTCCCACCTACCATAGGTTTAGAGGCCACATTTAGAACCAGCATTGATTGGTTAGTTCAAGATACTCCCACCCACCATAGATTTTGAAACCTCATTTAGATCCAGCATTGATCGGTTAGTTCAGGATACTCACATTCACAATGGGCTTTGAAGCCTCATTTGTCCATTCACTACTAATTTGCAATTGCCCAGTTTACATGAATCCAGCTTTCTTGCTCATTTTATTGCTGGGCATGGAGACCAGTACTACAGGTATAGGAAGCTTTGAAGCTGCAGTTTTAAAATGTGCTGCTGTTGCATAGCTTAGCTCTCACCCTTCCGCTTCCTGAAGGAGCTAGCAAGTAACAGCGGCAGGCAGAACATTACCAGCAGTCACTGCTAACGCTAAAAGCTAAAGCTTTTACCGCAACAGTATCACTGGTCAAGGAAAATGGCCGTTGTCATTGAAGTACTGTTGAAGGATACTGAATGAGGTGAGTTAAGTGTTGCCCGCTCCTGTCTAGCTTACTTCCAGACTACCATAATTCACACTGCCAAAATAAAACAGACTAGCGTCTTTAGTTTTATGTTGAACATAGAATTTGGAATATCTGGAGTAGCTAGTCATTTGTTAAGGCGTAAAATACACGTTTCACTTGTTTCTTATTGTTAAAAGGTATCTCCTCCTCTGGAAGGGTGTTTTCATGTGGCTATATCAGAAATGAGGCTTGACTGAGCAGCCGGCATCTCCCCACCTTTGCTTGACAGGAGGCCATTTTGTCTCCTCTTGTGCCTGTCAAGGTGGCTCTGCTGTCGAGTGTCCTCTCTTCGTGCTTCTCCATGTGTGACACGTTGGTCTTTGCGTGATTCACAGAGCGTGGAATTCTGCACTCACCAGCAGCCGTGCCCCATATGGTACCTGTAGTTTGACAGGGTCTAGCGCCTTGCCTTCCATCTCTGACAGCGCTTTTAGCATTAGCAACTGGGCATCTGTTAGCGGTTGCAGGGGCTGACGATGTGTCTCTCTGGAATGTGGGGTCAGTATCAGATACAGCCCTGGCACGAAGAGAGTCTGGTCATGTGTGTGTGGAGAAACTAGGAGTATTCTTATTTAAAACTGCTCCAGATCAGTAGTGGCAAGGTGGTTAGTGAAACAAGAGTGCTGACTCATTTTGTGATCCCAAAACACAAGAGTAATTTCCTCCGAGTCTGTTAGAAGTGTGGGTGTCCCAGAGTAGGGCAGTCAGAGGACAATCTAGTTACTCACCTGTAAGCAGTTAATTGAGAACTTCATTTGTTAAGGTTTAATTAGTTATTCACCTGTGATCATTTAAGATGTCTAAAAGGTATAAAACAGACTCTCGGTATTTCTTTGGGAGAGATGCTTTGGCTCCGTGTTTTCCTGTCTTGTCTGCTTGTTAAGAACAAGCAACCAATAAATCTGTGTGTAACGTGACTCTGTTTACTATTTTGATGGGAGTGATGTATTTTTTTTCTCTCCTTAAGGTCCTTGCATTGCTGTTTTAAATATTGATTATTATGCTAACCAAATACATTTTACAAAACTTAGTGTACTTGGTTTTCACCACGATGAAAATGATGAATCTTGCTATTTTTAGCACTCCAGCTTCTCGGATTGAAACAGTTGGACGTCTAACAAAGTTGTCGGCTTTAATGAGAAGAATGTCCGGTGCTCTCAGATGTTGAGGATACTTTGCCATCACTCCTCGACGCCTGTGCAACCTCAGGCCCCCGGCTCCGCTCTGTTACATTTATGTCTGACTGTCATGGTGACGCTCTGCACCATCATTCTTGCCCTGCCAATGAAGACTTCACCACTTTTTTTTGAGCCGGGACCATCTTCTAATGAGAAGTCAGGACTAAGCTTCAGGCTACAGGATCTGACATCCCCCTCTGCTGGGACCTCTCGGATTCACCCCAGGTTTTGGTACTGCATGCATCAACCTGTTTATTTGTTAGTACAGCTATTGTTTGTTTGTTTGTTGTCCTTTAAACACCAACCTGGAATCTGATGCCTTCCAAGACTCTCTTACACAACAGCAAGTTACATATAAAGAATGGAATGATCTTACAGTGAAAACATGGCCTATATTTGATTTTTGCAATCCCATGACTATTTGTGCTTTGTGGTTCCACATTCAGTAGCCAGAGGTATTGGCCATGGAGACAGCATGCAGAGACTTCTGGGAAGGAAGCATATTTATTAGCCTGTGGCTTTAGCGCTGGGAGCAGAACAGTGGAGCACCCAGCAACCTTGCAAACATCCAGGTAAGCATCTGATATGACCTTGGAAACAGTTAGAATCTTCTATGCCCAAAAAATCCTGTCACTTTTGAGAAGCCTGGAGGCATCGGAAATGTGGGAAAAAAAGAAAAACTGCTCTTTGTTTTCAATTGAAAATTACTCTATAAATATGCTGTCTTTTTTTTAAAAGCTGTAGAGAGATTTGTACTGGGTGCAGAATATGTGCAGTGTTAAACTGAAGGTGACACACTTCCTTCTCCATGTGAACAAATATTCATCATTACAACCTGTGCTATTCAATTAAAATGAAATTGAATCTGTAAGTTATTACACAACCTGTTTATGCTCAAGGATCTTATTAATACTGAGCCTAGTATTTCACAGACCAAAAGATCTACAGTACAGTCTTTTTTATTTTTTTATAACCTGGAGAGGGAATTGAACAGAAAAGCCCAATATTGCTCCACAGTACCTGCTGCACACCACATTGAATTGTCAAGTGGGTCACTAACCCTGTTTCTCTTTGCTTCAGCTGAACTGAATGTTTTTAAGGAGCTACAGTAAGACATTCTATTTCGTCAGACACAGTTACACCAGAGCCATGAGAATTAAACATTTCTTAAATCTTTACAGCCAATTGGGGCCTATTTTTAAAGCAGCAATCCTGGGGTATGGACTAGCATTTAAAATAAAAAGCTTGCATAGTAATAACATATAAAAAAAACTTTTAAAAAGTGGTTAGGGCTTTAAGTTCTTACCCAAAGGATGGATGTTTCGAGAGTCTGTGCTTTAAATGACCCCTGCCATTGTGCTGAATGTTGCACGTACTGTACATGCCACCCTTTGCATGCTGGAGTGGTCGCATTATAGCTGAGGAACTAGATTCGTGACCACTTCCCGCTGGGGCTCTCATAGAAGTCACTTGGATTCTCCTCAGCAAAAACACCCAACCGTGCAAAGTCACGGACCTGTGAGAAGGCTTAGGTAAGTATATATGTACATTGACTGCTGAATTAGATTCACCACGGTTAGTCCTGCATGAAGTGCCTCACTGCGCAACCAAAATTAAAAATACCATTGCCTCACACGTAAGAGGAGGTCTTTGGAGGATTAAAGATTAATTGCCAATTTCCCCACTTTTTAATGCATTGATTAATTAACCTGAGAAACATTGATGAATTCAAAGAAGATTAATGCCGTGAGGTTTACCCTGTTGAATTATTATTGACTATGATTTGTTGCTCTAAAACCTTGTCTGCACAGAAGGCAGGCCTCCACTTGAGCTCCAGGTACCTGGAGGGTTTCTACGGTTATCAGAGCACATCGGAAAAAGCCAGCATGTGCTATTTAGGAAGTAATGAGAAGCAGGAGTGCTGGTAAGAAACGGGGCTGAAATTTACCAGTGATGGAAAACGGTTAACGTAATAACCAGAAAGAATGCTTTAGTTTCACGTGATTGGAGGTGCCAGGTAATATGTATGATTTTCTAGTGGCTATATTGCAATAAGAGGTGGCACCATGATCAAGAAGCCGCCCATGCATGTTCTCTGCATGCCATGTGGCTTTTTGTTGGGTACTGCAGTACTGTATGGAGCTTAATCGCTGTCCTGAAATTGCCCGTAGACTGTGTGAGCGTAAATGCCCTACAATGGAATGGCATCCCATTTCAGGGGTACCCTGGCATTTGCTTCTAGGAGACCTCCAGCGCCCCTGACTTGGACCAGGGTGAGCAGATGGATGATATACACACACACACACACATCAGCACTTTGATGACAATTTTCTCCACATCAGAAGGATCCAGCAGTGAGAGGTGGTGGCAAAAATGCCAAAGTTTGAGTGGTGAATGTACAATAAAGTCCCATATGTCTACAGACAGGTTTACAAGGGTCCGGCCTGGTTTTCGTCATGAAATGGAGATGCGTATGCTCACATCGTCTCCAATTCGATTATGGATTCTTTTTAAATGAAATATCCACTGAGTGAATGTGAAATTGAAGACTTTGAAATGGAAAAACTGAGTAATTCACGAGACCCGTGTGTGATCTTGAAGAGAGCACTCTCGTCTGTGTTTGCATCAAACATGTTTGCAGTGAGACGTTTTTCTCGTCAGAGGAGAAATAATTGATTTTTGCCTCAGGAGCAGATGCACTTTACACTGCTTTTAATAGTCTCAGATATATGAATCCCAACGCACTGATTGAATTTATGGTTTGTACCAGAGTGCATTCTAGCACTTGGAAAATTATCAAGACATTTTATGGACTTTTTCTGTCTTCTTTCAGGATGTCTCCGACTATGAAAATTCTGGAAAAGTGCTCAGTTAAGGGCAGATTGTTTTTTGGCTCCATTTATTGATATTTCTACCCTTAATTCAATACTTATCTATATATACACCTTCCAGCAGTTTGGGCTAAATACATATAGATTTGCTGATTGGCTATTCCTGAGCAGGATGTCCCAGGAGGCAGGACGACATGAGCAGATGTTATTGTGCAAGTCATCAGGGTGTGCCCCGTGAGAACATAAACACAAACAAATGTACTTAACATCTCAGTTTGTCCATGTTTGACTTTGGGGAAAATAAGCATCGATTTCCACTTTTCAGCAGATACCTGTACTCCCATGGTCTCCGGCCTGGGTCCTGTATGGTCTTACACACACGAGACACCAACAGATTCTTCTAGAAGAGCTACAGTAGATGAACTGTCACAGGTCCAGTAAATCAAATTCTAATAAAAAAAAAAAAAACAAAACATAAAATTGACCTCTGACCCTATAATGTCCTACAATGGCACTGATGCTCTACTGAGTGTATCAGCCCCTTATTTCTGGAAGGATTGTGCCTCAGCTGCATGTTGCAGTGTTTTAATTTACAGTGTCTTCACAGATATAGACTGTTTGGTGTATTCTGTACAGTATTGTGTTCATGACATAGAGCCTCGTCACTGACCATCAGCAGCCACTGGTGAGTATAACATGGTCTCACAATGTGCCCATCTTTATCGCCTCCGGTGAGCTGTTAGCCTCTTCGGTGTGCACACACACACACACACACACACACACACACACACACACACACACACATATATATCTAATCAGCTCTATCTGGCGATATTCCAGTTTCCATTTTCCCTGTAGTCACATTTCTTTTTCATACTAACGCAGAATACACACACACACACACACACACAATGGCAATTTTGCATTTGAACTTTATTAACTTGTCTGCTGGTGTTTTGTCTTCAGTTCAGACTAGTGTAATGGACCCGACTAGCACACCTAGGGGCTGTGAATATCGCGCCTGATCACAAGTGTGCAGGTGCAGCGGGAGTGAATTGGGAGATACCATTTTTATTTTTGGCTTTTGTCTTTGGTTGAAATACAGCATTGTAGTTACTTTTTTCCCCATTTAGTTTATGATTTTTATGAGTAGGACTACTGGGATTGTATGTTTTACATTAATATAAATGGTGCAAGCATGAGTACGTGGAAAATCCATTTATAAATTGATCGTTTGGAAATAGAATATACTGGGTGGTGTATTTAAAGACCATTCATATGGAATGGGTGGACAGTGTAGCTGTGTAGAGCGTTAAAACCCTGAAAGTACTGTGCATGTGGTCTAAGTATGCATTCCTTTGGACTTCTGAGCCATTCCTTTGCACTTATTTACTGTGTGTTTGGAATAGTCAAATAAAGCTGCACCACACTAAGCTACTACTCTGGTGTTGCTTATCCAGGTTGTGTACATGATGACCTGGTGCTCCACGAGGAGGCAAAGCCAGGTAGGCCCATGTGACAGTGTTCAAGTGACAGATTCAGCTGGGGGTGGAGGGACTGCTGTTCTCAGATTTCCAATTGAATGGGTCAATCTTGTTTTTTTTTTCGTGTTCATGTAAACTTCAGCGTTTGCGAAAGGTGATGTATAAGTGGCAGAGCATATTAAGGCTGCTAATTTCCTCCTGAGAGCTCAAGTGGTGGCATGAGGCTGCATTCGGTCATCTCTCGCCTTTCCACGGTGAGCATACCAACAGGTAAACCAGTTAATGAAACCCAGGCAGGCTGGCTTGGGTAGTGAAGCTGGCAGACGTGGAGAAAGACCCGTCCATATACGTAGTGCCTTTTGGTTTGGCTTTCATGGTATTTTTTGGCTCCCCTCAAGTTTTCAAGACAGACTATTTCTTAATGGAGAGCTGGGCCCATTTTTGCTTTAATTTTTTGTAACAAGCTTCTTTTTGTTTGTTTCATGACATCACTTCCATCCTGTCACAGCTGTCTTGTGCCTAGCGCCCTGTTCTTTCCAGGACAGGCTTCAAGGCTCACTCTGTCCGTGAATTGGATAAGTGATTTTGGAGGAAATCACATGACTTTACCCCACCTTGCGCCAGACCTCTGTCCTGCATCGTTCCTTACATTTTGTAGCACCACTGACTGTACTCTCTGATCATTCAGAATGCTGCCAAAAAGATGAGAAATTGCAGAAAGTTTAAGATCCCGCTTCCTGAAGCTTCAAAAGTTCAGGCATCAAATCTGATAAAAGAAGAAGATTAACCCTGATGGAACTTCAATCAGCCATACAAACAACAGTGTGAGGCACATTCACAGTGAATCCCTTCAATGATATTTAGCCAGTCAATACCTGGTGTTCAAACGGCGGGCATCTCAGTTTTCTGTTTATCTGCTCGGTCGTCAAGGGAATAATTGGAACATAAGGTCATCAGTCACTCAACTTGGAACAGGCTCCTGCCCACACAAACATGGATTGAAAAATGGCCAAGCCAGAAAATTTGTGTACATTTATATACTACATATAAATAATGTTTGGCAGGCTTCTTGCTACATTTATTTTGTGAGTTAAACAAATGTCGAATATAATTTTTTGGTTTATCACACAAACACAAAATCCTTTTCAGAACTGTACTCACATTGTAAAAAACTACTTTATTGCCTGCATAGCCGCCCCCCCCCCCCCCCCCCCCCCCCCCCCCCCCCACCCGCGCACGCACCGTCATTTAACACGCATTCACTATTTTGGGAGCGTCACAGAAACT
>JAACJT020000013.1:8087428-8097472 GCA_009936485.2 Gymnarchus niloticus | reverse complement strand
TACTGACCTTATAAACAAATAATTTTTGTCCGTACTAGTCCCCCCCCCCCCCCCCACCGCAAACCGGCGGTGTAGGATAGAAAATGTCTCAGATTTATTGCGCTTAAAGTGAGATGGCAAGCAAACCTAATGATGTCCATTGTTTGTTGTCAAAAAAATCCTTTTCCTAACCTTTCTGTGTGCTGAGGATTTGCCAAAAGGGACATGTAATTCCCCAGATTCCTTATGTCAAATCTGCTGACTTCTATCGATCCTCGGTGCTCTTACAGTGTCTTTACTGTGCCTAAATCCCAACTCCCACACTAGCCTAATGGTGAACCAGTCTTGGGGGAGTTTCAACTGGACTGCTCAGAGGGGCACAGAGGTGCCTCACACACTTGGTGTGAGGTATGTACCGCAGAGGAGAGAGAGGAAAATGAGCTTATATATTTTAGAAACATGACACGTTTAATTGAGATTTCACGCCCTATTTCCAGCAGATCTAGCGCCTCCTACACTGCCCCAAGGATCGACGAACCAGGGCTGTTTTTGTTGCTTGTCTGTTTTTTTTTTTTTTTTTTTTTTTTGTCCCTTATTTGGTACTGTTTTTTTTCCTACTGTTTTATTGTACCTGAATATCCTAAGAAAAATGAATAGCAAAACATATCTGAATAATATTTTGTGTACGTACATTATGGTTGTGTGCAGTTTCACTCAAGAACATAATTTAAAAGAAAATAGTGCACCCAAAATAAATGAATTGATTCTTTCATAACCGGAAGAATCTCCCTGGAAATCATATAAAAAGACAGAAGGTCTGCACAAGAAACACAAGTCAGACTATCTGCTGTCCAAAAACATATGAAATTGTTACTAATTGCACTACCATTACTACTTTGTTTACTATAATTACAAGTAGTAGTTGTGTTATTGTTCTTACAATTATAAGTAAAAGTTGTGCTATTGAATTATTTATATTATGCAATATTAGTAATGGTGGTACCAGTGTTTGTTTTCATTAGTTGTAATTGTACATTATCCACTATAACTGTGACTACACTCATTGGAGTATATTTAATATTGCCTGGCCATTTAGGCATAATAGCCAATGTGAGTCAACTTCAGAGTTTTTTACAAACACTCATGATATTATCACGGGAAGCAATGCCTGCTGCCATACTCTACTTTGCAATGTTCATAGCCATTTAGCTTTATGATGGTGCTACAGGTGGAAGCCACGGTGAACATAGAGAAATTGATCAGAACCCATCACCACTATACAATGGCAGCTGGAATAGCTGCAAAAATGGAATTTAGTGTTATGCTAAAGCACTGCCATTATGTGGGTGGGAACGTGTTTGTCTCACTCTGACTTTAGTGTGCATAGTCCTTTATGCTAAACTGTGGATCATTGCTTGCATCAGGGCGTTCTCTCCACCGACTGTGGTCCCTGATTACAGCACTGCATGGAATCGATGGGGGAGCTCTCCAAGGTTCTGAATGGCCCCGCTACGGCTTCCAGCGAGGAAAACTCTGGGGAATGCATCATATGCCACGGTAACTGAGAGCAGAAAGTTAAAACTCAGTTTTTCTGAGAGAGTATGTGAGTGAGTGAGAATGTGCAGAGGAGTGTTCACCGTCTGTTTTTACACATTTCGTGTCAACAGATTTGTTATTGATCTCAGTTCTAGACCTCCAACATATGCATTTCAACAATGTATGATCTTTCTCACTTGTGCTAAAATGGTTCTACTTTTAAAAGTGTCATTTGAAATTCACAGAACAAATGGGTTTGATATTATATAGGCTACATCTAAATATTCTATCTATATTTTTTGTGTTAAATTATTCATGGTTTATGATATAAAATGCATTTGATTATTTTGTTTTCAATCTCTAATTACCTGTTTCTGGTAGTGCTGGGACAAATGAGGCTTCAAAGACTGTGGTGGGTGGGAATATCCCAAAGTACCAATCAATGTTCCCACCCATCATGGGTTTTGAAGCCTCATTTAGCACCAGCATTGATTGGTCAGTTCAGGATACTTCCACCCACCACAAGCTTTGAAGCCTCATTTAGCATCAGCATTGACTGGTCAGTTCAGGATACTTCCACCCACCACAAGCTTTGAAGACTCATTTGTCCCATCACTAGTTACTGGACCTGATAGTAATGATAACAGACCCAAGATATCATTGAAAGCAGCATACAACTTAGTTCATTTGCTTTTCTGATGTTTCGATAACATAGTGATTTCACACATCCAACACATCCAACTTGGCGGTCTTTCAATATGTTGCATGGAAATAAAATTGTTTTCGATTGAGATATCAAAACTGCCTTCTATGTTGCTGTAGTAAAGTTAACGCTCTTCCAATGCTATTTGTCTTGGCTGAATCAGCCTTTAACAACCTTGAGAATTAATAAGCAGGCACCAGCAATAGGGTTGACAGTAGCCCTGGAAGAGTTTAGAACATGGTTAAAATTGTTCTGCTCTTGATGTTGACTTTGCACCAGATATTCTGATCAGAAGATTATTGTCGTCATGCATGAAAAAATTTGTTACTATATATTGCCTATACTACTTTGAGCTACAATAATAATGTGTAATGCATATCAGAAATTTGTGTCTGCCAAGGTTGTATCACAGTCCATTGAAGAAACATTAACCCCAGACACTGACACAAGACATGTTAATAGGAATGACTGTACATAATACGTAAAAACTACAGCAATGCAAGTTCCACAGTGTCTCACTCAATATAAACCATTTATTAGGTGAAAGCCAGGAAGTTTGAAACACCATTAATATTTGCTCATTTGTTTTTTTTTTTCACTTTTTATAATAAGTTGTTCTTTTTAAAAATCGTTTTTTTATTGTTAAAAATATTTCTTTTATATTTGAGTAGTTGAAATACCTCAGCAATAAACACGGCTAATGAAAATTTTACATTTTTTTACATAAAAATGAAAAAAAAAACATATTCCTATTCAACAGAAAGGAGTTTCCCAGTATAGTCATCTCTTAGCTGATGAACTCCTGGTGTTTTGGCCACACATCAAAGCTCACAAGCAAATTCGTGATTTAATATTTTATTTCCAACATCTGTCAAGCTTTATTATTGGCAGAATATGCTTCATAATCATCACGATAAAGCAGAAAT
Source organism: Gymnarchus niloticus (assembly GCA_009936485.2). NCBI lineage: Eukaryota > Metazoa > Chordata > Actinopteri > Osteoglossiformes > Gymnarchidae > Gymnarchus > Gymnarchus niloticus. Next base: position 8,094,328 of record JAACJT020000013.1, on the reverse strand, counting down.
GGTACACAGAGTGCCCCAGATTGTCAAAAAGCTGTATTTTCCAGCAATTATCCTTATTATCTCTTTCAGCCAGAGCCTTACAAGGAGAGCTTTTCGACTTACTTCACTTTATTGTATCTGGGTAGCATTTTAATCACCTGGATGCCATTTGGGCACCATCGACATTGGAGCTCTGAAAATTAAAATGATAATGTCTGAGAATAACCATCATTGACATTTCGACCCCCTTCTTTGAAAGTGGCGGAAACATGGCATTGTTTCGTCAAATGGTTCAATGGCTTAGCTGGTCGCCTAGTGACTGGTTTGTTGTGATCTTGTGGTCATGGATGACCACACTGACACCAGGAGGTTGTGGGTTCAATAGCCAGATAATTCATGCTGAAGTACTGAAGAAAAAATTAAATCACTGCACATGTTCTTGGCCCGCTGAGACAGACTGCATTAATAAACACTCATCATATCATCCCCCTATGAATTTCATCATGGCTAAGAAGTTCTTATTACAAACACTTTTAACTGCAAATATGTTCTTTTGTCAATATTCCGGAGAAAGTACACAAATTTACTTCTCACAATCGTTGTAATATAACTAGGCATCTTTAACCACCTGCAGCCATTCTGTAAAATGAAATACTAAGCTGCTATTCTAAAGGCCAGAAAACATTCGTTTATCTGATGTGCATCCAAATGCATTTTGAATTATGTATACTTTTGCCCCAAATGTGAGTGATTGTAATTGTTGCTCTTCAAAAGCCAAGCAGTTTGTGATTTCCGCTTTCTCCATGTATCTAGATGAGACCTGTTTTGATTAAAGCCTCTCTTCACACGTAATTACGTTTTGTAGAAGCATGAAAAAAGAATTAACTAAAATAAGGTGCATCATGGCTTAAAATGGGTTCATTAGGTTTAAAAGGCAATATGAAATGAGACAGGTCATGATGAGGGCCCTAATTTATAAGAAATGTATGAAGGTGACATTGGCAATGATTACACCTCTGGGCATTTTTTCCCAAAAATGACAAAAGGTAAAGAAAAACACCTGAGATTAAAGAAAAAAAATGTCCCCCACCTTTTTATTGCATTGTTGCCATCCTGCAGAAATCTCCACTTCAGCACTAATTGTTATCGTTAAGCACACAGTAAATTCGCAGAATGGTTTTCTAATCAGCGTGTTAGAATAGTATTCCAATCAGTGTATAAATTCTTACATGCCGCAATTAAACATTATCACAAAGGTGCTGCAGGTACGAAGCTAAGTCTGATGTCATCTTGATTATTGTTTAATCATTCAGTGTTCAGCAATATTTGAAGACTGAGGTGTTCAGAATTATACAGTATGTGGGCTGAAATACTGGGCTAGACACATAGCACATGTTACATTTTATAAAACTGTGTGCATATTTATTCTATTTGTTTGTTTAAAGGGTGCTCCTTTTTCAGTAAACCAAGGTGGATTAAACAAGTTTATAATTGTTGCTTTGTATTCATCTACTCTACAGCGTGTAGCTAAGGAATGGATCAGACAATGTCTGATTAGGAACATAAACTACATTATGGTAATTTGGTACAGCATATTGTTATGCATTTTTTAACCTGGTGTAGGTTGTGGGGTGGCCTGGAAGCACAGACAGTACAGGGCATTAAGTGGGGTTCCCCCGAAACAAGACACCAGTCCAATTGTGGAGCACATACATACAGACACTCATACACTATGGTGTGTACACATAGACGTGCAGTTATGCCAATTTAGTGATGTCGATTAGCTTGCTGGATGAAACCAAAGTGTCTGGAGAAAACCCCTATAATACTGGGAGAACATGTAAATGCCACACTCAGAGAGAAGAGGCGGGATTCGAACCCGCAAGCTTGTAGGTGTGGAACGAGTGCTAATCACTGAGCAAACACAGTGCTCACCAAGTTTTCTAGTGGTTAATATATGTATTTAATTATTGCCATATGTTTATCTTCTCAAGTATAACCTGAAATTATGCGTATAATTAAGTTACATGCTTATAATACATAAAGGGCCATTAAAGTATAGAGAAGTTCTGAGCATTGGACTATAGCTTGGGTTTGGCATGTGCTGAATGGTTGAACAAAGTTTAAAATTGTCCAAAACTATTATTTAAGGAATACATAATATAGAATATGAGACCCCCTAAAGCACACTTCAATGGTTTAAGTGGTGTTAACTTTTCGAATACCTTTATACTCTACACTAAATATGTAGAATCACAAGATTTAGAGATTGTGAAATTGTTTCAGTACTTCAGTCAATGAAAAGAATCCGAATGTACTAATTTACGACTGGACACAGACCGTCCTGGCCGACTGTGCCCAGCAGCCGTCATGTCGTCGAGCGTGAAACTCGGCGCAGTGCAAAGCCATTCATGTGATTATCTGTGCAGCACCTCTTCAGCAGTCAGAGTTCCTGCAGGCGGCTGATAAGACAGTCGCCACTGCTGCTGTTTCTCGACGGATCCCCTCGTGTTTTTTAACACATGATGGAGCTTTGTTAAGTTACCCGAGCCCAGTGTTTACTTGTGGAAAGAAGACAGAAGTTCAGACTTACCACCGATGCACGTTGCAAACTCGCATGTGATTTACAAGCATTTACACAGCAGGGAATCTCTATCTATTTAAAGACTAGCCAGAATAAACAAAGAACACGTTACGAGATAGTTATTTGCTTTTTAATTTCCTGGGATTAAGTGAATATGAATTATATTAGAAGGCTGCTTCTCTAACTCATCGGATAAGTCATTTTTGAAAGGTGGCGACTAATGTCTGAAAAAAGTCATGCAAAAAAATAAATATCAGGGTAATAAAATACCTAAGAAAGATCAGCTTTGCCGAGCGTGAACCATACTAAACACGAAGGTAAAACGTACACGACGCACTTCAAACTTCTTTTTTCCCCGAAGAGAATGAACTTCGCAGTTAATAAGGCAAGCGATTTTTAGACTTTATTCGGATATACGTAGACCACCGCTAAGTCGTATCATATGTCTTCTTTATATTGCAAAGATTCACAGCTACGTTTTGGAGATTTCCTCACATTCTAGTTGATGGTAAAGAGAGACCGAGACGAGGCTCCTGTTGAGCTTTTCGGTAGCTGTCCATGGTGCTTAAATGCGCCTTTTAACTTGCGTAACCTTTCAGTGGGAAATGATGCATTTTGGGTGAGGATGAATACAGGTGGGCTACAATACTTTGATACAGCCTGAATCAATTGAACTTTAGACAATCGTGTCATATTGGGTGGTGTACCATAACGATTTTTTTGGATGTCAAGCAGGGTGAAAATAAGTGAAAATAACCGGCAGCAGTTATTTTATATCAGTATCAATTTTCCTGTAGACGAAAACAGCATCCTTTTATGGTGGTTTTTCATTGACACCGTAAACTTGGACATTGGAAATGAAGTTGTGGCTGGAAAGGAAAATATCTTACCTGGGTGGCCTTAGTAAATGTCAACGCAGCTCAAATGTCCCAAAAATACGAATAAAGATGAGTTTTGATATTGTAAATGCAGAAAAGCCTATGGTTAAGGCGAAAATAACTCGATCCCGCATCCTACCACTTGTATGACTTGAAGAAGTCATAATGTAAAGTGATTTATAACTATAGCAATGGAACATTTCTTATCCAAGGTTTCAGGGCATGCTTTGCCAATTGCAGTGGACTGACACCATCTCGTACTTCTGTAAGTGTCACTTTTAACGTGTCATGGTGTGATCGACATCACAACACACACTGCACCTGGAAATGTGCATAGGATAAAAAGGAGAATAAAAATTATACGACATCCAATCCGGGATACAAAAAAAAAGAAACTTGCAGTTCCACCTGGCATCCTTTCGTCGGCGGAGCATTTACTCCAGGTGACGAGAAAATAATTCGGCTTTAAACGTTGTCGTGTTTTATTTTAGAATGACACCGGGATCGTGCTCAGATACTGGGATCCGTCTCTCGTTATAAAGGCAGAGTGAATTTTTAAATGAAGATGGGAGCGGGCACAGGAAAAAAAAACAAAAAAAACAAAGGATGTCCTTTTTTTATTTTTGTTCTAAAGGAACCAAACGGACAAGCGGGATGACTTCCACGCTCCTTTTCCCGCACACCTCCATTCCTCGCATATATAAGGGCTTTTTGTGCGATATCCCGAGATCCGCATGCTTTGCGGGATGCGCCAGCTCCCCGTGATGGACGGAAATATCTGACCAATGGCGTCTCGAGTTGGCGGGAAGGCACGACTCGAGAGGACGCTGAGCAGCCAATCGGATGCGGCACATCAGTACATCACGGCGGAGCGTCCCGGAGCGTATACTTCCGCGTGTGTGCGTGTTCGCGTGTATAGATTGAGTCGATGGTGGACAGCGAGTGCGGAGAGGTATAGCGCTGCTGTGATACGGCTCTATATATGCGACGGCAGGACTACCTTCCCTTTAAAGACAACCTCCTCCGTGGTGTGGCTCCCACTCAGTGATGTCGCTTATTTTTGTCGCGAACCAGTAAAGAGACAGGCAGAAGCCGGCTCTTTTTTTTTTTTTTAAATTATTTGATTCCTTTTATTTCTTCGTTTCTTTTCCTTTCGTTTGCGTGCCTCATTGGGTGTTAAAGGGGTCCATTGAATGTTTTGCTTTTAATAAATATCCCATTTCAGCGATCTTGTTTATTTATTTTGTTTTCGCAAGTTTAAGATAAGAAAGGCGGAATTCATCCCTATAACATTGCTTAGCGCTTTGCCGTTTCGCCTCTTTAAGAGACAATATTTGGCTAACAGTAAGGACGTCACTATCTTTCATTTATAGAAACGGTAAGATATGTATTTCTATGTTGATAAATGTGCTGTGATGCTTATAGTTAAGTCAAAGTAGGTGACTTGATCCAACTACAACTAATGATGCGTTTCTTTTCTTGACACGCTGTGATTTTTAAATGAATGACCATGCATGTGATTGTTTGCGATTCAGGAAAATATCACTTGTTTGCCAAAGGAGTCATTGTCATGGGCACTCATGTGAGCCGTAGAGCCTCTATACCTTCCTTAACGCGGCGAGATGCGATGCACGGATGCTCGTCACTGTCAATTTGTACGGAGCCTATGCGAGGATGCAACTTGGCTGTACAGGATCGCAAGGAAAACAAGCCTTCTGTCCTAGTTATTGTAAAATGGAACTTGGCTTAGCGATGATCATTCAGGCGAATGCCCAGGTATTGGGGAGAGCATTAATTATAGCCGGCATCAGTACATATACTGACGGGACAATGGACACCATTGCTAATTACATTATCTTCCCGCCCCTGCCAACTTCTCAATTCTCCCCATCGGCAGAAGATTCTGATTTGGCAGCAAGAATATGTACAAATATCATTGGAAATGTGAAAATGAAGAAGATGGCGTGAAATATTAGGTTCAGAATCATGGATGACACGTATGTGTTTACTGGATATAGTGTTAGAAATGTTCTTGTGCCCGAACCGTTCTGAAAACGACCAAGTCACATTATTTATTACAGGAATGCGACTAAAATACCACGGGAAACGAATAATACGCAGTTTATTTTTACCTTCTGTACGTCGAGTAACCTATGCAAATACGAATTTCAGCACGTAGCTCGTTTTCACTAAATACTGTATTTGTCGTTCATGCTTTTCCCAAGAAGTGATGCCCGTCTGCTCACGAACAGGTAGACGCATGCTGACTGCCACTACCGCAAGATAGGTAATAAATCACGGACGCGGCACTCCTTTCAGAAAAAGAAAATCTCTCGTAGTCGAAACATCACATCTTCCAAGTATAAATATCGTAAAATGCATTTGCAGAGCTGTTTATTCAGTGGTATTCTACATGCATGTGTCCAATCAAGGGACCAACTAGTATTATAGGTGTATGCTTTCGGCATCGTTTCCTAGTAATAAAAAAAAGAAGGATTTATACACTGTTAAGTTGGGTTACGTCAGTTACCATTAAGCAGGCTTTACATTGCAACAAGTAGTCAATTCTGCACAGTGTCCCACATAATCATAGCAGGACTCACGCGCCTGTCGTGCACCGCGGTGCCTTTAAATGCGCACCTGAAGCCCATCGGCGTGCCGGCGCGCGGCCGGCGCGGACACCTGCGCTCGGCGGCGACCGCCAATCAGCGAGCCAATAAGGCGCCACTCGCGCCGTCCGCCGTCCGGTTTATCGGTTGACGCCGCGCTGCTTTTGGCGCCATTGCCGAGCCGTTCGCAGGGTGTCGAGGTCGTCCGATGTTTTATGGAGCCGCGCTCATTTCGAGACTACTGTGAGTTGTGTTTATCTGCAAAGGTACTGAGATGCTATGTGTCGCCCTTCCGTTAACCTGTGCTCCCCCGGGTCAATGGGGGGGGTTGTGGTGCTAACGAGGCTAGTTAATTGTTCAGTATAGCATGGTTCAGCCATCCCGGTCTATTATAAAGTGTTTCACAAACTTCACAGTGACACGTATCCCGTTTCCACGAAAGAACGTGCAAAAAGCTAACGTTTTTAGCTTTTTAATCCGGTGGACATGCCACAGTAGTGGCCTTCACATATTAACCGGGTACGGGGCACCGCAAATGCGTCCTGTGTGAGGTATCTTCCACCGGCGACATTTCTTTTTTTTTTTTAAAAAAAGAAAAAAGTCATCTCCAGTACCGTCAGTTTTATCAAACTGTCCTGTATGTTGCTGCCCGAATCAGCTTAAGTACCTCAGCCAGGTGTCTTGACAGCAGGCGCACCTGGGGGCCGAGCTGGAAAGCTTTCCTAGGCTGCCTGTTCATGACCCCGGTTGTCTTTGCTGGTGCCCCAGCCCCCCCCCCGGGGGTGCTCCCCCGCGAGACCAACCCGGACACCGCAGTACACCCCCGCTGCGCCAAGCCCCCGGCCGCACG
>JAACJT020000013.1:8027946-8086107 GCA_009936485.2 Gymnarchus niloticus | reverse complement strand
CCTGTTCATGGCCCCGGTTGTCTTTGCTGGTGCCCCCCCACCCCAACGTGGTGTTTTATTACGAGATTCCATAGGCAATACCGAAATCACCCCCCACCCCCCCAGAACCGCGTCTTCCAGGGCCCTGCATTAGATGGGAAGTGAAACTTCTGCATGGCCTGTGACCCTGAAATATTCAGCTGGAACGGCATTTCAGTAACTAACCGTTTTGATTCGATTAAAAACACACACTGCTTAATGGTATGTGGAGATCACGGCCCATTAACCAGTGTGTGTTTTTATCAAGTATGTCGACTCTGGGGCAATCCTGCATATTATTCCACTAGAATATCACAATTTCACTAGAATATCAAAAGACATGTCATGGTGGGGTCGTAGAACACATTACCTAAACTTCGCAGTACAGCTGCAAGTTGTAACATCAGATCTTGGTAGGTTGTCTAATTCATGGAGTCCATGTTGAGTTTGCAGAGTTCTGCGATTTGGATTGCTCTGCTTGTTTTGTATTTAAATTTACAGTCAGCTCAATGTGCAAGCTGTGTTTTGCTGTTGTCAGTCGGTTGCTATGCGTTTTAGGGGTCCTGCTACAAGTTCAACGTTAAGCTAATGAGAAACCCTTAAGGCACTGTATCAAGAACTGAAATCTTAACTGCATTTTGTCCCCCCCCCTTTTTTACTTTCTGCTTATTCCAGGTTGGCTTAGCATCTTTGTGTGGCTGGTGGCCTTGGAAATACATTAAGGTGTACTGGTTTTGTCTAAATGAAATCGGTTGAACATTGTTGGTGGTGCTGAAAGTTTAATTTAGTCCATGGTATGGTGTATATAATCTTTGTGTTTAGGTGGCAATGAATTTTTCACCTGGCTGATAAAAGATAATTCTTCTGTATTCAGCAAATGCTTTAGTTGGTGTCAATAGAATGTGGAATAGGGGAAAACTCTGGTTAGTGGACAGGAGTGGCCTATGGTGTAGGTCTCATCTAGCTTTCCTTTACTTTATCCATTGGTGTAAAACTGAAGTTAAATGTGACTAATTGGAAAATTTGATAGAATTTTTTCAGATGCTTTCAGTGGCCTCGTTTTTAATATTTGGGTGGTAAAAAAGTGAAAAGTAACTGCCTAATTGTGACCCTTCATTACAAATCTGAGTTGTGATGTTCGAATCAGTTGTTTGTACTGGAGTGACAGTTTTGCAGTGTCACTTTTTGGATCTGTTTTTCCTGCATTGAGTAAATTTAGTTTTAAGTGGTGTCAGCCCCTGGATTATTTTTTGAACCAGCTTCTATAGGTTTTGGATGCAAAAGCTGACAAACTGTTTCAGATTCCCAAGTATTAATTATCCAATGAAATATTAGCTGTATGCTTGTTGCATTTACTTCACATACTGCTTTGAATACGTGTGCTATGTAAATGTAAGTATTGGAACAATGTTTCTTTCCAGACTGTACTAGTACCATTTCTTGCCCCAGGTTCCAGGTCGTAAACTTAGTAGCTCTCGACTATATGGGTGTTTTACTTAAGGTCTTTGGGAAAAGTCTTGGTGATGGATACACTTGTATGGATTTTCTGGGGCTGGATTTTTGTTCTGAGTCCAGGATATTTTACCTTCATTAGCACTTACTGATTGTGCAGTTGCATTAATGCTTGTCTGGGTGGTATGCTTTTATTGCCCTGTGATGCTATGGAAATCTATGAATATTCAAATAGGTTTTGAGTGGTAACAACAATCTGCCTTAGTTGTGTAGCTGTCAATTGCTGGTACATATTAAATCCAACAGACCAATAAAATTGTAAGTGCAGTATGTACCAATTCGGTATTGGTCCCGATACTGATGAAAAACATTGGACTGGGTATTGTGAAAGTTATCTGATACATGGACAAGTCTTGCTTCACATTACTGCAATTAAAAAATGCTGGTTTAGTATTTGTTAGCATTTTATCCATTGCCTAAGCCATTTGAAGGACTTAAAATTTGAGACTTAACACAAGGAATGAACATTATATAATGTAGATTTAATTGTTTACTTCAAAAATGAATAGCCTCAAATTTCTTAACTTGTGCTACTCCAGACAACTTTACAATACAGTGCAGCTGCACAGCCACAACGCAAAGTAGAAATACAGTGGCCAGAACAGGCTAAACAAAGCTCAGCAGAACTGCCACTAGTCCTGGTGTATTCAGTCTGAGGAAAGTTCACTTATGAATTGTGCCATTTCCAGACTTAATGGTTTCAAGGTATGTGAATCGCGTAGGACTCATCTGCATTAAGGCCATACTTTGTCAGTCATTTAAATGTTCATGGTAGTTGCTTGTAAATTATATCAGCCAACTAGCCATGTTTGTTAGTGGCTTTTGTATGAACTTGGTGATCAAGTCTACTTGGAATCCCAATGCTTTCCTCACGTCATTTTGATGTGGCTAGTATAGCCAATCCTGTGAGTCAATGAAATGTTCGGCTGTCATGGGTACACATTGATGTATTATGTGGTGGTCCATACTTTGGAAATGAGGAAAGCAGTGTTGTTGATGGGCTTTGTTCAGTGATATTTCACATTGCATCATGTAAGAGGTGCAGAACGATGGTTTTGTCTGTGCTGGCTTCAGTGGTGTTTGTTTGAGGGTGATGCATCTTGTTTTGCTTTTTGTTCCTGAGAGGGAACCTCCGACACTACCTCTGTGATCCACTATCGCAACACTGTTAGTCTCCCTGAAAGTCTCCCTGCTGATGGCTATCAGTAAGGAGTGGGTTAGCTCCCAAGTGAGAGGAGTACTTTCACAGTAATACTGGTTTCCACATTTGGGGTTTTCAAATGCTTATGTGGGTGACAGGCTTTGATTTCACAAATCTTCGGTTTTAGCCGTGGTTTAAAATGGGAAGCTAGCAATTCTAACTTGGTCTTTTTGAATGTCGTGGTAATCTGCCAAGTGGCGAATATTTAAGGGTCACCCAGTGTCACAGAGGATTTGTTTTTAAATGTTATGCTGTCAATCACTAAATTATGGGTGTAATATGTATAACAGTCCCCTTGGTTGGGCTTGTTCTGTCAATGGGTTTCAGTGCTTCTGGTCCCTTATTTGAGCGTTGGGTGTAATGACAGTTTATGAAAAGGGGAGAGAGCTCTGACTGTAGTCACAGGTGAAAGGGAATATCACTAGTTAATGTATTCTGTGCTACATCCCTTGCAGGCTTTTCTCTTGGGAAAAGCCTGTGTAGTTGCAGGCAGTGCATAACTGATTTTTGTCCCTGTTTTGCATGTTTAAATAGTGTTATGTGGCTTCCTCATTTGTTGAGCACAATTCGCTTAGTGTTTCTGGTAAGGAATGCTCTCCTGGTATTGACTAGGTTTATACCTTGTACTCCCAGCTAAGTAGCACAGTGTAGTAGTTTTTTTTTTTTTTTTTTTCCCCCCCCTCCTATAACTGTCCTCTTGCATGGGAATTGCTGACTCATGAGTACACTAGCAGCTTGTGCTCCCTACAATGTTTGATATCTAACGCTTTCTACTATGCCCCACGCTTGCATAAAAGATTTACTGCTTTTAATGGTTTTCATGCATAGTACATGCCTGTCCCTTAATATAACCTATGTTCATCCTATTTTGTAGCTTTCATTGACTGAGGTGTTTGCTATTTAACCGAATTAAAATTTCCTTTAAACAGTCAACATGGGATCAAATTAGCCTTAGGCCTATGCCATGTTCAAGTACATGTAACATTTGCTTATGTTGCAGCCCACGACTTGGGTGCAAGGTACCTGTCAACTAGCCTTTCAGATGTGCCATTTGTACTGGTCATTAATTATCTGGTTCAGCTGCCCATGTGTAAATTACTATGTGCCTAGTCACTTCAGCATCAGAATATTTTTATAAACGTTGCCTGTAGCTGGTCAGTTGCATCCAACAATTAGTGTGCATTGTCAGTTAATGTTTTTTTGTCTTTCCCAGAAACTGACTTGTCCATGGAATTTAAAGGTCTGTTTGGTCCAGAATGCTGTGCTGATGCAGCTTCTGGTTTTGCAGTAGTGCAATATGCTGCTTCCGGCATGTTCATTGAGATCATGTTAAATGTAGTATGTCTGTAATATGGCTACATGTGACCAGTTTTGCTGCTTGCTGCAGAAAGTCCATTGCTCATTTTGTAACATGCTTTTCTGTGCTTAGGGCACAATGTATAATTGCTTACTGAGATTAAAATCAGTCTTTCAAATATTAGTGCTACATATAGCAATTAATGTGAAATCCATGAAAAGTCTACCTCAGTCTTTTCAGTTTCTCAAATGTTAAAACCAGTGCTGTTGAGAATTAGCGGTCTTTGTCCTCGGAGCTTTGAATGTTATCTTAGCAGTTGTGGACTCGCATTTAAATCACCATATGTGCAGTTTCATGGCTTAGATTCTTTTGAAGCACCCATAATACCTTGTAAGTATCACTAAGGTCAGTTTTACAAAATCTAATCCTTTTTACGTAGAAATAAACACTAATACAAGCCACACAATGGCATCGTAGCCTCTAGACACATCAGTTTACATTTATGAAACAGTGGCATGAGGTCAGATGTGATCTTTGTGTGAAAGTGCTGTGTGTTTTGTGAGAGACATGGGAGTACTGAAAGCGAATCTCATGACAAATCTACCCCCATCACTGCCAAGATCAGTCCACATTTGTCTACCAGCTGGTGGAGCAGTAGGAATGGCATGGTTGGCACTCAGTGCCCAGCAGACACCAGCAGGGGGCGCTGCCAACACACTGAATGCCACTTCAGATGTTCCATATTGAGCCTATATTGCATCCTGTGTGGTTGGTTGTAATGAGATTTTAATGTATCATGCAGTTTGGAGTTTTTTTTTTTTTTAAATCACTTGTGGCTTCTGTAGTAGGTACCTGTGATCCAGTTATAAATGGGGGGGGGGCTGTAATTATTGGGTGTAATTGCTGAATTTGACCTTGTGTGTATTGTTTCTGAAAACTGGCATCTTTGCAGCTTGGTTGTGGCCTCAAATGACATCCTTCTGGACTCATTCCTTACTGGTTCTGTTTTGCCTGTTCTACCTAGGTTCTATTTATAGTGGTGAAACAGTGTCTTAACAGTATTTGACTGAAATTGTGCTGTTTAATCTCCTACTCTTTGGGTGCATGTGATGATTTACATGTTTTCCACTTGTTTTTTGAGAACACATTGACTTGGTACAACTAAAGGTTGTTGGATTTTATTTCCTCAGCAGAAGTTTTGGGCTCCTGTGGATGATTTTGCTCTTTCACCTAATGTGGGTTCAAATGGAGCAATTAGCTTGAGTTAGTATCTAAAGGATTTACTGTTGTGATTTATAACAGTAAAAGTTAAATGCTAGATCTTTATTTCATAAAAATTTTTATAAAGGTATTTCCAGTTCTGCTGTAATTATAGATTTTACTGGAAAGCAGTGCTACAGAACACTCTTAATTTCAAGGTGTTTGTATGCATGACTTTAAACTCCAGGGAATAACTGAAAGCATCGGTGTGCAGTGGAAGATTCCTGTAGGCAGTCTTTCTGCTGGGTAGAGCTTTAGCCCTACCAGTATTTCAGCTTTTTAAATGAGACCCTCAGCTATGGAGGAAGTCATTGCCACATCTTGTGTGCCTGCTTTTGTTCAGCTTTGTATTCTAAGGCATGGATGTTCATAGTGGGTCTTTGGTATTGTCTATTGTACGAAAATGTTCAAGTGCTGATTCTGTGTGGATGGTAAAATGGCTCATTAGAATGTCAATTACTACCACCCAACAAACCCAGTTACCAAATTACTGATATGGCTGGTTAAACCAAATGGTGCCTTGCCCATTGAAACTGCAGTGTTCTGCTTCAGGCAGTTGGGTTTCCCTCAAATATGCTCATTTTTAAATGACCTACAGCATCATACACAAGTACTTTACTCTTGTCCTATTTCTATAAGTCTCCCTTCAGCTTTAACATGAAGGGTCGTGTACATGGTTTTAAATGGCTTGTTCAAAAATGCTCCTGCTTCTGTTGGTTGTGATTACTGATTAGTGCCATCAACTGCTGTCCCACCTATGCCCATGCATGGTTTAGAAAGCCAAACTCAACTTTTGAATTCATGCTGACTGATGGATTGCATAATAGCTGCAAGTATGTGGTTTGTATTGCTGAAAAGGAATCTTTCTGCTTACCTGTCATTAACTTTCACCCTCTAAATTGTACCCATCTTATGGTTTCAAAGGTTACCACAAGCAGAATCTTGATCCATGTAATCAGTTTTTCACTTGGGTAATATTTCTCCTATCCAAGAGATTTTTCTGAAACTCTATTTCCTCAAGTATAGACCCCCCAACTTTAAATCCCTTTCTTTTGAGGTTCTAATGCTAATTGTTTGGATTAACTTGTCATGAGAAACCAAGCATTTTTTGTCATGTCAGTTGAATGATCTGAGTTCAAAAAAGTTAGATTTTGCTTAAGTATTTAAGTGGTTAAATGACATCTACATGGTATGGTCTTTTAAACAAGTGCTTACTGTGATTCATCATTCATCTCATGATGCTGCAATGACGTGTAAAACCTAGACTACCTTGGGCTGGTACACCTCTCCATGGTATACTAGTATTTGCCTGTCCTCAAATGCCCTTTTTTTTTTGGGTGGTCTTGGCCCTGGCTGTATGTACATTTTTTGCCGTGCTAAAGTAGAAGGGCTCCATGAAGTGTTTCAACCCTGGTGTAAATGGCAGTTTCAGTGCAGTGTTTTTGGGGAAATAATCCACCAATACTGAATTACATAGCAGGTTCTGACCTATTAAGCCATCAGAGTGGGCTTTGGGGTGTTCAGTTTGAGGTTCTTCGTAGTGTAAATGCTGCCCAGGGTGCACTTTATTTTCCTCAGTCTAAATGAAAAATAACATTGAATATTTGAATACAGGGGAGTGGGAACATGTCACCTAACATTGGCTATTTTGTCATTACTAACTTGGAAAACTAATGGAATCTTTGTTAGGATTGTCTAAAATTTAAAATGCCAGTGCCCATTTCTTAACTGCATGTAAGTGGCTTGCCTGGCTGTGATTGAAGTGAAGGTAATTGTCCGCTTAGGTTTGAATTGACCTTGTTTGTTCAGCTTGGGTTGTTTCTCTCTGAAGGTTTTGCCACTATTTAGATGAATCTGCCAAACAATGACAGTGTGGGTACACATCCTCTGGGTTCGTTAATACACCCATTACTTGTTCCTAAAATAGGATCTTGGTGATCTGTAGTCCAAAGTTAATATCTGGTCTTTGTGGGTAGGTGTGTATCAACTCACCTCTTGGTGCATTTGCTTTAAACCCCTCAGTAACAGCAAAAGAACTATGTGCTGCAGGTGGGTGTTTCCTGTAATGGATTTTAAAGTCCCATTGCTCCTAAGTGTTAGATTTAATGATTGTAATCTTCAGTTCTTGTTCAGATTGCTGATTTTTTTTTTTTTAAGCTGTGTTGGTTGCCTGATGTAAATGTTCCCCTTGTGGCATTCCCTAGGAAGCCTCGGTCTCTGCATTTGAGATTATGTAAGTTGGTTTTTGAAAACTTATCATCCCAAAGATATTCCTGATTTAAATGTAATGATGTAAATGTCAAGTCTGAATAAATACAAATTGCTTGAACACCCTGCTCAAAGGAATGGAGAACAATGAACTAGACTTCAGGCTGGTCAGCATCTTGCAGGGTTTTGTTCTGCATGACTAACTGCTATTATGTTGGCCATTATCACAGGGAAACAGGCGTACAATATTGGGAATCAGAATATTGCTGCTGACATAACTCTAACCATAAGCTCATAATAGCAAGCTGTCATGCATATATGCATGTGTAAAACAAGGAGATTTGGCTTTAGTCCAAAACCTTTAGCGTATTTGATTTGAGTTTTTTAAATTTATTGGACTAGTTTGAGTTTTAAATCTATTTAATAGACCCAGATGAACAGACTGATGCATTGCTGGAATGAATATGGCTATTTTTAGGACATGGATAGTAATGGGGGTAAAATGGTGCAGGTGTGCAAAAACCATTTGGGCCTAATTGGAAAAGGGCCTGATATGTGGTAGATTAGGGTTGTGGTAAATGGCATTACTTGGCTTTCATGTTGAATTTGGGCATTGGAAAACCTTGTCACTTGTGTATTGCAGTGATTTTTTTTTTTTTTTAACCCGTTTTGCTGGTTTGTAAATGCTTTATACTGTAGAAAGATTAACTTGAGGTTACAGATCTCGGCTTCATATTTGGCTCTGGATTTATTGCTTAAGGATATTTGCATGGGTTCTTTTGAATTTAATCCAGTTGTTCATGACTTTGTTGCTAGACACTGAAAATGTGTGACACTGACATGAATTCATGGACTGGCTCTTAAGCCTAAGTGGGCAAATTTCAAGTCAAGGCAGAGAGCATGGCTGTCTGCAGGTAGTGTTTGAAATGACTTTTAGACCTGACAGACCAGGGATTTTTTTTTGGGGGGGTTAAAGCAGTTTGGTGAATAGTACTGGTCCGTGGAGTGTTTCTGGAATATTGTTGCCATCGAGTGGTATCAGTTTCCATCGGGAGCATGGATGTACCCACTGAAATCTCTGCGGGCATCCTGGCATGTCCTGAGGGGTCTCTGCTCTCGATGGTTATTTACTATCAATGATGTGTCCTGGATTGCTTTCAGGGAGAGTGGTAGCAGTTACTGTTTTGTTCTGGCATCCTTCTGCATTCTGATTTTCATCTTTGTTGTTGTTGTTGTTGTTGTTGTTGTTGTTTCCAGAACTTTAACTAGTTCTTTGACTTTGTAACCAATTTCCATGTTACTTAAAACACCGTTTTGTTCTGTCCAGTCAAAACCATTCAGGGTTGTTTGCCTAAGCCATATTCAAATTATCTATGTTGAGCTTTAGCTGGTAGTCTGGCAGATTAGCCTGTGCTCAGTACTTGTTTGCAACCTTGGAGTAAATGCAGCTCTTGTGTAGTAGTCTGGGGCTGGATTTACCTACTGTAGTATTACACATCTACAAATGTCAGAGGTTATGATAAGTGTACTACAATGGTTTCAGATCAATTTTGTAACAATTCTAATCTGTTCCAGTAGTACATGTTGGATAGCACAACTTGGCAATCAAAACAAGCCTAATCTGAACAATGTATAAACTGGAGTTAGCGTTTCTGGAATTGTCCCATATCCCCTGCATCGGGGGACTATGTGGAAGTAGCTTTTTATTAGCACAGGTATGAGCCCCTCAAACACAAACTAGTGTGGTACCTTTGAAACATCCCATCTTCTATATTGCTAGTGCTGTATTTGTCTGGTGTGTGGATTGAGCTGTGTGGTTTTTATGGATTTTACAATTGGTGTCTGGAGGCACTTTCCCTGAAGAAATTGGATTTTTAAACTGGTTGAACAAATACTTTGGTATTAACACCTGTTAACTAGCAGTTTTGATATGAAAATTAAATACCCCAGAAGTGATATTTCCTTCTAGAAAATCTAAATATGCATAAGTGTAGTGTTCAGTTTGAATCACTACCAAGAGGGTGGAGTTTATTTGCGTCTTTTTGCATTACACTTAAGGCTATGCTAACATGTCAGGAAAAGGCTTCAAATTAGACATTTCTCTGTGCTGCTTGAATTGCTACAGTACTTACAGATTAAAATAGCCAGACTCACAATGAATTTGATGTCAAACAATGCATCATGGTAGTTGTGTATTTTGTGTAGGCTCTGTGCATTTTGTGGTCAGTGTGTGACTTATCAACTGCCTGTATGTTAAATGTGTTCTAGAGTGTGAGTAACAGGTACATTCCAGCTAAATAGACTCATGGGTTTTGATACAAGTGTGGCTGAGGTAGGAATTGCAGTGAAATAAGCTTGTCTTGTGGGCAGGGTCTGAGTGACTGAAGTGTCATAACATCAGAACAATTACAATCTGGTTATGCTCTTTAAATTCTCAGCTGGTCATCTAGTTTCATGCATAGCTTGTCATTTTGGTAAAATGCTGCTTTGCTGAGCTGAACCATTTTTTTGGAACAGTAGGCATTCTAGCCCACTACTTGGCAAATCTGGCCTTCCTTGAGCATGTAAATGTTTGAGGTTCATAACTTTCCCGTGCTGTAGCCCAGTTACTTTTATTACTGTTCACCAGAAAATGTTGGGTGCTCAAGTTTAACTTTGCATGAGGATGTTGATACTTGGCACATCAACAGATGACTTTAGAAATGTGCTGGGAGCAGAGGCACATGCAATTATGAACAAATTGCACACCATATTTTGGTATATAAAGGTTCGCTAGGTGCATGACAATGTCTGTCAGCCCCCCACTACTGTACATGTGAGCTTTGGATCTGGAACAGAATTCCTTAGTTTAATCTGTTGGGCATTGGGTAGTTGTATTCTTTCTTTTTTTTTTAAAACTGTTCTAATTGTACACTGATGAAGTGGTTTCAATTCAAATTGTCATTTATCCATGTGTTAACCTGCCCTATAGCTATGTCCCGTCACCCCCCCCGAATTGTGGTCCTGGCAGTTGTGTGTGTGTGTGTGTGTGTGTGTGTGTGTGTGTGTGTGTGTGTGTGTGTGTGTGTGGTGACTGCCAAATCTGCATGGAAGACCAGTGTATACAGGTCATGAAGTGAAATGATCAACTCTGTTGCTTTTGTTCTTGTTAATCTAACATACAGTACTCTCTTGTGTCCACATTGCAGACGGCAACTCCACACTAACATGGCAGTCAGACTGTGCGATGTGGCTTCTCTGCTTAGAAGTGGTTCGTGGGCGGCTGAGCCTTGGACTGGGGTCTGTGGGATTTTTATTATTCATAGGCTAACACTAATGATCCACTGCTCAGACCATACCAAATACACCCAGCTCTTAGTAAAACCGGAGCTCTAGGTCAAATGTGCTGGACATAATATGCTTTCTATAGCAGACGATTATATGGGGACACAACTGGTTCATTGTGTGTATTGGTATGGTCTAAAATTTCTTTAATACACAGATTTTTAATGTGCTTTGTTCCCTGTTTCTTCCCCTATCAGTGCAACTAAACATTACTTGGCATAGCCTTGGAGAATAATATCTGCATAGAGTGTAAAGGGTTTGTTTAAACCATCTGAAAATGTCAAAGGATGTCTCTTCAGGCACTTGTAGCATGCAATGGTCCATAAGCCATTTCTTTAACATTACTGATCATGCCTTAATCTCCATTGTCTGGAGAAATGTCACTACACTACTTGGTGACAACCCCTTGAGTGTATCAATACCTTTCTTAAATATCACATTCATTATAAATGATTGTCTACTTTTTTTAAATGAGGTAGTTTGTGCCAAGGCAGGTACCTAAACAAATGTGCAGTTGAGTGGTTTTTATAAAGGGCAGGCTAGATCAGGCAGGTAACCCTAATGGTAACACTACCAGATTTTAGGTTGCTTAAGGCTGTTAACTGGTACCCTTTGTGTGTAAATGCCACACTGTGGTGCTTGTGGGGCTCCTGCTCTTGCCATCTGATAGGTGGTTCCTGCTAGTCATTCTTAGAATGTAGCATTGCCACTGGCCACCTTAAGTCAGCTTAGTCATTTAACATACTTTTGGGGGAAAAAGTGAACATGGCACTGTAACAAAGCTGCCTTGGAATGATTCTTGTCAGGGCATTAATCTGCATAATCTCTCACCCTGAATGATTCAGGTCTACTAGATGCTAATGAAGTGGATGAGAATCTATAGAGGAAACGTGGAACTTCAAATGTGGTGGACCATATTAGGATTGTTTCTGTATATATGGTGGTCAATGATGATGGGAGTTGGTTTTGAATGATTAGCATTCAGCAATTCTGGAGACTACTTGGTTTAGTCATTTTAAGTGGAGTTTTCATAGGTTATGGGAGTTGGGAGTACAAGGGCTGGGATTTTCTCTACATAAGGTAATTTGTGCAACTGGTTGCATGGTGAATGTTGCATCTGCACAGTTGACACTTAACTCTAGGTCAAGGTAGTTTCATTACTGTTTGATACCTGTTAATGTCTCCTTCAAATCATTGACTTGGAAAAATACCTCAAGCTCATCTGTAATGGGCAACTGTTTCAAAAGCAACATCTCTAATTTACTTGCATACCTTAGTTGGCTTGGACTTGATTGAATGTCCTTATGATGGAACACACCCTGCTGTTGAAGAGCATCCTTTAACTCTTTGGTTGTTGGATAATGGACTGGTAGTCCTGACTTGTTGCCTTTTTTCTTTTAGCAGGTTATTGCTGCCATGGAAACACAGCTGTCCAATGGACCAGCTTGTAACAACACAACCAATGGTCCCACTACAATCTCGAACAACTGCTCCTCTCCTGTAGAGTCGGGAAGCATAGAGGACAGTAAAACTAACTTGATAGTCAACTATCTGCCTCAGAACATGACCCAGGAAGAGCTGAAGAGTTTGTTTGGAAGCATTGGTGAAATTGAATCCTGTAAATTGGTACGAGACAAAATAACAGGTAAAGTATCCACCTCTTGCAGTGGGTTCCTTTGTGGCTGAGCTGGTTGGGCTCTTCGTCCTGTACCTTATTGCAGAAACAGGGTTCTCTCCCAAACTGAATTCATGAAGTAGCTTGCAAATGTCCCATGACTTTTTTTTTTTTTTTTTGCTCCTCCTCTGATGGGTGTGGGCTGAGAGAATAACTGACAAATTTTGGGTCTCGTTTTAAAGTTTTAGTTAGTAAAGCAAGAGGTTTTTTCAGAGCAAAGCTCCTGATTCCAAGTTGGAGCCATTTTGAACCCATTCTGCTCACACAAGATTTCTTAATTATTAGCCACTTTTTGGTTAAATTGTGCCTAATTTTTTTGAAGCTTTGTATTCTAATCTCCTGGTATGCCATAAGTGTAACTTTATTGTAAAGCAACCTGAGCCAGTTTGTGGAATGAAGTTCCTGTTGTATTCAGCATTGTGCTGCCTAGGAGTTAGATGCTGCTTTTTGCTGATTCGTGGCCTTCAAGTTTAGGTGTTCTCGTCCCATTTTTCTACAATCTGTATCGTTCTGCTGCTGAAATATTTACAAGGATGAAAAATGGTAAATTGGGCCTTTTCAATGAAAGGCGTCCAGTCTCCTGCTTAGTTTCTTCACATATACTTGTTGAAAATATTTGCAGTAAAAGCTCTCGACTGATCTAGCTTTTTTTTCTGTGTAAAGAAAATGGGGGGGATTACTTATCACAAATGACCTTAGCTTGCCCTTTTATGCAGTGCATGAGTTCGGTATTACAAGTTGAATAGTCACCCTCTTTCCAGGGGAGTTAAACAGTTATTGGAGAGCTAGATTTTTTAGAATCCAGCAATGATATGATTGCTTAGCTAATTTTCAGTGGGGATCCTTATTCAATTTGCTTAAGCCAGCATTTTCCAAAAATGGCAATGAATGTTGCTGTGTAAACTTTGCTGTACTGAGATTTATTGCCTATGATGCAAGCCATAAATCTCAGTAGTTGAGTCACTTTCTCTTACTGGTCAATCCTGTGTACTGTTGTCACTTTCATTTCTGGAGAACCCTGAAAGAGCTGCCCTCTGGAATAGTGGTTCCAGGAGGCTGTCCAGCATGCCCATTAAGCAACATTCCTTAATCTCATGTGGCTGATTTATTGTCGGTGCTAGCAGGGGACTCAGTTGCTATGCAGGCATATGCTTGCCATGACGTTCCCAAATACAGGAAAAGAGGTCCATAAGACTAATTGTTGGTTCTAAAAAAAGTCACTGCAGAGGTTTTGTACCACCTGCCTTAAGGCTTGAGTGTGCAATCAGTTTATAGTGATAACACAATGTGGACTGGAGTCAACTGCTGTTCTACTGCATTGTACACTCCCAAGAGCTTTTCTTAAGCCTTTGTGTGGAGGGAAATGGGGGGGGGAGAGATGGCTTTAGTAGTTGGACATTATTAGAAGGGTTTAACCTTACATTTATGGGTTAGCTCTAAGTATCAAGAGTCTTGGTGCTTCAGATGATCATTTAGGCAAATCTGTGCATAAATGCCACTGCTGCATATTGCTGTAGAAAAAAAATGACTTCATGTCTTTCTGCAGTCTGCTTTTGCAGTACTCAGGATGCCTTTAAGTTTTCATAGGCATATACATAGGTTTGTCAAACTATTTGACTCAAGAGCTAGGCTAAATCAGCTGTGTGGGAAATGCTTTTTCAAAGTTGTTTTTGGAGGGGGTGCAAAATGGCTGCTTTTAGGCTTGAGCTTAAGGTTTGTCCCAGCCCTTTTACAATGCCATTCAAATTTCAATCCCAGTAAATTTGAGGTGTTGCGCAATTTGTGGTACATGCAGTTTTCAATACTTTGCCTTAATTTGTTTTTGCTTACAAGAGGCTATAAGAATGAACAAAATAACACCATTTTGTTTGCTTAAGCTGAGCAGTGTTTACTCCATGCAATCACCTGGCGGTCATTTTAACACACCTTGTCCTTTGGGTCTGTAATGTTGTGTTCACTTCAGCCATTTAGCTGCAACACATTAAACAATTGAAATTTCTGGTCTGATGCATGTGTGTTGCAGGGCAGAGCCTTGGGTATGGATTTGTGAATTATGTGGATCCAAAAGATGCAGAAAAAGCCATTAACACATTAAATGGGCTGAGACTTCAGACCAAAACTATTAAGGTAAGACTGGGGATGTTATGAAGTTTTTCCTCCATAGCCTTCCAGGCCATTACTCTCCAATGGGCAGAAGGTTTTCATGTCAGACTTGCTTTAGTGTGCCTTTTTATGTACAAAATTTCCACTAAGTAGGTAGGAAGGCTATTGTAATTTTTCTTGCTCTACCTTTTGGTATAAAAGCCTGCTTGGATGTCCATCTGAGGCCAGGATAGACCTAAATCATCTACTTTGTGGCTGGTAGATATTTATAGCAGCTAATATTACATCTTGTCGGGGGAAATTCCCAATAGACCTAATATGGAGCTGAAGCCTGAATTTTCCAGTCTAAAATTGCTATGTGCATGATATTTGTCTTGTTACCTTGCAAATATCTGGTTTCAGAAAATGGTGACTTTCCCTAAATTGCATATCCAACACCTTTTATGTTAAGTCTTTGGCAAACAGTGTAAATGTATTAAAGATTTCAAATGTCGGTTCGGTACAAACACTGAAATGGCCAGTGT
Source organism: Gymnarchus niloticus (assembly GCA_009936485.2). Classification (NCBI taxonomy): domain Eukaryota; kingdom Metazoa; phylum Chordata; class Actinopteri; order Osteoglossiformes; family Gymnarchidae; genus Gymnarchus; species Gymnarchus niloticus. The sequence continues at coordinate 8,070,985 of JAACJT020000013.1, read as the reverse complement.
TTCATTGACTTGAGGGAACATGCTATGCCTTATTTGCTAGTCCCTGTGTAAATTCTGCAGTGTTAGGCTACACTATATAGATGTTTGCAGGGTTTTTTTTGACACGGTTTTCACATGTTTAGGCAATTTTTGCTTCCCTTAGTCTATTGGAATATTTACATGTATTGGCACTCCAAGTGTGAAGTCAAGTTTGGTCTCACCTTGGTTGCCTCTCCTATAAATGTGTTGATCTCTGTAGGACAAAAGGATCTTGGTAGGTTTAAAAGTACATTCTTTTGATGCTTGGAAGGCTTGGCCTGGGGATCCACTTAGTCCTGACACCATTGGCACTGTGGCCTCATGATGTGGGATAGTAGCAGACCTTTATTGGCCACATCTTAAACGTGGTTTAGTAATGGATAACGTCTGCCTTGTCTGAGCAATTCTACCCTGCTAAATGCATCCAGCTGAGCAGTAACGTGGTAATGCTGTAATTAAGCTAGCTTAAACTGAAGTTCTATCAAATAACCATCCTTACAGAATCCTGTAGATTTGCAAATAGTGGCATGTATATTGCACAGTGGCATACCTAGCCTGGGAACTGTTTTGTGACTGAGTTGTACATGTCTGATCCATTAACCACACTTCCACAACTGAGGTTTTTTTTTTTTTCCCCTTTCTCAGTTGAGGCAGATTTGTCATTCTAGCCACCTCCTGGCTTGGACAAGTGCTCCATAGCTTCAGAGGGGTGTTGAGCAATATATTGGCTACATTGTTAATGCTCTTCTGTCTCATACAAGAGAATCGCAACCGGTTATTTGATACTGAAAATTGATGCCTGATTTTTTTTTGGCATCCTTAAAGCAGTAATTGATCCATCTGTGCTGGGCTAGCTGGCCATACAAGTTGAATGTCCAGTTGACATTGAGGCTTCTATGCATGCATATGATTTACAAAGGGAGCAAAATGGCAGCTACTCCAGCAGTTATTTCCACAGGCTGCTCCAGTAGATTCTGTTTTGCTCCCTAGCAAGCAAGTTTATTGAACTTCTGACTGTTCTGTAGTAGATTGCTTTGCTTTGTTAATGGTCTGGGTTTGTCTCCTCCCTTTCATTGGAAGGGCTTGAGTACTGATGGACTTGAGACATTTCATCCTTACCTTGCATAGGAGCCAGCAGCCGGCCTTGTTTTAGTAAGCGCTCTAAAATGCCGTCACACAGTTAGTGGCTGTTTGTCAATGCCATGTGTTTCTCCCTAAATTGGTCCAGGTTTCCTATGCTCGTCCAAGCTCTGCGTCCATCAGAGATGCAAATCTGTATGTCAGCGGGCTGCCAAAAACAATGACTCAGAAAGAGCTGGAGCAGCTCTTCTCTCAGTATGGCCGTATCATTACCTCCCGCATCCTGGTGGACCAGGTGACCGGTGAGTAAGGGGTACAATGGCTGTGCTCTGAACACAGGCACTGTTTGCGCTGTATTGTCGAAGGTGGTGATGGGAGGCCCAGAAAATGGTTTCTCACTGGACCCCCTCATAAATATGCATTGTAAAGGGGGTGGAATCATTCCATGATCCTGAGGGTGTGAGAAAGGGCTAAAATGTTTATAGCTGCTGTGGCTTCTGAGTTCCTATGCTGAAGTGCAGTGGTTGTGCTCCTTAAATACCCACATGTAATGAACATGTGCCATGCTGTGAAAAAGTGCTTTTCTCCTGGGCATATCTTAAGGCTGCAATTGGCCAGGCCCCCTCAGGTAGTTTTGGATGTTAATTTTAAAGCTACTTCCACTCCTCCCTGGGTTTGGTACTGTTTGTTAGCTGTGTGCAAACGCAACTTATTTCTGCAACTTTAGCCTTGAACTGATGTTAGTGTAAAGGCTGACCATACTACTAGATTGCAGTTCTGCCTTCAGATTTACTTGCCCACCTATCCCTGAAATGTATATCTCACTGAGCAGGTATTTCAGTCTGAAGTTGCCATTAGTGTGTGCCAGGGAGCTATGGGCAAGAAATAATCATTTTGACTAAATTTGTAAATGCTTCCTAGGTGTGTCCAGAGGAGTTGGATTTATCAGGTTTGACAGGAGAGTTGAAGCTGAGGAGGCCATCAAGGGACTGAATGGGCAAAAGCCTCCAGGTGCCACAGAGCCAATCACGGTCAAGTTCGCCAACAACCCCAGCCAAAAGACGAGCCAGGCACTGCTTTCACAGTTGTATCAATCCCCTAGCCGACGGTACCCGGGGCCCCTGGCCCAGCAGGCACAGCGCTTCAGGTAAATTGAAGAGGATACTGGTCATGCTCATGCTTTGTGCTGAGTACGTCTTGAAATCAAACCTGGTGCACACAAGGTCTCCTGTGCCCTATTCAGCGGTGGTGTATACTGGCATGCTCATTTTATGCGTCGTTGTATCTAACTTCAGGCCCTGTAGTTACTGGATTTTTAATTGGGCCAAAATGTTTCTCCCAAATATAAATGCCTCCCACCATCTTTGGGTTTTAAGACCATAATCTTTTTCAACATGGCAGGAATCCTATAGACTGAAACTAAATGCCTTACCTAGGATCCATGTTAAGCTTGATTAGAATGTTAAAGAAAAAAACATGGGGAAAATAAACTTTTTTTTTTTTTTCCCCCCCCGCCCTTAGGTTGGACAATCTTCTGAACATGGCTTACGGAGTAAAGAGGTAAATTGTCTGATCTTCCCACAATTCAAGAATTTCTGAATCTGCCTGGAGAGGGTATTATGTAGGAATTAATGTATGGTATAAGTCATGGTCTTTGCCTGTATACTGAGTGAATGTCTAAGTAGTGGGACTTAAGGTTCCGATGTGAATTCAGTGGCAATTTCTGGTTCCGGCTAGGTTGTGACTTGGTTTTAATCTGTATGTTTGGTAATTCCTTCAGTTATACATGCAGTACCACGGCACCTAATTGACTGTTGGTTGAATTTCTTCTAAGGTTTGCTACTCTAACCCTAGATGCATTAAGTTGTATTACCCAACCTGGAAGGTATGGTAGTTGTATACCCATTTTACACCCCTTGAAAGTTTATGGATTCCTAAGTATCAATTGCTGGATTTCATACATTTTTGTTACAAAAAGGTCCAATGAGTTAGTGTATGAATGGAACTTATTTTGAGCCATTTTGGAAAGCAGCTGGCTGGCTGCAATTTTGCAGAGCTAGAACTGATGGTTTCTGCCACACAGTAGTACACCAATCAGAAGAGCAGGTATTTCCATTCTATACGGAGATGGATGCACATACTGTAGCTACTGTAATTGCTTGCTTGCGGAAACATGAATTCACTTAAGTGTGAAACAGCTTGTGGAGATTTTAAATGCAACACCTATTTGTTAATGGAAAAAGCTTGAATGGGGCATTGGGACTTGAAAGGCCTGAAGTGAATGACCTCTTGTGGGTCTGTAGAACATGTATGCCTTTGCACTTATTACCCTGTATAATCTTCCAAACTATTTAAGCTAGTTTAATGCTGAGGCGAATTCAGTTGGCAAGTTTTTGTCAAGGATGTTGCTCCTTAGCTGACAAGATGTCAAATCTTTCAAATGCCTGATTTTACTGCAACTAGCTTGTAGCTTAGTCCTTCAAGGCATCTTGAGGCTACGAAAACTAAGGAGCCCAGTCCCTGGGATTAGTGAAGTTAACCACCAAACAATTCATGCCCTCTGGAAGTAGGATGTCTGTAAAACTTCATTCCAAGAAGTTGTCATTTGTCTGTACACTGAGGAACTATGGGAATGATTCCTGTCAAATACCTGCCATTTAAGGGAAGGTTAAGCATGGCATTTGCATTCAGAAGTAAGCAAGGGCTATGCAGCTGTACCAAATCCCTGGAGATGCAATTTTTTTATCAAGCACTAATTGAATAGAATGACAAACTAATTTCTGCTTAACTGGGTGTGTCAAAGTAGCTGTGTAAATGACACTTGCACCTCCATCTTGATTCCTTGCCTTCCTTCTACATTATTGGTACAGACAATGCTTTTGTCAACACATGCTAAGTTGGTTAATGTGGGTGAAAATGAAGGGGGAACTAAAGCACTATTGGAAGTGATTGCACAGTTGTGGCAGATCTGAAACTTTGTATTTGTCTGGTTTCAAGTCAACATTCCTCAACTGCCCTGCATGTTTGTGTGTTCTGAGAAACTACAACTGGGACTTTTGTACTCCAGCAGGTTCTCTCCCATGGCCATCGATGGTGTCACCAGCCTGGCTGGCATCAACATCCCTGGGCACGCAGGCACAGGCTGGTGCATCTTTGTCTACAACCTGGCACCTGATGCTGATGAGAGTATCCTGTGGCAGATGTTTGGGCCATTCGGCGCTGTGACAAATGTCAAGGTCATCCGTGACTTCAACACCAACAAGTGCAAGGGCTTTGGCTTTGTCACAATGACAAACTATGATGAGGCGGCCATGGCTATCGCTAGCCTCAATGGCTACCGCCTTGGGGACAGAGTGCTGCAAGTCTCATTCAAAACCAACAAAACGCACAAAGCCTAATGTGTCCTCAGATCATTTATACAAAACTAGAAAATAATAAAAAAATTGACGTAAACTTTATACATTAGTCTTTGTAAATCAGTGTTATGAAAAACTAATATTTAGCATCCAACAATGTATTCCCTTCCCCCCAGCTAGTCTTTGAAACTTCTTAGAATATTATGTTAGATAATACTGCAGGTTTTTTACCTGTAAGGTCGCATTCTGATGCTGTCTCTAAAGGAGGACCTTTTAAAGCGTTACTGATAAGGTTTTGGTTTTGTTGCATACTGCTTTGAAAGTTAGTCTTGTGAGGCTCTGTGTAGTGACTTTTTTTTAGTATTTGTCTTGATTTTGCCTTGAGCGCATATGCCTTTTAAGTGACTTACAGAACCTTTTTTGAATTGCAGCTCTTCTGTTTATGTTGTGACTTTGTATTATGAGTTGGGTTATTGGTTGGCTGCATAATGTTGCTTATTGTACAATTACTGGAGAATACCTTTTCTTAAAGCAGTACCTTGCCAAAGAGCTAAGAACCTCTTTGATGTGGGTTTAAAAAGCATCTATTTTTATAAAAAGAGAAATTTGGAGAAACTTTTTACTTGACCTGGAACAAATATTTTGACTTGGATACTTTGAGAAATATCTTCATATGACACCTTGTGAGCTTTTGAACTTTACCCAGGAAGTTTGCAGTGGTTGAAATTTCTGGAGAGATGTAAAAGATACGTTTTGAGATCTTTGTATTACCTTGAGATTCTAGAATCAGTGGCAGTGTTGGTTCAATTTGTATAAATCATCAGTGGGTTGTCCAATCATCCTGGTCATGTGACACAGCTGATAACCAGCTGTAATTTTGAAACAAATAGCGGTTAATTTATGCTTAATGCATGCAAATTATAAAGTGGGGAAAATTTAATGGGGGTGGGGGACTGGGGATAAAAATCGGTTCTTCCTAAAGGATCCCTTCAGACAGCTCATGGTGTTTGTGATGTATTTGCTATATTAGACTTTTGTCTTCATTATAAAGTGAGACCTGGTTTTACCTGCTTTGTATAAAAACTGAACAAGTGCACCAAAACAGCAGCTCTAAAGGAAAATAACGTGGGTTACATGACATTTTGGAAGGATTACTCTTAAGCTTAGATCTCTAATGTCCAGCAGGTGGTTTTTAGTTGTGCTTTTTTTAGGTTTTTGGCCTTGGTTACAAAGTGGGTTCTTTTGAAATGCATATTGTATCATTTAAGTGTTGCCTTTTTTTCCTCTCCAGTTACATTCAATTTTTTAACATTGAGTTGAAATACTTTAGTTGTCCCATGGACTGGCATTAGTGTATCCTATTTGTTGGTTGTTTGGTCTGTAGATAGTCTTGCTTCTGCTCTTAAGAAAACTATATAGACTTTTGTTTTTATAAATATTATATAAATATATACTTGAGTGGTCAAATGGATATAAACCACCATTTTGAACAATTTGCTTACTTTTCATATCGAAAATGATGCATATAATCATTCTTAAAGGTACTGCTGAATTGACAGGGTGGAGGGAGATGGTGTTCTTGATGCAACATTTATTCTGTTGAACAAATGAAGGCTGGCCTAGCCTAGATGCACTGACTACTGTACATTCATTCTGCTTTGTGGAAACTAATTGATACCATGCTTCCCCTTAATGAGCAGTGCTATGCATTTTTTTGCAACTTTTTTATTTGGCACTTAATTTGTAGTTTATTTTCCATTTACAGCTTTGCACAGGTTTTGTGGAGAATGGCTTCTTGCCCTGGATTGTCTTAGACTTGACAACATAGACCAACTCCCCCCCTCCACCAAATGCATAGATGGCACGGTGTGGTCATAGGCCTCCTCCTGTGTTAGCCTGAAACGTAAGCTTGATTTATTTATTTGAAGTTGTACAGTATGACTCTGTTCTCAGCTGTTGGGATAGAATATCTTTTTGTTAAGTATTTAAAAGGATGTACATGTTCTTTTTGTGTTTGGATAATACTTTGTAAATTTTTTTTTTTCATGTTCCGTACATCAATAAACAAGTTGAAGGGAAAAGGTTTTTGGTAAATTATACTGACACTTTATTCACAGGTATGACTTTTTTAACACTTTTTTTTTTTTTTTTTTTTTTTTTTGGCCATCTCTACTGGAGCAGGAAAAGGTTCATTTTTGGTTTGATCATGATCAGAATACTTTCCGATTGGCCAAGGTAGAAGGGCTTGTCGGACTACTTCAGATTATTGGTAGAGTATGCAAAATTTGGACTAAACAAAGCAGTTGTCGAACACCTGCTTGTACACTGAGAATCTAACCTGAATTTTACTGTTTATGAATGATATAGCGGAACCTCTACTCTTGTCACAAAATACTTACTACCCACAGTCTGGTTCCTTTATCACATCAATGAAAATGTGCCTGGCTAAGATGAACTTTTAATTAGTGGTTTGAATGCTAGTATTATGAGGTTCACTTCTGTTAATGTCCAGTAACAAAGATAGTGATTTATCCTACCATGTCCAGTACCTATGGTTCATTTCTTGACCCAACAGATTAAAACTCATTTACCAAGTATACCAGTCATACACTACATGAGATTGTATTTTTGAATATTCTGGGGGAATACCCTGTTCATGTAGTCTCAAATCAGAACACATTTAATTGGCTCAAGCTATACAAGAGGATCTTGAACAAAATCTAATTGTGAACACCTAGTTGCTGCTTCTGAAATATTAATCCTTGCAGTTCCAGCCTTGCTTTGTGCAGTGAGTCTATGGATCTGTGCTCCACATCATAGCAAAGCTCTTTATAATGTGGACTGCAGCTCCACTGAACATTCTGGTCTTGCCTATGTACCCTGGGGGAGATGACCCCCCTCTGGCTGCTGTCTGTTGTGGTGTGTGATATGTAGCTTCAGTGTCTGTGACCACCAGGGGGATGTGTACCTGAGCAGATGCCTCCCACCCAGGGCAAATCCAGTGTTTTGTATCATGCCCTTCCACAAAGGGCATTCTGCACAACGCTTAATGTATTCAACTTTCTCCCTCCTTCCTCACTATGCTGCAAATAAACTTGCACGTTATTGCATGGTTCTCCATCTTTCTGCCAAGCTGCTGAAAGCAGCAGAGCTAAAATAATGGGAGGTGGTAAGTACGAGGCAGATGTGGGCTGCCTGGCAGCTCCTGCAGCTTGTGTTTAAACTGACCAATTGGCTGACCCTTCATCTCCATGTGGTGCTGCCTGCTGAAGAACAGTCAGTTTTAGCTTTGGTTTGCAGGGCAGCAGACCATGTGGTGATCAGGTCTGGTTTGAGTGGTGCTTTATATCATGACATTTTGGCATAGTCAAATCTTCTGAGTTTTTTTTTTTTTTTTTTTTAAAGCACTGCAAATTGTGGGAGACTTAGTCTTATGATTACACATGCTTCAAATGGGTAAGTAATGTGCTCCCCCCCCACAACAGCTGGGGTCTTCTGCCATCTGTCCTGAAAAGTTAATACCACTTTCCTACCTTAGAGATGTTTCTGTTGGCCACCCACATCAAATCTAAGCCAGCAAGGATGGTGAGCCAATAAAACATGTCTGTAATTTTGGACGAGCACACAGATCAGCAGATGCTGGTAAATGCATTTGCATGTTTTTGCCTGCCAGAGTAATTTACATCGTCTAATGCCACCATGGCATTCATTTACAGCTATGCCGGTCCTTCTCTGCCAAAGACTTGAAGATCAGAAATGACTTTCTGAAAAGTGCCCATTGGCAATTATCTTTGAACGTTTTGGTCGGCAGACTCACACCCATGGTTCAGGTTTGGAAATGCACTGAGATTCAAACCAACCTTGCGTTTCTATGTTTGATGGAAAATCCAATTCTGAACCAAAAATAACACTTCAGGCCTTTCCACTGTTAATGGTTTTTGGTTCTATATACCAAGAGGTGAAAGTTCTTGTAAGAATGTGTCATGGCCAGCACAATGGGGGTTGGGGGTCAGATCACATGGAAGTAGTGCCTTCTCTTGCCAACTGGTTTTTCCCCTGGGAGATGCTGGTGGGGGAAGGCCAATCCACTTGCTATCACATGAGATGCAGAAGGTGATCTTGTCAACCTTGCCACTCACTTTGCAGGCACTGAACAAATTTGTGCAATGTACCACCTACTCACACTTGCCTCTTGCCATCTCCCAGCTGGCATCAACTTTTTTTCCCTCCCTTCAAGGCAAATTGAAGATCAAATGCCACTTTTTACTCAGAACTACAGACGAAATCTCAGAGGACAGAATGTGCGGCACATGTAATTAGGCTGCTGTGTAGATGTTCAATAGTGGAACTCCATGTTTCTGGAGTCCGCAAATCGTAGTGGTCGCTTTTCCTGACTAGCAGCCCAAGTGCTGTATGGTGGTTAAGTTGAGGGACTCGTCCTCATTTTAAAGCTATTTTCACATCAGTTTTGTCTGCTCAAATATGAATGTTTGAAAACAAATGGGCCTCTAATGATAAATGCCAGAGAAAATGTTAACGACAAAGTGGAATATGTGCCAATTATTTGCAATAGTGACTGATTCCAGCTGCTGTGATGGAAGTGCAAATTCTACATCACAGCAGGAAGACTTGAAGTGCCCAACTGAGATTTCTAATCTAATTATGCAAGTCTTTGAATATGTCATGCTTCACCTTCCATTGGTGGTCCCTACTGCCAGAACATGAGCACTGGATAGTAAAACAATGCCCAGTGCGACTTATGCGTTACCCAAAGTTGCAGAGCACAGTCATACTGGGATGCAAACAGGTTACATGCCCTGCTGTATGCAGTACCTTCAATAGAATGAGCCGTAAGGCTGACCTGGAGTTCCCAGGGTGGCTTTGGTGGCCTTGGATGACTGCTGCTTTGTGTGTGTGTGTGTGTGTGTGTGTGTGTGTGTGTGTGTGTGTGTGTGTAACTTTTTTTTTTTCTCCATCTATGAACCTTTGATAGTAAAATGTAAGTGGAACTTAATAGTTCAATATTTCATCCAGTGGTAGATTACTCTTGAACATATTAAATGAAAAGGGGCTTCAGTCAATGGATGGGAAGTAGAGTGGTCCTTATATACCAAAATGTCATACTTCACTCAAAGCTGCAAGTGCTGCTTTTCCAGTGCTTTTTCAACAAGTGCCCTCAACTATCCACCCCCAGGTTTCAAAGTATCATTGGGTGATGCTGAGGTAAGAGCCTGGACAGTTTAGTCTTTTTGGTCCATTTGGGAGGCCTCCCCCTGTGTGAGGCAGGGTGGAGAAAATTGTGTGGTGGGTAGGAGCTGCTATCCACCGTGCCCCTGTTTGCTCTTGTCCAGATCTGTACTGCACTCATGTCTAATGTTCTGACATCAGACATCCAAGGCCACCTGCTTCTGTCATACTGAGGAAGATTAAAACAGATCTAACCACTGTCTTCTTCAGACCATGCTTGCACATTTCTATGTGCTATCCTGCGTTTTCCACAACTGCGCATGTACCCCATGCAAACAACCCCAGAGAATAATGGCACCGTGACCAAAAAAATAAAACAAACAACAGAAGGATATAAATCAACATTGGCTGCCTCATGCTCCAAGATGCTTTTGTGAAAAACCAAGCAGCCTCTTGGCTCAGGAAGGGGGTGTTTTGGAGAGCACCCCACACTGGCTCAGGAAGGGGTGTGAATGGGGAGGGGGGTTTCCTTGCCATGTGAGCAGGCTGTGGTGATGGCATGTCTCTGCAGGGCCCTTGGCTGGCCTATCTGGCACACACTGTCCTTAATATCTGTTGCTGAGGTCTTACTTTTGAGCTCCTCTAAGCCTGGTAAGAGTGTTTATGGGGGACAGTGCCCCAGAGGGTTTCAGGTGCAGTCTGGTATGGTGAGCTAGTCCCTAACCAATAGTGCCTTATAACAGCTTACCTGAATAAGACACTGGTACCATTAAACACAACTCTAAGGTTGGGAACTGCAGAATTCAAACACAAATGGACACACTGCAGTCAGAGGTCTTATGAGAGCAATCTTATACCGCAATCTGACCCATGTAAGTTAAATTTATATAACTATGATACAATACTCGTAATATTGCTAGCCTAGGGTCATCTTGTGCATCTTAATATAGAGCTTCACGATGGGTGTGATGTTGTTGGGACCTAGTTATCAGTGATAATGTTCAGAATAAAACATCTATTTCAATAACTACCTGTTTTAGCACGTGGTCTGACACCCCCTTCTCCCACAGAAATCATTGCAACTGGGACCTGCATTAGGGGCCCCAGTGTGGAAGAGCAGGAAGGACATGATCAGGCAGCAGAGAATGAGGAAGACGTGACAGTGGCTGCTAAAGGTCAGGCACTGGAGAATGAGGGAGATGAACCAAGTACTACTGAAAAAGACAAAGGTCCTGATAGTAAGAGCAATTACAATGACACTGGATACTGATGGCATATAGTAGATCATTCATATCATGGTTAAGAGGGTTACATTTAGTGAGACAGCAAAATATACTTAAGCCACAAGACAGGAAGAGGAGGGCCTACCAAATCTAATTCCCAAAATGGGCGTGAAAAGAAAGAATTAAACAGAGAAACTTAGTGTTTCAGTGTTGCGATCAGCAGAACTTCAGCCTATTATTATAGTTGTGTAAAACGCTACTACTAATAACACGATTTCCTTATTTTTGTATTGCTTTTGTATTCCTTATAGCCTACTGCCTATGTGTTTCCCTACATCGCTGCTTGTGTTGCAACCACTTGTATGATGTGCAGAAGGTGGAGGTCGAAGGGGGTTGCCCATCATGGGGGCCCAGGAATTATGCCCGGTGGGTCTACAGAGAGCATTCCGAAAATGACAGTCTCCGATAGTGTCTGTTCTCATGAAGGGCCTGAGCTTTAACATAACATTGCTGTGTGGTAGCAACATGTCAAGGTTATACAAGAAGGCATTTTGCTCCTGACTGACTATAGATGCACCTCATTAATTAATTGATTAATTGATATTTGCTCATTACAGCAACTATCAACCAGAGCAGCGTGTCTGAAAATCCTTCATGGTGCCAGAATTTCAGTGCCGTTATCATCAGGCATTTTCTTTTGGGTTTAATATTTTTAGAAAATATATTTTAGGTGAGTAAATCTTGAGTCATATCTAAGAGTGACACAGTGGTTCATGCCTCTAGGGTTGGGGGGGTTCAAATCTCACTTAACACCATTTGTGTGCAGCTTGGACGGTAGCCCAGTGTTGCACAGGTTCCCTCCTGCAGTCCATAGACATCTAATTTATATGATCTAAATTGAGCCTTTCATCCATCATGTGCTGTACATTTTCTTTTGTCCTTGCCCTCCTTATTCCACATTTGATCATAAGGTCATCATAAGCTTTATAACTCTAACACAGAAATAAATGAGACGTTTCAGATGTGTGTCTTAGAGCAGCGTACAAAGGGTAAGATTACTGTTGTGGTGTGATGGGATGATGAGATGGAATCAAAGCTGACCTGACATCTACGTTGCATGGCATTCCTGAAGTAAGTGACCAAACCCAAGTGGGACTGGCTGCTGGGGCACAGAGACCCGTTGATGCAACCCGAGTCACCAAGCTGAGTGTTTAGCTGGTTATAGGCCTCAGTAGACCAGACTCTGTGAATAGCTTGTCTCCTTAAAAAAAAAAAAGAATGCCACATTTGGTTTGGGAAGATCAAAGCGACCTCAAAATGCCTAAAGCACGTCAAGGTTGTCACTGTCTTCTGCGGGCCTTGCTTTGCTAAGTGGCTAGCTTAATGCCGGCATGGTTGCTGGGTGCCTCAGTGGAAAGCTGTCTACAGGAGAGCTACGGAAGGCTTGCCTAGAGACCGAGTCCTCTTTGGAGAAGGCCATTCTTCCTGCGCGACTGTCAGTGTCAGCATCTCCGCAAAGGAAGGGTAGCCTTGAAAGCTGATACAGTGGACCATGTAGAGAGGGTCACCGGGCAATCTGGATTTTGCAGGCTTGGAGTTTTCAGGTAGAAAACACTTTTAGACATACATACAGCTGTTACAGAAATGGTAAGATACACAGTATTCAGAAAATACTTTGCTACTTTCGAGTCAATTTGTGCTCTTGCTCTCTTATTACTATGCAATGTAGGCAAAAGATAAAATGCCATTAAAATTAGTAAATTATTGAGAAATGAATAGTGCATGATAAAAAGGAAGAAATGCAAATGTCTAGGAATTTTGGAAGCTTGCAGTAAATTAGTTCCTATGCAAGAAGTACATACCACATAAACATTGTTAACACTGTGATAAAGAGTTATGGAGAGGGAGGGGGGAATGTAATTACTGTATGAATTCCACTGATACTGAGGAAAGAGCGGTTTGCAATGAATGCGGTAACAAGTGTTCTTGGGATGGTATTTAGAATTCATTCTATAATTACTGCATTGAAATGCACATAGGAGTATGTGGTTGTGGAAAGTAGATAAGACTTTAAACGCAGGTTACAATCCTATCAACTGGCTTCGAATGGCCTGGTAATTAGAGATCCACAAATGACATTTCTTCTAAAAATAAAAGCTAACTTTTCCGCCGACCTGGGCAGGCAGATATATTTAATGCATGCATGTGTGTTAGCAAAAACTTTATTGAAAATATTAACTGTGAAACGCACCATTTAATGACCTGCCAGAGGGGGCACTGGTGTAGCCCAAGAGGGACATGCTGAACTCTTAACTGGTCTGGTCCCCCCTATGGCTGTGGGGGAAGAACAGCTGGACAACTGCTCTGAAACCATAATGTGGTGAACTGGATGGGACAGTACCGTAAACCATGGCAACAAACGTCTCTGGGTGGAGCGAGGCCCTTAATTAAGTGGAAAATTTACAGCTATTTTTGGTGGCTGTATTAAGGCACCTTGAGTGCTATGGCATCATCCATGGCTGTTTCCACCTAGTTTATTGTGTTGTAAGAGGGTTTTTGCCAGGGATTAAAGAATGCCACAGATCTCAGACGCTGCTTGCTTTTAGCGTTCATTTTCAGGCCTGTACAACCTGTAATCAACTGCTTAGCGGCAGACCAATAACACCAGTGCGTAATCTCTGCTAACCGTGTATCATTGGGGATAAGGCCATCTCCAATTTGTTGAGGCACGAATTGGCATGAAATGCATCTCTGCAAAAGAGGGCTTGCTCAATGCATGTTTAGTGTCTCTCAGCATCTGTAATTTCAGGCACTTTCTCCTCAGCCTCCCATGAGGCTGATATTAAGAGAAGCTGAGTTGCTCAAGACAGCAGGTAAGAAGATCCATGACTGCCCCTTTTATCAAGCTTACTTTATGCCTTCTGGATCAGCGTCAACAGAGCCTCACTTCTCATCTAATAGCATTTTGGCTGTAGTAATATTAAAACAGCAAGTCTCAATTCATTGGAGCTGTGACTTGCCTTAGGTGAAGGTATCCCCCAGACAATTTACAATCATTTTTTTTAGGCATATTTCCATGGAGGTTTTTTTTTTTTGAGGGTCTTGGTGTTGGCATACCTATAGAGCGCATGCCCTCCAGCAGAACTGTGTTCCACGGTAACAGTGTTGCCGTAGTAAAACCACCAGAAATCCAGGGAGGGCCAAGGACCAGCCTGATGAGTGACGTGGAAGCAAGGACAGCACTCAAACGACCGCCCTGCTTTGCTGGGTCAGGGCATCCGTGTGGGGGGGAAGCCGGCCTCTGTGACGGCACTGCTCCTCGCTTCACACTAAATGCACACAGTGTGTCAGAGGCTGGCTAGCACGGTGATGTGGCAAAGCAGGAATGCTGCCCTAATACTACAGCTGTGTGAAAACCACTGTAAAATTACGTAGCGTCTATAATAATGCTGATAATTACTCACTAAAGCTGTGCTCATTAGCAGAATCCCACGGTGAGCCGAGGCTCTGTGGAGTCATTCTCAGGCTGCTCGTCTCCAAACTTCCCCTTCGACCGTCGGTCCTGTCAATGTCTCACCTCATCCGTCGTCCTAATGAGCGCTGGTGTAAACCCACAACTGGCCCCCCTGCCCCCCAAAGAAGGTCAACCAGTTCCAGAAGGCCAAAAGTGGCCTTCGAACCACAGCAATGGCCCCGTAAGTGACAGAAGCACATTCGCCCTCCTCTCCACAAGACCTGCCTCTCGCTACCTTACAAGGACAGGCCAAAATTGATAGTTTTTAATATTTCAGCTGTACTCAGTCAGAAAACATGAGAACTAGAACCATTATTAACTACCATAAAAAAACAACTGCACAATATTTTTTTTTTAACTTGGACTGTAACATTCACATGTAAAAATTTTTTCTTTTTTAACAGTTCAGACTCACCACCAGCACCAAAACTTGCACTTGCACTCTGTGTTAGTGCTTCTACAGACACCTCTCATTGCAAAAAATAACCCACCAGCATCATGTGATGCGTGCTGAGGCAGGCATCAGATTTTGGGGTTTTGTGTGTGTGTGTGTGTGTGTGTGTGTAAATATGGGTGGGGTATACTAAATATTGAAATCAAAGTAAAAGGCTGTGTGGATTTATATCACAAAACACAGAAAGCGTGGAAATAAATTCAGCGCCAAGTGAGTGCAAACCACAATATGAAACAATCTGTTTATATTAGCGAACAGATGGCAGAGGCTGGATACGTCGGCTCTCTGCAGATTTACAGCACATACATCAATACACCGAGACAAAACAATATCTGGAGAACATGTCCCCGTTGATCAGTGAAGGATATCGTTACTTTTTGTTGTTTAAAGGCAGGCTTTGATTGCTCTGCTCACAAGTAGATGAGGGCCAATTCAGCCTTCTTTCACCACTGTGAACTTCATGGGTCCTGGTAGCAGGAGGTCAGGGCCACTGGTGTGCGAGTCAGTTGCTGCTTCCAGAAAGTTCCATACAGGTGAACTGTAAATGGACCCTCTTTTGCACTGGGACAGCCGGCTCTGTCCGCCGAGTGTGACTAGGACAGGATGCTACAACCACAAGAGCCGCATGACTTGGGGGTTGACCACCACTGCATTTGGCACACAGCCTCAAGCCATCGTTCAATACCACCCACTGCCGGCCCCGGGGAGGAGGCGGCCTGCTCAGCTACCTTAGATCCCACAGGGTAGTGGAGGTACAGGCTGCCCCAGGAATGACCAAGGAGCTGCAGTAGGATGACTGTATTGACAAGGCTGCTGATGCACAGTGCTGTTTATGCATGCACGTGTACGGCCACCTGAATAATCTTCAAATATTCCAACCGGGGAGAAACAATGTGAGTTTTTATTACCATTTTGTGATGGCTGGAGCACAAAATACCTAAAGCCAATTAAAAATCAATACACAATCAGAAATGCTGCACGGAGAGATCTGGCATACAGCAGAAGCTCGTCTTTCTTGACCACCACTGCGACGATCCGGATGGCAATTCCCACAAAGCACACATTACTCAGACACAAGTATCAATTCAGTTACCACAAGTAAAGTAAGCTATGTGCAGTTTTAACAATGTGAAATCAGTCACCCGGCGACTAGACCCTTTTACAGCATGGCATGGCAGCTGGATTCAGATTACAGTTGGATTACATTAAAAAAAAACAGCTTTAAAGTCACCTAATCCAGTAGGAAACTGCATACCTTTAAAATATGGGTTTTATTTTAAACACGCACACGCTGGACCGAAGCGGCGATACTCGACTTTTCAGAAGAGCTAAAATGCTCCTCAAAAATTGTGCAGAGGGAAAGCGGGCAATCTGCCATCTTTGGTCTATAAGCAATCCCATGGACGCACTCTGACAACGCTGACTCAGGAAAGCGCATCCTCTGGGCTCTGTTCAGCTATTGTGACTCGACACACGAGCGCACCGTCGCCCACGCGCCCCTCTGGGGTAGCCTGAGCTCCGGGCTTCCGTCCCGTCCCTTCTGGTGGCGGGAGAAGCGTTTTATCGCACAGCCCACAGCAGATAGGCCTCAACCATAGCCATTTGGCAGGTTGGGAACACAACTGAAAGCATTGTTTAACTTAAAAATAGAGGCAGCTAAGACCCTTTACGTTTAATATGACAGGAACTCCTTGCAATAGTGCCCAGGGGATTTCAACATTCATGTACACTCCTACAAAAAAGACAATAGAGATAATAATCTCTGCTCTTCTCCATTCCTCCTAAGCAACTGCCTTTAGTTCTCTGTCCAGGGGGTGGAAACTAGTGAAGGGATGAATGAGGCTTCAAAACCCATGCTAGCACTAAATGAGGCTTCAAAACCCATGTTTGGTGTGAGTATCCTGAACGGTCAATGCTGGCACTAAATAAGGCTTCAAAACTCCTAGAGGGTGGGAGCATCCTGAAGTAACTTTAAAACTCGTGGTGGGTGGGAGTATCCCATAGGTTTTTTAGCCTCATTTGTCCCATCACGAATACTAGCAGAGTAGCAATAAACAGTTCAGCAGGGATCAATGTAGCCTGACTAGGTAGCAGATTCACCCTAATTGTTTATTAAATCATTCACACCCCATAATCAATACTTAACCGAAAAAGTTGTGTTGACAAAGTAAGCGATTATCCCTAAGTGTCTAACCAAAAACTTAATGCTAAACTGAAAATCAGTTACAAAACAAAGAAAAAAGCCATCAAGTGAACGTCGATTGATGCAGCAACAAAACAACATCACTAGGCTGAAAAACGTTTGAAAACCATCCAGGAAGCTTCAAGTAAGCTCTTACAGCTTGAATGTGAAAACTCAGACCAGAAAATGAGTCCAGAATATAACCGTACTGATTAGAGATTTGATTCATTTGCTCACAGCGTGTCCAATCTGAACTGCACTAGCTGGCTTAAGTATTTCAACGTATTAAAACGAGCACCTTTAGAATCATAACCTTGTACGTATACATAGAAAAATAGATTGTACACTACAGCTGAAAAATGATTCAATGAAGTTAAACAATCCTTCACACCTGAAAGAAAGCCATTCAGCCCGGTTGCTTACTGCAAGTGATATAATGTGCATTAGAATATTCTGGAATGGCTCATCACGCTAGTTTTGGGTGCCACAGTGCCATTGCCCCTTAGGAAAGATGTTGGGGGGGGGAGGGGGAGGGGGGCAGTAAGTCTTAGGATCCATACATTAAACAATTAAAAAGAGAGGAAAACTGCTCACTCAGTATAACAGGAAAGGCCTCATTTTTGTTGCAATCTCAAGAAGGCACTTTGTAGTGAGAGGTTTCATATGCCGGCTGAGGATGTGATGGAGGGGGGAGTCAGGCAGCCCACCATCACAGCTCATTGTGCTCAGCTTGCCGTCCGCCCCTCGGCCGCCGCTCACACGCGCTGGGGCTCAGCAGCTCCATGACGTACCGGCACTTGGTGGGCTCCCTCACCCGCCTCAGAGCTGTCTCTGTGCCACACGTCAACGTGACCTAGAAAAACACGATGGCCGGGGAGACACGCACACAAAGAAAGGGGAGGGGGTCAGTGTGGGTCACCTGCAGATCTCTGTCAGCCGGAGACTCACTCATAAGGGTCCCTGTTCTCAGCACACGCTGTGGCGAAAATAAACACCAGCGATTACTCAAAAGGTCACAAGATGTTCCCGCGCCGACGAGGTGTCGGTGTGAAAACGGGCAGGGCAGGAAACAGCGTGAAGCACTCATGCAGGTGACTCAACTCAAAACACCAATTACACCTTTATACACCTAGACGTTTATTCCAGGTGGAAACGTTATGACCAGGGACCTCACTTAAGGGTACAACAGCAGTTCCCTTTACACCATATGAGTCTCTAGCTTTTTAGCCACAAGTCTAGCAACAGCTAATAGCTGTATAAGTGACCCATATTTTGAAGAACTTGGTCACCCAAACTGGATTTCTCTCTTCCCTTTTATAAGCCTATTTCTGTTCAAAGCCCTGACACTGGGTCATAACTGATGTCCTGTTGCAGCCATTCAAGTGATTATCACGGTCCTCATTTGTTAAGGAGAGCCATGTGCATGCGATTTCTGCTGTACTGCCTCTAATTGGTGACATTCTGATGCCCCAGCTTTTGGGGGGGGGGGGTCATGCTTACTTCTCTAAGGGTTTCCATAGTAACCCTCCCATCAGAATTTCCTCCATGAACAATTAATTCGAGGACAGAAAAGCTACCTGCCGAGAGCTTTGGAGAAAACGGGCTGAGGTGTTGTTGTGATGGCCTGAAGCCAAACACACCCCCTTCCTACTGAAAACCTGAGCTACCAGGGCACAGCTGCACTGTCACACAACCGATTTACTGTTTCCAGCAACGTCCCAGTAAACCTCGCTCTGTTCAGAATTTATTTCACTGTTCGGCACCTCCTGAGCATTCGCTGCTACCAACGCCAAATCTCCCACCTTCATCGTGTCACAGTCTGAATTTCACCAGACACCAGGCAGACTGAAGTCACATCTTTCGTTGAGAGTCCCCTAACTTCGGTGAACGTCTGGCCGCCGTGCAACAAATTAATCCCCCGTTTCAGCCGCAACAGCTCAAGCTCTGCTGCAGAACAATCAGGGAGATTGACCATATCTGCTGAATCAATCAACTTCAGCACCAGACTTTATGGAGACAGCACAGAAATAATGCATTGGAAATGGGCTTCTTGGAAGGCACCCAGAGAATGAATCCAATTACAGGCATGATGTGGAGAATGCGTTTATAGGCCACACCCACTAAGATATCCAGGGATACGCAGCGACAACACTGGCATGGGGCAAATGTGGCATTTAGCCCTGAAACAACGCTGCTGTCATTTCAATAAAGAAACAAGGCCCTGTGTCATTAAAGGGCAGACCGTGCAGAATGAGGGGTGACTTCAGTGAAATAGTCATACATGCCCATAGGGATTAGTATCTCAAAGATAATGAGGGGTGACTTCAGTGAAATATTCGTTTTTGCCTACGAGGATTAGTATCTCAAAGATAATGAGCAGTTACTTCAGTGAAAGTTTCGTGCATAGCAGCAGGGATTAGTATCTCAAAAAGATAATGAGGTGTGACTTCAGTGAGTGAAACCATCATCTGTGCCAGCGGGGATTGGTATTTCAAAAAGATAATGAGGTATGACTTCAGTGAGTGAAACCATCATCTGTGCCAGCGGGGATTAGTATTTCAAAAAGATAATGAGGTGTGACTTCAGTAAGTGAAACCGTCATCTGTGCCAGCGGGGATTAGTATTTCAAAAAGATAATGAGGTGTGACTTCAGTGAGTGAAACCATCATCTGTGCCAGCGGGGATTAGTATTTCAAAAAGATAATGAGGTGTGACTTCAGTAAGTGAAACCGTCATCTGTGCCAGCGGGGATTAGTATTTCAAAAAGATAATGAGGTGTGACTTCAGTGAGTGAAACCATCATCTGTGCCAGCGGGGATTAGTATTTCAAAAAGATAATGAAGTGTGACTTCAGTAAGTGAAACCGTCATCTGTGCCAGCGGGGATTAGCATTTAAATAGATAATGAGGTATGACCAGTGAGTGAAACCATAATCTGTGCCAGCGGAGATTAGTATCTCAAAAAGATAATGAGGGGTGACTTCAGTGAAACCTTCATTGGTGCCCTGTATTTTATTTGGAGAGGGGGATCAGAATCAAAAGAATTCAATTTAGGCTTTTGAAAGCCAAGAGATGGACGAGTATGTCAATTTTTAGAATCTGCTTATATTATAGATTAAAAATTTGATAAACATGCAATATTATTTAATGGAACAAATTTTGCACAAAAAATGACCTCCTAAGATTAATAACAAAAAAAAAATTTTGTGAAAATGCTTCCAACCTACCCCAACATGCACACATACTTTAGCAGGGAATCAGTGTGTAGCCACATGAAATGAGTACTGCAGCATGGCTTCTGAATGGCTGCCAAGGTCATGTGATTCCCATGTTTTATTCACTTGCTATTACCAAAGCTGTTTCTTTCTACTCCTGCATTAACAACTTGATTCTGAGCCCAGAACCAAAAGCAACTGTTAGACTCTCTGAATATGTGTTGTTCTAAATATTTTAAGTCAACCATATACTGTAGGTACAGAATTAAACAGTACAGATGCATCCAAACCATACAAGCATTAGCACTATAAAATGCAGCTACACATATAGACCATATAGGTTCCGAGGTTAACCATAAAGAAGTACAGAAACACCCACAGCTCATATGCAACCAGAATTAAACAGAACAAAAACACACAGGCGTGTCATTACACACTCATCTCATATTGCTTACCAGTGTTGAACGGGCAGGCCCTTGCCAGCATCGTGCCCCTCCGTCAAACTCCATCTGACTGTAAGGTTGATCAGTGGGGCCCGCCCAGAAGCGCCACTTCCTGTAGGAACGTGAGCGGCTTCAGTGAGGTGGGTCCTGACAGGTGGGCATCTACTAAAGCATCAATTCTCTAAAGAATCTGAATTTTTTCCCATTTGAAATGAATTCTTATGTTTCTGGATAGCTTACTCTTAAAAATATTAACAGAGAAGGGGTTTGGGTGTATTCTGCGCAAAAAGGAAAGCAAACATATTTGTACAGTCTTTCACTGCACAGGTTTTAATGCACTTATTCACCATATTAAGTGCACAGGCAACTTTAAATTTCCCAGAATCCTCAGCAGCATAGCAGGAGTAACAGCTCCCAGCAGAACAGAATGAAAGCTTGAAGCCAACCAAAGTGGGGTTTCCATCACGGACACTGACGACGCCCAAAACAAAACGGGGCATTAGACGGTTAGATTTCGGGCTCGACAGACAGGATCGCAGTTTGCGAAAGGATTATGTACAATTTAAGGAAAACACCATTCAAAAATTTAAATTAAAACAAAACAAAATTTAATTTAAGCTGACCCGTACAGCTGTTTTGTTTGTGATACGTGACCACTGTGCGTATTACAAAGGAAATTATTTTCCATGGCAGGAACAGCATAATTATGTACTTTTTGAACTTGAGATATCAGTAACATATCCATGGATGTGAAATATTAGAGCAGAGGCACAATGTTTGGGCAAATTCAGAATATTCCCCTCATCAGAAATCAGATTAATGTACATTTTCCTAGCAATTCCATTGTTCTCATTAGACTGTGTTCCCATAACATGCAAGATCTCAGCCTTGATTAGAAGTGCCTTTTGAGATTAATGTCCCCACTATACAGGACACCACAGCAGAGCAGGAGGCTGTGCTTGGCCTGTGCTCCTTGGCATTGCAGATTTCAGCAGTCTAATGGCGGTGGGGAATGGGGTGGAGGAGTGATGGGGAGTGTCACCCAGAGGTCACGCACACGCGCTTACACGACTGAAAGAAGAAGGTAAAAACGAAAGATCCTGTCTTTTTTCCACTCTCTGATTGGCTTTTAGCACTCCTGATGTGGTTGTGCCCGCCCCTCACCCCCGCTGCCATTCACAGTCAGGCCATTGTTAACGCCACCCCACTAAAATCATTTTGACTGGCCTGTCCAGTCTCTCTTCCATTCTTACTCTGGTTTTTGAGAAGGCTATTTTCTCAAGTTAGGTCATTTACACTTTTTTCTCCACCTATTTTATACGGCTGCCTCTATATGTGTGTGTCCTCATGGAGAGCAAGATGGGATATGTGGAAAACACATTCCAACGCACTGTGTGAAATGGTACAAATGGCAAATAATGATTTGGTTAAGATTCTATTTCTAGGATACCACAGCAAATCCATGTCCTCTAACTAATACGCTTTCTGCTGTTCGCCTGGAGATACCAACCATTCCTCTCATACTAGGCTGCACATTTACACCCCCAGCACTTTAAAAAGTCAGGAGGGCACAAGGCTTAAGCAGCGCCATGAAAAGAAGGCGTTTCTGCCGTGTTAAAGGATAGAAAGGGGGCTTTCTCACAGTAGATCAAACAGCCCTGCTTTGTTCACCGTAATATGAGCGCCGCGCCCTTGCAGAAAACAAATTCGCATCTCAAAGTGTCTTTCCTTCAGATGGATTTATGGTACGTCCCTGCAAAGTGTGCGCCTGTCAAATGCCGGTAGACCACAAATGACTTCGGGAGACCCACCGCGTCACGCGCTGGCAAGGAACTCTCTGTCATGGCCACAAACAAGCAGGCCTGTTTCAGAGTGAGTGAGTGAGTGAGTGAGTGAGTGTGTGTGTGAGTAAGAGAGAGAGAGAGAGAGAGAGAGGGAGAGGGAGCCTGCATCTGTTTATTCCAACCTTCACGCATCACAGGACTCCTCTAATTCCTTCATTCTCAGCATGCCGTTGCGATTTAATGGAGGTTTAATGGAAAGGAAGGTAATGGCATTAACATGTACATCATTAATTGCTAAGACTGGCATTTTAGAATGCAATCACATCCAGCTAATTTCCCAAAAACATACAGTTCCACAGGAGGGAGTGGGAACAGAGGGATAACAGCAGAATTTAATTACACAAGAGAATGTAAATAGATTTTCATTTGGTGGACGACAGTAAATTGTTCTCTGGTAATTTGAAGTGTCATTTCTCTCTGCAAGGACAAAAAGTTGTGAAAAAAAAAGAAGTTATGAAGGTGATTTTTTTGTACAAAAGTCCACCCCCTCCCCCCATAGCAATATTCTTGTATGTCATGAAGTCACGACACACTAGCTTTCCTGAGAGAACATTCAGTCCACACACAGTCAAATATATAACATATATAACAATGGTCTATGGTGCGGGATATTCTTTAAATGGCAAAGCCAATTTGAAACTGAAGGCCATAAACTCTGAAGCACTTTCTTATGAAGGTAAAGCATCAATTGCACATTTACATCTTTTGAATAAGTTAAATGCATATTATTGACGCAAAAACCTACAAAGACTTGGTGCTTATATCCATTTCTGAGATTGTTTTATCGGGCATTACAAGCTCTTGCAGAAAACAGACAACAGAATGATGAATGACAATGGATGAGGGACGACTTGATTCCACTTTTCCATCTCCATCTCAAGTACCAATAACAAGACTTTACATATGGGCCAATACTGATGCCAGTGTCCTTTTGTTTACACTTCGTTGTGTATTGGGTTCTACTGAGTTGTCATGTTTGGCCCATTCTGGCCACAGTATTTCGACCGTATTTGGTTGTATGATGGCTGTACAGTTGCACCGTATGGTAAAGTTGTCTGGAAGAAGGCAAGTTGAGGATATGGAGACCTACTTTTCATTTATGGACCATTTGATTCACACTGTATGGTGGTCAATCCTCCTCTTAATCATAGTACATCTCACTTTTACATTTTAAGCCATTTGTATGCAATATGATATAATACAGCCCTCTGAAAAAAATGCTCAAAAACAAATACTCTAATGCCTTAAAGAAATAATTATGAAATGAAATGCGGGTTTGGTAACGTGAAGCAAGGCTTGCCCGTGTATCGTATTGGATTACGACTTGTGATTATTTCTTTATGATTACCGCTCCAGTGGTTTCAGTCAGTATTGGGACATCCCTACAATGCATGCTGTGACGATCTGGGGGTGCCACACCCTGTGATCACTCGATCTTCAGAACCAGAGCCTACGGCTCCCCTTATTTATTTGGGGCATGCAGGAGGAGACACAACTGGAACCTGATGGCAATCAGCCAATTTGGGGCATCAAAGAGCAGGAGTAAACCATGGAGAGGGAGAGGCGACTTTGGGCACACGCAGGGCAACCTACCAGGGCAGTCTGGATGGTGGCATCGATGACGGAGCCCACTGCCCATCAAGGGGAATGACCGATTCCCAGGACCGTGAAACTCCACCTGGCCACACCCTGATGGCCACCTGCTCTGAATGTGGTGTTTGTCCTGCTGTGATGTCTATTTAAGGCAACACCCCTTGGTGTTTGCAACCACGACTCTGGTGGTCTGTGTCCATGCCCGTCCCCTGACAATGCATGCAAGTAGCTCAGCAGGTCTGGGATCAGTGCCCACGTTTAGAAGTTTTGTGATTTGTATCCTGTGGCCAGCAGGGTAACCGCATCATGGAGAGGCCCTTAAACAAGGCCTAGCTACTCCAGGTGTGCCAGATGCTGGTTGACCCTGCATTCTGACTCCAAGCTTTGTGACTTTGGACCAAAGCATCTGCTAAGTAAATGTATACCACAAAGATAAAAAAATTATTCAATAAGAAAATTGTGCTTTTTCCACAGACAGGTGCAATCTTCAACTCACTTTTCATTCCATGCAGGGTTATGGCAGGTCATAACACACCCCTCCCCGCTACCACCCATCCACCCAATGTCCAAGGGAAAATAATTTCTGAACTGCTAGACAGAAAAAGTAGCATTGCATTGCAATTTTAGGCATTTTTTAATGGATAAATAACATTTATTTATCGGTGGTTCAACAATCGACCGGGGAGCCATGTTTAGCATGGTTAATCTATGCCACCTTCATTTTGTTTCAACAGAAACTGATGTTGTGTCATCAGAAGCATTTATTTCACAATATTGTCAAGAACTGGCCTTGGAATATTCACATTGTTTAATTAATGTTTAAATCTAATCCTTATTAAGAATAATTAGCTTTTTAAAAAAGATGATTAGCATTATGTTATTATGATAATGGGTTGAGCTGATATAAGCACTTCTTATTTTTAAAATATGTGGTAGCCAGTAATTCAGTTTAACTCCATCACGGTGCTAATCCCTGTGCTTCTGGCGATAAACCCAGAAAATCCACACTAATCCCATATAGCATTGAGAATGAGTTAGCCCCAGATATAGCAACATATCAGGCTGTCAAAAGCAATTATCATTTAGACAACTCTACTTGGGTTTTAACCATCCTGCCACAGCAGAGAACTGAAGACATGAAAATTTTAATTACCCAAACTTAAACATTTCGGGATCATCACTGTCATCATCATCATCAGTAGTAAGAGCAAAAAGGAATTATTTTTAAGGTTGACAGTATCTGAGTGTGATCAGTCCTAAACTGAAGCGGTTAAGTTCACTGCGGTGTTCTACTGACCGTATTGGCTTCACCTGAAGAGCTCAAATCCTGTTACGGTAATCAAGCCTGCAGACCTTACCTTGGTTACCTCACACATACTGGAGACCACATTAAGCCACACATTATCACTTATTCATTAAGAAACAAAAAAAAAAATGCATGATTCAATCTCATTAAGTGACCAGGTCCAAGAGTGATGCGGCTGCTGGCAGCTTGCCATGAGGTAAAGCACTTAACCTGTCCTTCATTAGCAAATGCATGCTTGCATAAAGAGACAGGTTCTTCCCAAATAACAGCATGACCCAAGCAGTGGACGTCTAGAAAGAAAGCAGTTATTAGAGCTTAGGCTGACCATTCAGAGAGCACATCGGGGCAGTGTGGAGAGCCTCTTAACACCGGCAGAGACACTGTCCTAGGACTTTCTGACCCGGCCATCTGCAGTGACCCCTACAGGTTAGCTGAGTAATGGGATGTGTCATGGAAACCCAATTCTGACCTTGACAATATTGTCGTGGCGCCTCTACAGAGGTCCCTGGAAATAGTTTATCTGCAGTGTATGGCCAGGCAGTGACAACCAACACTCTAAATACTCCATACTGGGTGTGGATATAAACAAAATAAACAAAACGCATGGGAACAACAACTGTGGTGCTCCAGCCTAGTCCTTTTCACAGTACCATAATGACTTCTTATCCATCTGAAAAGGGTCTCTTATTTTGTACGGCTTAATGTTCTCCATCTTGTTGGATATATATATATATTTTTTTTTTTTTTTAACTGACTGGACAAGGCTCCATGAGATATTTTTATTGTTGCACCATGCCAAAGTGGGGTGGGGTTTACCATGTAAACCCCCTCCCATTTCACAGATCAGGCTTGCTAACTCAATTATCCTTTACCTCGACAGGCAATACCAGGAAAGCACTGCAAAATTGCATAGCATATAACAGGGGAAAATGAATAGGTCTGAGATGTAGATTTCTGCACCCAGGCGTAAATCCTCAAATGTGCAATTCGCCTTTGCATCTGCTGCCTCGCTCATGTGTTTTTTCGCCACAATTCACGTGCAGTATTCTCGGGTAAGAGGTCCACTCCAGCGGTACTTCAGCAAATGCCCTTGGCGGATTGAAAATGAGCCCATTAAGTTCAGCACTTTAATCTATAATTATGCTCTTGTTTTAGTGCAGTGTTGCCTCTCTCTGGGTTAAATCATTGCCACTGAATGGAAAAGTAAAACCTTTCAAAATCATATCAAAACAATTATGAATATGATTGTCTTTGATATAAACAGGGAAAAAGCAACATTAATGCATTAGCAATGGTGTCTGAGTTCACCATACAAAGCCCCCTATAGGTGAGTGCCCACTTTGCACTTCTTGTCCTTGTTGGAGTTTCATTCCTGGCCACAGACCGAGGGCGTGGTCAAACTGGCAGCACAGATACAGCTAGTCATCTGACTGAATGCTCCAAAAAGGCACGACCGTACTGTGTGCAGGGCTGAGGAGTTTATTCTGGTGACACGATGTTGACGTCAACCACACGAGACAACATGCCACAGCACTGCACCGTCTCTGACCCAAAGGGCAGAATGTTTAACTCGAATGCATGTCTATTTCCGCGACGCGTGCCATTTTTATTTTGACCATATTTTCCAGGAAGCGATGAAATGATTTTTCAAGGCACACACAAACAAAACCAGACATTGTTTTGCAAAGACTACAAGAAGTGAAACAAAGCAAAATCGGAATGGAAGCCTGCAGTCCATGTGAATATGGAAAACGGGTCAGCTGCCAATTTCTGCTAGAGGCCCGGAATTCTTTACCCTCCACCTTTACCCACTCAGTAAGTCAGGAGACCCAATGCTCAAAACACATAATATGTTAAAAGCAATGACTAACCCCTAGACATTATCAGCCGTGTTCCAAGTCATTTTACAGCCAGATCTGTATTTGTGGAGGATTCTCAGTGGACAGCTCGCTAGCAAAACAAAAAAGTCTGAGAATCTACTTTCCAGATGAATACACGGCAGCTTAGCTCGGGAGGAAATCCAGTCTTTGGAGAGCATTCAACCTCCCCGTCGATTTGCCGATTATAAATACGACATTGGCAGACGAATTCGGCATGTCGTGAGCACGGATGGCGCAGTTTTGCCTACCCTTTGCTCTGATAGTTCTGCCGAACAGGGGCTAAAATGCTGTTCTGTGCAGGTACCCTTTTTATAAAACGATGACGGACGGACAACTCGAAAGCTGATTATTTTTAGATGGTCAGCGGGTGACAACCCTTGGCGGTGGTGTATTTCATTGGTTTCCTTATTATCTCTAGAGCTGTTTTTCTGTTCACATCTCAGGAAAGCAATGACAGCAAACACAGAATCAACTCTAATCCCACTGTTTATAAATGCACAGCTGAAGCAGAACACTATGCAAATTAACAGTAATTAATCTTAAAGGAAAGGAAAATTGTTACTGACAGAACTTTTGCCTTATTAATATTTAATAAGGCACAGGGGCATTGTTTTAGATCCCACTGGAGTGAACAATTATTGATCACAGAAGCACATTTTCACAGCAGTGAAGCAGCAGTAATGCTTCCAGCCTCATTTTCATATGCTTCCCTCCAAATACACGGTCCTGATGGCCTCACACCATCTTCAGGAATTGCTAATCTCACACAGGTGGCCCAGCAGAGACCAACAAACCTGCCACTCAAGCCAAACAAACTGCTTACTCGTTGTATTATTTTTCATTAAGATTACTTAATCACACGGCATCAAAATGTAAAACGTTAGCCGCTTAAAATGCACATTTATACGCGCTATTTTGCAGGAGTAATCACTGAATATTTCACACAAATTGAGGTCTTTTGTGCTTTGATTCCCAGTGGAAAATCTAATGTAAAACGTATACCCGCAACTGGCTTGTGAAAGAAAACTGTACTTCTTAAAAAAATGTCAAGCTCATTAACTGATGGACAATACTGACGGACCACTGAGGAAATATGGTTTTATTGCCCCAGCTCAAAGGTATAAGAACAGGTTCTGGTGACGTGCCTGGTACCTTAACCACCACGCCCCCCACCTGACCACAGGGCCTTCAGTCCAACACTGATGCCTCCTGGGTGTGGGACCCACTGTGGATCCTCCACCAAGCTCCGGCAGGTCCCAAATGCTGCTAGGCTACGTATCTTTACCATTTCCAAATATATTATTCAATGAAGCGGTTCAAGGGAAGCGTGCAGCTTTGAATACTAAGTGATTGGGACTCACAAAGGGAAATAAAAAAGCAACCATAAAAACAAGGAACCCCCCCCCCAAGATTAGACTGGTTGCATTCCAGTAACAGAGTACACGATGGCTCAGTGGTTAGTAATGTCACCTCACACCTCCATGGTTGGGGGGTTTGAACCCCAGCTCTCTGTGTGTGTGTTCCACCCACAGTCCAAAGACATGCATTGCATAATTGGTGCTGTTAAATTGTCCAGTGTGTGTGAGACTGTGCCATACAATGAGTGTCTCATGCCATGAGCCATTAGGCTGTCTGGGAGAGGCTCCAGGTGACCCTCAACAGGATAAAGCAGTATAGAAAATGGCTGGATGGAAATTCATATAGTAAATAAATGTACTGTAACCCCACCCCACAACTCTACATATAAAGTACATTTCCCTTTTCACTGAAGCAATATGAATTTCCTTTTATCTGATAAGAAAGCCATTGCTGGAAATAGAGGGCATTTGGGCACATTACAGATTTCTTGAGAAACCGCCCACACGGTCCGCCAGAAGTACATTAGAGGCGTGCGAACTTCGGTGCACTCTATGTCAGAGATCCAGGCCACATGGGGGCTCTTGCTATTTCACTGACTGGCCTCCCAAAACTGCCCAATGCCAATGGAATATTCGCTGATAAGTGTTTTTACCCCACAAGCTCATCTCCCTGACCCTTCATACAGAGCATACTGCACCTTAAGAATTACAAAGGCAGAAATCCTGATGGCTTGACGGCTGCACAGTTCTGGCATTTGGCTTATCTGTTTGCCCTGCACCACCCCCCCGAAGATACAAAGGTGGGGAAGAAATATGGAGTGGTTTACGTCAAAGGCCCGCTGCGGCCCCACTCTCTTGTTCCCGGCCCGTTTATTTTTACATCGTGAGGGCACCCCTCCACAAGCAAGCTTGGGTCCTTCAAGGTTAGTGGATGCGTGCCTCTCTCGCTGCCTCCAGCTCGGTCCTGCCGCGGTCTGTTTGACCTGTATGCCTGAGTCGTGAGAACGCATGCAACTCTGTCTGGATGATATAAGAGAGGTGCTCGGTGTGGCCACGCCACCAAGCATGCAGGTTTAGGCACGTAAACAACAACGCTGAGGTTGGGACAGAAGAAAGAAAAGAAAATCAATTGAAACAGAAGACTGAAGAGAGCCTTGAGCTTGTAGACACTATATAAATGCACAGCCTACGATGACACGGGCTGTATTAATATTTAAATTGAGACGGCTGGAGGACGGGGTATGCTATTAGGGAATGGCTTTCACAGCAGAATGGAAAAAGGGAAAACGTGCTGCTCAGCCCAGCAATTGTCAGAAACTCTGCGGACAGTGAACCTAAAACTTGTTGATTACACACTGCTGCTTAGTGGTGACCAAAAAACAGAAGTGAGCCCTCAGGACCTTCTCTGCAGTCCCATAACCTACACGCCAAAGGGCTCAGGGTAGCACGATGGAGCGGCAAGTAAAAGGAGCCTTCGGGCGTAGTCAGCGAAGATGTCATTTAACCTTATCAGCCAGCTCTTAAAGGGCCAGCTTTCTCCAGCAAACGGAGGGCAAGTGGCTTGGGACGGCATGACTGGGCTTCATCGGGCAGTTGGATTGTTTTCTTGACCGTATACTTCGTGCTGTTCCCATGGGATCAGTCTGAGCGTCAGAAATAAATTGTGAGTGCCCCCCCCTTCATTTCTTCATTTCATTTTTAAACCACAGACATTTACTTTGTGACTGCCGCAGATACCCCCCCCAACACACACTCTGGATTATTATGATGGACTATTCTGTCACAACGAGGCGAAGCTCTAGCCACACACGCTTTGTTATCATTCCGAATGTTTACATTTTCGTTACCGATCCTATTACGTCTCGCTCCATGACAGCCTTGCCGAGCACCATGGAACGACTGAACAGAAACAAATCCATTGGAATATATCAGAACCCGCTTGCCCAGATGTGCCCAAGCAATATAGCGCCTTCTTAAAAATGTGTTTCCATATAATAAACCGATTCCTTCTGCTACAAGAATCCCACTTCCTTTTTACACATTTAGCAGTCCCAACAATACCAGTCACTCACCACATTAACTTGAAAAAAAAAAAATCACCCAAATTTAAACGAGGAACTTTGGCGGTCAACAAACACTTGTTTTAAGAAAATTTATTAATGGTTTTTATTTGTGGTATTCATCTGTGGCACAAGCCTGTGTGATAAATGCCAGCGTTTAAATGAAAGCTATGCATTCTTCCCTCCTACGGCGGAGAGAAGGACACGTCACACAGATTAATATCAGTGCCCACCGATATTCTGTATGGGGCTGTGGTGTTGAGTGAATGATGGTCTGTCTGGATAAAAAATGAACTTATTCCCAGTGCTCTGCAATGATTCATGCTGCTCCTACCCACTCAGTGAAACGTGTGGGCTCCACCCCCCACAAACCCCCACAATTCCCCCGCTGAAAACGATATTACTGCGTGTGAGTTATGGTCCATAGGATCCAAAGCAGTCATTTAGTTTCCATTAGGCAGCCAGAAGCAGATTAAATATTAAATAACCTCTTAGCTGTGTTTGGCTTTCCAGGGAGACCAGGTCGAGGGCAGCTTGAGTGAATGCTCTCGCCCCTGCTGCCATTCCCGTAATGCGGGGCATCCTCTAAGGACCGTGCCGCACCACGTCACGTCACCGGCTCCAGCCGGCGCCCAGGAGCTGAGCAGTTCTGCGATCCGGCACCACCCGTGTCAGTTTTAGGTGGAACACTGAGCAGCCAGTGATTCAACCTGCTGCGTTGTGTTTGTCTCTTCACCGTGGGAGGGGAACACCAGGCAGAAACACAGAATAGCTCTGATCATCCGTATATAACAGCAGCTGGCCAGACATCCCGAAAGCTTACAACGCTGCCTCCTGAGAGAACGGTAAACATTTTATGTGCGAGTGTGTGTGTGCACGCGTACGTACATCACTGTATTTGTGTCTGTCTTTTCCAACCGACCTGCTGCAAAGCAACAATTTTCCCCATGAGAGATCCAGCAGTATCAACTATATGGTAGATTGCCTGTCAGACGTAAATATCACTAACCCCGTCGAACATAAAATGGTATGAATACAACCTAAGTATTTAATTTTTTTTCCCCCCTTTCCCCCCTCCAGATTTCAGGTTTTCAGACTTGCACTTCGGCGTGGCATTTAAGGTAGAGGCTCAGATCTACGGCAGCAACGGGCATGGTGGCAATTCTGCCAAGGATAAAGCATTAGAAGATTACTAAATGTCAACAAAACAGCCTTCATGTAATTATACATTATGAAGTCAGTGATGACAGATGGCAAAGGAGGACGACTGTAGATGGGTTAAGATGACAGCAAAATGGCCATGCCATAATTAAGACGTCAAATGCTGGAGATCCATAAAACCGGAACATTTTCACTACAGACTCTGTGGTTTTGTATTTACAGTACCGTGCCTTGCATAAAACATACATGAATTATTACGAAGCATTACTATAAATTCTGATACTTCAGAGCATTATAACAAGAAATACAGTAATTATGAGCAAAAATGTATTGGTAAAATGTTACAAAAAGAGGCTGAATGCTGCATTAAAATGAATAAACATGACAGAATATCCACTGATCATATACTTGCAACAACCAGCATGCATACACGCATTTTAATATTTATGATGGAGGTAAAGAACTAGGCCCCAAAAAGAAACACCGCAGTAAATGTTGTCTTTAAATCATGGAAAAGCTTGCATTCAGAGGTAAACATACTTGCATGAAGCCCCTTGACGCAAAGAAGAAAGGACGGGGTGTACGGATCCCATAATGGCGGCTTGTTATCAAAAGGAAGATCAGCAATGAGAGACGTAACGGCTGACCCATGAAAAGCTCCACAGCACAAAAGGCAACACAAAGGCACTCTCAGCCCAGCGGAAAAACCCAGACAGGCTTTTCTCACATATTTACACTTTGCTCTTAGACGAGCACCATGGCTTCTCGTTTCAACCTTTTCACATTCACCCCGCTGGACATTCTGTGGCTGTAAGCTCAGCTTGAGTCACTTTCACAGTTGCTAGATAAACCTTATTTATGATGGAATCTGAGGCACTGCATAATGTGGCGTTTCACAAGAATACTGCTCAATTCTGTCAAATGTCTTTGTTTGCTAAACGGTCATCATTTTAACAATGGCATTTCATTTATGTATTTATGCTAATATATTTTCAAAATGGAAAAACCCAGGCAGAAATAGCTTTACCCTAATGAAACTTCCTCTCCGGTGGAGCTCTTCTGAGTCACGTGACTGAAGGCACACAGCGAGTACGTGTACCTGTAACAAAAAAAAATGAAGGAGGTGCATTACATACTGCTTCACACCGTATCTAAGTGATTGACATCTCACAATTGGATGCTAAGAAAAGGACATTGATAGCTATATTGATACATAGATTTTAAATGCTTGGCATCATTCCGTCTATAATGGATGTTCTGGCAGCTGAATTTAGCATGTTATTCCAAGTGCAGCTCTAGGTTAACATAAAACATTCAGACTGTGCTGCACGAACGATAGACGTACGCAAAAGAAACGAGAAAGCAGCTCAGCACAGCGAGTTCCCAGAGTGCTTTGCAGAATGCCTGTGTCCAGGAAACAAAAGGGGAACCTGAAGAAAGTGGGACACTTGTAGGCAGAATACCACATGCTAAGAATTTCCCTGGGTGGCTTCCCGTCACAAGAGAGCCCGAAATGACAAGCAGACATTATGCGGGCTGAATGGCTGAACACCACCATGGCCTCCATGCTGCCTCACCTGTCTACCCAACAAGAACTGCAGAGCCACCCACAGTCCACCTGTCAAGGTCAGCATGTCCGGTTACCGCCAGCGACATCACGGCAGAGTGGCCGAGGCGAGTAGGCAAGGAAGCGATCAAAGATGCCAGCGCAAGGACCGGACCGGGGAACCGGCGGTACTTTAACTTTTGAACCAAAGCCTTGATTAGGACAGTACAAAGTGAGTGGCTGAGAGACGACGTGAAGGCGAGCCCGACGAGATCTGACAGAGCAAAACTGGCACATGAGCCGGACATCAAAAGCAGCAGGAGAGAAAAGCAAGATGAAAGGAGCGAAACGTAAGTGATTGGCCCCCCCGTCCTCCACTCCGCTCTCTGTTTGCCCACTACCTTAAGTGCTCTTTCAGACGCTTCTCCTTTCATGTTGGCTTTGTGATGCCAGTCTGCCAACTGATGCCATCACATCGCCATGTCACTCAGAAGGAACCACAGCCACAGCCACACAAGTACTCATACACGTCCCCAGTGAATACCAGGTGTATGATTCAGGCTGACGTTGCTTGGTTTTCACAGACACTACTATGACTATGGTGACAAAATGCTTGAACAGTAAGTTTTTAGGTGAATCTGCTACAGGTAGAAACTCCCAGGTTGTTGTGGTAACCAGGTGAACACAGCCAACACCTCCATACCAACAAAGTCCTTCAGCCACACCTCCAATCCATGCAAATGACTCAGCATGTGGGGGAATGAAACTTCACTGGCAGCCATCCTCACAGAAATTCTCAGACAGATGATGCTGGAAGATAATCCAAATTCAGGACAGATACGAAACCATTCTCCAGTTAAAACAATCCTACACAAAAACGCTGCAGGAATTCATCGCTGTGAGAAGTATATGACAGTAAATGCACAGCACGTATCATGCACCACTGAGAATCTGCTGATTGTCTTCTCCCCCTTAGTTCCCCAAGGGTGTAGTGAAATTTTTTTCCATCCATTTTTGGACAAGCCAGTACGTCAGCCTCACGTAAGGCCTTCCCACCTGAGCGCCAGCAGGGGGCGCTACCACAACGGCAGCTCAAAGGAAGTGTGCGTCGGGTTTGGGTGAATGTACAGGGTAATGAGAATACTGTGATGTGTTAGGACTGGAAATGAGCAGCACAGAATGCAGTTTTCTAGATAATTAACTTAGTTCAAAGCTCTGACAGTGCACAGTAAATAATGGGTCTTAAACTGTAATATGAAACAATGCATTGAAATCTAAAGGAAAAAATCTTCAAAATGTCTGAAAGTCTTGTGATGTAATTCTTAGGCCATAACACCCACTCCTGTGTGTCTGGATGGAAAATGACGTTAACTAGATGGGAATAATGTGTCTCCATGGGAATAATCTGATGTGCATGACATTTCAGTTGACACTATGTGACAATGACAGTTATTACATAAGACTATAGTATAAAAAGCCTGATAAAATAAATAAGAGACACAAATATGATTGCTAATGTGGGTAAAAAAAGGAATTAGATTTGCATTAAAATGCACTACACTTCTTATTCAGGTTTGCTGCTACCCATGATTCCTCCCTGTTCAATGCATGGCAGACGTCAACAGAGATACGCAGAGGATGAGTACAGATGAAGAGGTAAAAGGAGCTAAAGCTGAGCTCACATAGCAAAGATGTGCTTCACTCATGAACAGCCATCATATCCGAATGATCAACTAATTAAAGGCAAAGCTTCCGGCCACCATTCACGTGGACGGCGGCGACAATAGGGGTACATAGTGCCTTGATTAAGCTTTATTCGCTCAACTCGGGGGTGGGGGGGACAATTAAGCCTCGTCTCTGGCGTGTTGTGCGACAGTGTGAGCTGGGTTCACCAAGGTGACGCCGGAAGCTTGACGCCAACTTCAACACTGCTTAATTGGTTTATGGGTAGCTCTCGCGACATCTGCATTAACTGCGAGGCATGTCAGAGGTGACAGGATCCCTTGTAAAATACTGCAACATGTCTCCGGTTAATTATTTAACGGGATGGGGGGGTACAAAGCCATTAGATTAAAATTTCAAAAATGCTGTTTTAGCATGTGCTAACAGTAGGTGGACAGAAAGAAATATCAAATTAGCACTCAAATCTCCATGTATCCTTAATATGATACACTAACTTAGCTAATCCATAGAGTATATGATTCAGCAGCACGCTCTATTTTACAAAGATGTACTCCATCGATGCAGTAAAGAGAACCAGGCTAACTAATGTTCAATGATCCATTGTATGGACATAGGGGGTTAGGATACAGGCTTGATAAGCCATCTACAGTGGCATGATTTACAGTCGTCCAACGTGTAATATAAATAGCCGACCACGAATTTCAGGGGATCATCAAAATCACCGCCCTGGCCACCCACAATAACGGCAAATCTACTGTTGTGAATTAAACGGTTGTCTGTGTCAGAGCAGAAATTAATGGGGGGAAAAAAATGCCTCCGTGACCTATTAGGTGCATGAAGATGTACATTAATATAATGAAGTGAAATGCCCATCAGTCCCATGTTTTCGTTACTTAACTGAAAGTGTTTTTGCTTTGTGGCATTTTAGCCAGTCTTATTAGCATAATGCTAACCTCCCCCCCACCAACTGCTTTAATATGGAGGTGCACATTTTAAAGTCTCATTCTTATTTATGTATCCAAACCCCTCCATTAGCTGTTCTAATCAAATACTCAATGTAAAATCTTGCACAGGACTAGAGGATAATATTTCCATAGGAAGGGCAATAGGTCCATACTAAAGTGTTCAGAGATCTCCCAATGCACCCCACACAGATTACCATAACCGTACAGTTACCATGTGCCTTGACCGGGTGCTAGGATGGCCTGCCAGATACTTACAGGGGATGCAGAGAGAACACTGCCCTCTCATTACTCAGCCTTCTTTAATTTGTCATTCATGCATCCATTTGTACACCCAGCCAGTACCATATCTAGAGTTAGATCAGTGATAATTGATACACTGTGAGACTGACAATCATTCTATTATCATATAATTGGGGACAAACATTGTGGTCACATGATCCCGGCCATAAAATGTGAACCTGATTTAAAGGGTCACATTTGCACCGTGTCATTATCTGTACGAAACACCTTTGCGGCTCTTCTGTAGGTGGCGTCGTCTCTGGGATTTTCATTCCATAGGAGCCGTTTGCCATTTCCAAGGGCTCAAATCTGTGATACACTCAAAGTAGGTCAATTTTGTCAATTTCAAGTTTACTTCTATTTTCCACATGATGGACTCTGAACGCAAGGTTTCATTAAATAGCATTTCAATTCCAGTCTGATGGGCCCACACACTGTTCTTTCATACCTTTGACTTTTGGGGTTAAGTGTATTGAGCAAAATAAAAATTGACAAACAGCAGGCCTGTGTTAGGCTACTTCTCACTGAAACTAAAGGTAGAGCTCCATTACAAAAACCAGATAAGACACATTGCTGAAGAAAAACAAGCTAAAAATAAAAGAGACATTTGGAGAGACCACATTCCATACAGAGAATTCCACATATGACAAAATAAAATAAAAATCAACAAAAGAAACACAATGCAAACTATTAACTTCTGATAGACGATTCAAAGCCAGGTCTTCCCTTGAGAAGGTCAGTTAACGTTTCTACAAATGACAATGGTGGCAACATTACAATACATAGTTTTTGTTTTTTTATATACGATTTTGCGAGTACCGTGATGCATTTTAATGGAAATGGAGAGATCAGACGTTAACAGATGTCCAAAACCGGGGTCCACCAAGGAAGAGGCTTCACAAGGCAAACATCTGTTCCTAAACTTGAAAACAAAGTTGCACCAGATTAGGTACAGAGGAGTTAATGAGCCAGCTTTACACCAATTTCTTTAGTGATCTAAAAATGACTCCTAGCACTGACACGCACACACTTTGATTGCCTACAGCGGAAGCTCCCTGTAAAAATGGAGGCGATAATTAGGCTCCCCACATTATTCAAATGTGCCAATGTCACTGTAAATTACAAAGAAAAGACAAGGCTTATCTCCAAAGTTCTGCTCTAAATATATGACGTGGACGTGCATACGGTACGAGCTAGCTTTTCATAGCTTTTTCCCTTCCCGTTCATGGGGGGGGGGCTTAACAGTGACACCATGTTGAAGAAATGGCGAGAATGTGGACAGGTGCACTTGCATGCCCCCCCCACCACACTCTCTCACACACACACACACACACACACAATTTGTCAAGCTATCTAACAAAGTGAAATAATTCAGCTAAACCAAAATCAAAGCAGAAATAGCGGCTTGTCAGAAGTCAAATAGGTCCTACTTGTCAACAGCAGCCTCATTTTTTCAAGCACTTCTAAAAGGACCGTGATTAAGGAGCTTTAGGTAAAGTTCAGCCTCGTGGTACATACATTACATACTGAATCGAAGCTATTAACCAGAACTGCAATGACAGCTGGCTGTTTGCAGTGAAGTAATTTAATTAACATGGTTATAATACTGATTTAATTAAACAGCATCAATTATGAGATGGCAGTGTGAATTTCAGAAAGACTGGATCAAGGTGCCTCTCGAGTGCCCGCCACGCCGGCAGCATTTCAGGTCATGTATCCGATGATAGAGGAACAGAAGGAAAAAGAGAAGCAGAGCACCAAGTACTGGGCATCATCACTGTGGAGCACCGAGGTCAGGCGGTGGCTGGAGTGCCGTCATCCTGAGAACCCAGACGGCAGCGGAGGACCAGACCTGTGCGAGTGCACTGTAGCACAGAGTTTAACGTGAGAGTCCAGGCCCACGAGCAGATGCACAAATTAAATGAATCACACCGCTACAGTTGGGGAGTGCAATAGAGGTGTGGTGACTCAACTAGCTGAAATTACAGCGTATCTGCATGCAGTCTAGATGACGCATTCGGAGTCAGGAGCACAACAGAAGCAAACGTGCCCCTCGCAGTCAGCAGCACCGGGAACTTGTTAACGCTAAGCTGGACCCCGAACCCTGATGCAAGGATGACATCATAGCCACCATCCATGGTAGCTGAAAGAGCAGCTGGGCTTCAGAGAATCGGTTCAAAGGGACACGAGGCTGTGCTCCTCACTGCTGGGCAAATTTGTACACAGCCAGGAAATTGGGGCTGAAATAAAAGTCAGAATAGCTAAACAACTCTGCACTGTAGAGCACCAGCACAATCAAACTTCCCGCCTTAGATTTCCCCGAGCGCCTCTGATGCTAGACCCCCATGGCCATCTTTTTCCGGTAAAGCACTCAGCTGACGGGATGATGCTCTGCATCTGGCCTGCCCCCCCCCCCCAACCCGAATGGGATTTGTAAGTGAAGTTCTTCGGATCCGGCACTCCTTTAATAACGGGTGAGCTACCCACCCCCCCGCTCCAGTCGTCAAGGGCGATGTGTCTATGCTGACACAGCCTGGCGCAAATTGGCTTCGGCTCGTCTTTCTAGAAAACAGCCAGGCCTGATATAACTCGGGTTCTAATAACTTCTCCTGGGATGGTGCCATGTTCTCTTCCCCCAACGTCTTCTGTGTGTCTCTGTCAGCTGGTTTTGTCCGAGCGAGCCTCAAAAAAAGGGATCTATGTACAGTAGTCAGCCACCTTCCTGCTGGTGTCCCTGCATCAACGCCCACACGGTGACCCCAGTAGATGTCATAAATATTTCACCAACACAGTTCCTGGTGAGGAGAAACTCAGGAGAGGATGGTCACTACACTGGGACCCATTTGGAAATCCACTTTAGGAATATTAGGAGTGCCTCGATTCATTTTTGGCACCAGAACTATTGATTTTAGAGGCAGCTCTTCTCAAGAAAGTCGACTTGTCCAGTGGTGACTCTTACCTTTCGTCTGGATCCAGGCCTGTCATTTACCTCACTAATGACTTTATTTCATTGTTAATATAATTCACTGGCGGTACAACACAGCAGGCCGTTCATTCTCACATCCTAATCTTAATGTTTTCTCAAACAACTGCTTGAGGGGACAATGCTGCTGTTTGTGAACAGAATATACATTCAAATTAAAAGGCTTTCTCCACTGTTCACACTTTCTGAGCTGTGATAGCATTGCGAGTCAACCGCATGTGAAAACAAATATGCAGGACACAAGAAATGACATTTAACAAACTGAGAATTAATCATTCACCCTACATATTTACTTTAATTACACTGATTTTGCATTTAAATATTTTTTTCAATTACCACATAATTGTGTTTACAATTTACATAAAAATAATAAATATCATTGATTTTGCAAAGGATGAGTTATAAAGAATTCAAAGAATGGCATTAAAATACTTGTTTTGACAAAGGAATTTGGATCGCGCTGAACGACATCAGAAGTCAGGTAAATAACTTGGCAACAAATGTACAACCGATCACACACGCCGTGCATTAAAGAGGTGACAGGCACTCGGCCCACTGGCGGTTCTGACAAGGGGGGCACGTCCTTCCTCTGGCATCCGTCACGGTGGGGCAGCCCTGAAAGGGGCCCTGTCTCAGCACCGCTGTCCATTCTCACACATTGTGGCACGTCACGGTATAAATAGCACCGGGGGTAAGACGGGAGGGGTCTCGCGCTCGAACAGACGAAAAACAGCGATAGTGGTAAGCGACATGGCAAAAGGGGGACGGGCGTCGATGAAGAACGGGGCCGAGAGAGAGATGAAGGATACAGCCTGGCATGCTGGCTCCTAGTGAAGAATATCGGCAAGCTATGATGGAAGACACTGCAGGAGGTGAAGTCTCTCTGCGAGATTAATGAGTGCAGCTCTCTCTCCAGCTTTCTGCATCTCAGCATCTGCTGAGAGTCCTTCTCGAAAACGCTCCAGCGGCGGCCCATGTGTGGCATGTTGCTGGCCCAGCACCACCACCTCGCACCATCCTCCCAGGCCCCAGGCAGAGCCCACATAAACAATGCAGAGACATGCCCATCCTAAGAGGCTGCTAATTGAGTTATGGAACACAGTCATCACAAACTCCGTGTTCCAAGACATTAACGTCAGATGGGGCATGACTGTACTGAGCCTCATCGGGAAAATCTAATTTCAGAGTGCTGCCTGAATAAAACAGTCCACAGGCAGGAGCACGTTATCCATCCCTTCTGATACAGGACGCCACGCCTGCCTTTGGCATCTACCCCCATCCGACGAATCCCCGGAACGCCTGCCAGACTCTCCTGACCCAGGCTGTACAGTAGGGCCACGCCTCATGCCGGCATAGAACTGCTGAGATGTACAATTACGTCGAGGTAGCTTCACCTCTCGAGCCCCTTCCACCTCGCCCTACATACGCATCAGCGCTTTCCGGGCTCCGCCTGCATTCGCTGACGTGGCACCCGTTGGGATGTGGCGTCAGAGCTCCGTAGCCCGTGACGCTGTGCCGACCTTCACTCTGTTCCCTCCCCGCTTGCGACCCACTCGCTCGGGGAGGAGGCAGCGAAATGCAGTAAGCTTTTAAAGGGCACCATGCTGCCCGGGTTCCCAGAGCCTGGCTCGTTTGGCTGAGGGCTCTTCTCTCCGACCCTAACTGCCTCTCGCGGAAAC
The DNA here is from genome assembly GCA_009936485.2 of Gymnarchus niloticus. Taxonomy (NCBI): domain Eukaryota; kingdom Metazoa; phylum Chordata; class Actinopteri; order Osteoglossiformes; family Gymnarchidae; genus Gymnarchus; species Gymnarchus niloticus. The sequence continues at coordinate 8,029,977 of JAACJT020000013.1, read as the reverse complement.
ACCACAGACTGATCGAAAAAGAAAGGCAAACAAAGGGGACAGCCATGCTGCTCCAGCCAACCAGGACTGAAAAAAAGTAGAAACAGTAACCCTTCCCACCCCCATTATATGATAATCTCTCCAGTGGCTGGGCCCAGTGTTTCGGCTGGAAATGTCTTTGAACAATGATGCAAGCTTGTGAAAATATCATTTGCACCTTATGATCGCGGTTCTGTCAAGCTACCAAGGGCACTGGAGGAGTGTTCATTAGAGGGATTTCACATTGCTTTGTTACGTGTGAATTTCCTGTGATTTAACAGCAAAGTACAAACTTTAAACAAGCATTTATGAGCTTGAGTCGAGAATTATTGCACACAGAAAAAGACAAGAGATATCTTGTACAATTATGGGATGCCGGATTTCCACTGGCTTCGGTGAGAATAAATATAATGGGAACAAACAGTGCCACAGGGAGGCGGACGTTGTTCAGTGGGGGCAGGCAGGCGGGCCTTCATTCTGCTCCAGGACATAGAGGAGGTCCTATTCATTCATTTGGGTATCCTACACCACATATGACCACTTGAGTCAAGCTAAGCTAAGGGATCCACAGGATTCCATGTTATAGGCTGGCTGGTTAAATGAGCTCTGGACCAGCCATTCGAACCCCAGTCTGGGTAATCATTCTTCAGGCCAGGCTCATTCAGCCGTCAATGGGTTACCCTTTAGCTGGAGGAGGGATGCTGGGTTTGAAACATACTTACTCGTAGACCAGTAGCTGGAAACACTGGTCCTGCAGGTACATAAACTCTTTCTGGGGTCCGTAGTCTGTGGAGAGAACCTCCTCCAGGCTCCTGGAAATGAAGAAGATATGTCAGTCAGGTGACTGGAACAACCTGGGTACACAACACCACTCACCCGTCTCAGAGAACGAGCTAGAACAGCTTTAGGATTTAAGCGCAGACTTGTCCTTTTGTCCTCTATAGAAGTACTCCAGAAAATCTACCTGGAAAAGGGTGTAAAGTTACATGACCGCAGATGTCAACTTTACAGACAACGGAATCTAATAAAAATCATTCATCCCTTCATCATTTACTGTATGGTTCTTGATGTTTTATACCTCAGAAAAATATATCAAAGCAAGATAAAACTTATAAATATAAAGGACGAAAATCTCAGATGACTCAAAGGCTTCTCAACTTACCTCCCTACCACGGTACCTATACCACGTTATTTAAGGGATAAAAAAAAATAGCAGACAGGGCAGCAAGAGGAGCCGGACTCTAGGGAGATAAAGCCCTGGCGAAGCGGCCAGACACGGGTCCCAGAAGCAGCCTGAATGAGCCTGACCATTGACCTCGCTCAGCTGCTTTGCCACCTCCAGCACCTGTGATCAGTGTCACCAGAATTTAACCAGAACCACTGAATTTAAACATGGGAGGCAGGGGGAAAGACTCCAGCTGTGCTGTGGACACAGGTGAAGAAGAAAACAGGAAGATAATGGAGTAGACTGAAGGCTGAGGAGCGTGGGGAGGAGATGGCTGCCAGTAACCCTTTAACCCCATGCCCAGCCTCTCACAGCCACAGAGGCACCAGAACGGAGGCCAATCCCTGGCATTATTTTATGCATGAGGTGCTGATTACCTTGTTTCATACTTAAAACAAAGAACTAAGGGCTTTTCATAACTCATCACCCCCATTATGAGGTCAGTTAATATTTTAACCGCTTCTTTTGCAAGAAACCATCAGAACTAAAGCAGCCCCCACCCAGCTAATCCCCCCCTGCTCTAATGAGGTAGCAGGCAATGCCTTATTGGTATGCAATGCCACCAATTATCTAAAGCAGGCAGAGAGCCATTCCTGCTAATCAGAAATGAGGGAGCAGAAATAAATCTCCTGTACAAAGTGTCCATTTGCATATTTATGATGCAGAATTGCTAATGAGCTTAATGGGACGCTGGCTTGGGGGGGGGGGGGGGGGGGGGGAGCGGGGGGGACGCCCGGGGGCCTTTCTCTTGTGGTCTGCTTGATCCGGGTGGGTGGGGTTTTGTTTGG
>JAACJT020000013.1:8014266-8027936 GCA_009936485.2 Gymnarchus niloticus | reverse complement strand
AAAATGTTATTTTGGCATGTTTAGGGGGACGGAGGTGCAATGGTGGGGGGGGGGGGGGGGAGGGGGGGGGGGGGCCGGCGAGTGAACGGCGGGCATGCCCGGGTGACTCTGTCCTTCGGGTCACATGATCCGGGGCACAGGAGGTTTGCTGCGGAGCTGTCACTTGCTGTCAGTTGGGGATTCTGTGGGGTCACCGTGTCAGAGATGCTCTCCTTCTGAGAGGCGGTGCACGTGCAGAAGAGCAAAGATGAAGGTGTGCATGTCATCTCTCACCCCAGTGGACGTGACCAAAAGGGTGTCACGTAACAGGAGACCCCAGCACATCAGACACTGGAGATGTGGGGTCCTGAGGCTACGCTAACCATGCTAATGGAAGGACTATTTTGGTGAGGGATGGGGCAGCATGCTGACACTGAGGGATTTACACCATCCATGCCAGCTGGTAACCTTTCCCCGGCTGGCAGGTCTGTCCAAGCCCACCAACACCATCTTACAGGCTGTGCAGGCTTGAAGCCACAGCGTCAGTCAGTCCTGTTAATCTCATGTCACATCCCAGTAGATGATGTTCGCTCTTTCCCGCAACTTCACCTCTCTTACTGTGACGGCCAAAATGTAGCTCATGCAATCAATCATTCACCTTCCGCAGAAAGCAATAAGAACAGCCTAATATCCGAAACTTTACATAACTGCAATGAAGTTACCTGAGGACAGTCTTATTTTGCTATGACTTCAAAGCATAAAAGAACTCCGCCGTCCGTCCGTCCGTCCGTCCGTCCAGGGTTGTGGAATTAATGAACCAAAAGAGCTTCATATTTCCAGAAACTGCACTTTAACCATCACTATATCTAGCTATACTATTAAATAGGATTCCTTGTTCAACTGTTTTAAACACTCAACTTGAATGAAGAACAAGACAAACTTAGTCAAACATTTTTAATTAAAAGAAATATATGTTGGGTTTTTTTAACATTTTGGACATCTCATCATAAAAATAGTAAAACGTCATACTACAAAACTTCATCTACCCAAACACGATCACGGTCACAGAGGGATGGGTGTACAAAAGCGGAACAAGGCCAAGGTACACCCAGGAGAGGACACCAGTACGCAACATTCATTCAGGCAGCTCACAAAAACTACACCTTAGATAACTACTCTGCAGGTTACATTCAAAACAACGCAGAGTGAGACGACGTAAAGCCCTGGAATTTAGCACGTTAACGCAGAAGCAGACTAGCACACCACAAACGGAGCTTCCAGAGCCAAGCAGTAGGAGAGGCAGACACTAAGCCGGGCCCCTCTTCCCACTTAGATGCAGAGGCGAGGGGCCGGGCACGTGTGTCTGGGTGTGTGTGTGTGTGTGTGAGAGATCAGAAATACAGGAAGATCCACCAGTCTATATCCATGCTGTTAAACCAGCAACTATTTTCTGCCTGAATACCATCACGACCGCAAGTTTATTGTGCTAATATTGGGCTGACACCAGGACGATGCCTGGGTGACATCTTTGTAAATGAAGTAGTATTTCTGAGGACTATTCCACCACAGAAAAACACGTATAAATTAAGTCACCCAGCACTTGGACTTACTAAGATGCAGGGACGAATTTTAATGAGAAGCAGCTCTCCACAATGAGATCGCCCAGCGTTGGCCACCCTTCTCTCCCTCCCAGGCCTGCGAGGGGTTATAGCAGGTCAGGCGGAGAAGCTAGCAGGCAAACAGGGTGAAGCTGGGTGGAGCAGGGTAGAGCTGAGCAGTGCGCCCTGACCTCCACCACCTCTGCTCAACGTCCCTCACCTAATTTCAGCTCGCGTGCTCTCCACAGCGTCCTTCACCTCCTTCAGGTCTACCGCGGCCCGTCTGGCAGCTGCAGGAGATAGCGAGAGGTTTTTAGCTGCATCACAAACACAGCTGCTGGGTTCAGTTTTCTGTTAGGCATCACATTGTCTCAAAAAAAAAAAAAAAAGAAAAAAGAAGTGCTTGTTGCCGACATTCACGTGCTTTTGAACTTAGAGATTAAGAAAATGAGCATCAATGTGTGTGTTTCTGTGTTTTTCCACTACTGCTCAAAAATATGCATTCCGGGAAGCATCCACTAGCTTATGGGCATAATTTAAAAACAACATTTTTAGTGTGCCCCCAGCAACCGTTTTCTGCATAATTACCTTCATGACTAACAGTTTATTGCATTAATATCGTGCTGACGCCAGGACCAAACACTCGGTGACATTTTTATAAATGGCAAAGAATTTCACCATAGAATCGCAGGTAAAACACACACACACACACACACACACACACACACACACACACACACACACATAAATAACACAAAGTTAACTAGCACTTGGAGTGACTCAGAGATTGGAACTAGTAGTAATGAGACCCAGTTTGGACCTGGCTCTCCAGTAACAGAGTCTGACACCCCGGTGAAGAACAGAAAGATTTGGGTGAAATTGCAATGCTGAATAAACTCAGAGGGAAATGTGTAGTGGCACCATTATCAGGGTGAAGTTTCTGAACGTGTTCATGGAGAAATGCAGAACAAAATGGGGCAAACAAAACACATGGCTTCTGACAACTATTTTCAAATTTGGACTTTTGCTTAACAAACCCGGTGCATTTAATAAATGTGACATTGATGATTTTTCCACTTTTTTTCAACAGACCTACACTTCAAGTTTGAATCAAATTAAATTTTAACAGCTTTTTAAAAGTGCAATTAAGCGGCACGTGAGTCCTGTAGCTGATGGGACAGATGACGCTGATCCAGTCCGGTGGCACAGTGCCAGAAGCTGAGGCAGCACAGTGACCGAGTGGGCATATGCCTGAGGGTTGGGAGGGGGGTGATCCCACCATGTGTCCTCAGCTGGTTGCCACCGGCAACGATTCCCTCGCGGATGCGTCAGACAGGCCAAGCACTGCCCGCGGCAACAATTTCTTACGCTGAAACAGATACAGAAGGACAGCACACACGCCACCTAAAGCAAAGTTTGATGGAGCAATTTTGCTCTATCAACCAGAGAGACAAAGCTACTGCACTCCAGCAGAGGCTCCTGCAGACTGTGTCAACGCTGCTCGACGCTCTCTTCTGGTGAGGAGGAACAGTGTGAATTCTTCACTATCACATGAATTTTAAATCACACATAGAGCAGCTAATCTCCCGGACACGGTGTTTCCTGCTGCACTTATTATTGATCGCCATTGTGTAGTGTTTGTCACTGTACCTCTTTAAAGGACAGATGAGTGTGAGTGATACAGACAGGAAAAATGCGCTCAAAGTCGCCCCCCCATCCTCAAACTGCCATCTCTACATGTATCACTTCAGACCCCCGGGGGAGGGGGGTAACTGCAATGAATAGACTTGGGTCATGCTAACACCTGAGTCATTTCTTCCAAGCTTCGGAGCCTTCACACCAACGGTGAACACCAAGCATCAGAGGAAACACCGGGAAAAACGGCTCCGATGCGTCTGAGCGGCGTGCTCGAGTGAGCGCTGTTTTTCAGGTCGTGATATCGGCGCCCACAGCGAACACGCGACCATTCCGTGTGTGAGCCACGCACTCCCCTTCCTCCGTTCGCACAGAGCGGCAAAGTACGGGGGTGAGTGATATGATAATGAGATGTTTATGGCACGCTGTTTAACAAACGACAGGAGGGTGGGGGGACACGGTGAGACTCCTATGCTGGGTACGAGGCCCCCATCATTATTTACAGCCACCAAGAAAAACAACAACAGTATTTTAGCTGGCAAGAACTAAGTCTCCCCCAGGAGAACAGCGAGCACAGCAACCTGCCAGGAATAGAGGGAGCATAATGGAAAGGAATCGCCTTTAACAGGATGCCTCCAGTGAGCTCAGCATAAACAACAGATGTTCACTGGTGCCATTTCATGGGCTTCTCTAAAAGCCAGTAATACCAGGTTTAGTTATACAAAACAATATCTGAATTAACAGATCCGCCTAAAATAGCTTTTAATATTCGCACGTGGCCCCTACTCTTTACACTGGACGCTTGTCCCTCTTGGAGGTGACCTGCCAATCAAGGCAGGTGCTACTAGCAAATCGCCACCAACAAAAATGACATTCACAACAGGTGCCAAACGGCAACCACGTGTAGTTTGCTGAAGACTTCATCGTCATAACATTATCGAAAAGCAAGTGCAAAAACCTGCAGTTCCGTCAGAGCTGACGCAAGTCAAGGCTGGCTTTATCATTAAAGCTCTCTAACAAATAGAATAGCTTTTTATAGAGACTGTGCTACCTCTCACTTCTGATTCCATTGTCTGGCAAAGCAAGCTCAACTGTCACTCTGTCATGCCAGATACAATACCACTGCTAATTTTAATTGTCTAATATATAAAAATATCTCTACAATGTTAAATTATCTACATACCAACTGCTCCATTTTTGTCTTGCTCTTCCCTCTGCCTTTATTTGTGATCCCAGCTCTGAATGGACTAAGCTGTTATAAAAATTAATAACCTCTACAGTGTGACTCTTCAGAAATTTTACATTTATAAAGGCAGACAGAGGCACGCGTACTAATGCACACGGTATCTGGTTTGCAAATTAAGCACAAAGGGAGTTTTATGGTTCAGCTGAGAAACTAGTCAACGGAAAGAATGGGTTTCTTAGATACCTCGACATCCACTGGTGACAGAGAAGAAACCAATGGACTGGTACAATTTTCACCGGCATGTCAAAAGGTTCTGATGTTTGCTCTGCGAACCTGTTTAAATATGATAACTGATACAGTCTGCTTTCTGCTCATGCAAATGAATATCGGCATCTTCGGAATCTGCAACTGGAGGCAAAAAAAAAAAAAATTAACAAAAAGAATGATGAACAGTTCAACGTCTGAATATCGACTCCAGGACGTCTCATCTGGAGGAAAACGCTACCTCGTTTTGTCAGACTGTTTGTGGTGGCGATGATGACGATAAGTAAAAAAATCACAGGTTTCCACCCCTGGCTATCTGCACTCAGCTGCAGGTAAGGAGTGCCCGTCTCGGGCAGATTAGGAGACGTAAGCCTTTAATGAAAGCGCTGACTCTGGCAGCCTATGCTGAGATCCCACTTCAGGTGAGGCAATTATGCTTCCAGGACACCCTGGGTCACAAAGTCAAGGAAAGACCTGACTGCATCGGGCTCATTCCTACACACCACAGGTACCGAAGTGCTGCCTGCCTAACGTTTTCAATGCTAATTTGAAAAACGCAAAACAGAAGCCATAATTAACATTCCACAGTCAAAGATTTTCCATGGGTAGGGGCAAGAGGGGATTTCCCCTTGTTTTCTAATGGATAGTTTTATCCTTCTTTCCACTACTAAAGAATTCAGTGCATCCTACTGGGGTCTCTTGTTGCCCCTAGCTACCTGACGGGCATGTTTTATCATTTTGACTGAAGATACAAAGCAGGGATGGGTAGCCACTGTAGGCTGTCCCTGGTTCACACACCCTAATAAACCAGTTCCTTCACACAAATCAATAAAACATAACAATATACTGATAACATGGGCCACTCATACTTTCCCAGTTTATTGTTAAGAAACATTAGGATCTCTTTTTTTTTTTTTTGGCCTAATTAGATAGCCAGCCATTTAATCGGCTCTCAAGAAGCAGAGCAAAGGCACGAAGTCCAGCAGAGCAGACACATTTTTCAGTTGTCAACTGCCCGTCAAATGGAGTTGCTTCTGTGCCTGCAACAGCACAGACAGCTCAGTCACGTTCGGCTTTAAGAGGACATGATCCACAACCAAGGACAGTTTCATCAGCAGACGTCTGCATAGAGCAGGGGTGACTAACCGGCTGGACATGAAGAACCACTCACGTGAGGTCACAAATCACAGGATCCTAGGGAGGCGGGGCTAAGCATTGCATGCTCTGATTATACGTACATTGGGTGAAGCTAAAAACAACTTTGTTGATCTGACAAAGTGCTGCTACAGGCATGTATGTTTAAAGAGCAAATGTTTGAATAAAGCGTTTAAAGGTAAACTGTATCAAATAGCATACTCTTTTATTTAATATGACAAAAATGAGACACGGGGGATGGAAAGTCAACACCGATTTGCATTTTTTTTTCTCCACCACAAAAGTTGATTTTGTTCTTTGTGACGGTACAGAAGAGCAGGGAGAAGGATACGCAAAAAGACACATGCGACTGGCAAGTCTCTTGGTAGCCACCTCTAGCACAGAGAGTGCCTCTCCAAGACCACGGTCAGCTCTACCAGAGAGCCTCGATGCAGGACCACAGACAGCTCCATAAGCGCACACTGCTCAGCTTCGAGAGGAATGCAGCACCATGGACAGCTCCACCAGTGAGCCTTGATGCAGGACCACGGACAGCTCCACCTACGTGTCAATTCAATACAATGACCAGCTCCATAAAAACATGCAGATGGATAGCTTCCCCAGCGCACACAAGGCTGGGTTCAGGACCACGGACAGTTCTACTGAGTCAGGACCATGGACAGTTCCGTAAATTATGAACCTGTGGCTATACCAGTTAAGTTTCAGGATCATAACCATTTCCAGTCATAGTACATCTGCAGCTTCAAATGTGATGTATTACAGCATTACTGAGAGTTGCAAGTGTGCATAGAGCTCATAAAATACAGTTTCACCATCAGTTCTCATCTGTTCATCAGGCCAGAAAAAAAAAAGAAAAACCCAATCACTTTCAGCAAGAGAGCCAACTTCAACATCAAACCTACACCCTTTGACTATGGAGCACATCAGCTACAGTGCAACGTACCCAACTGAAGGATCACTCGTCTCAAAGCATCTCAGAGGCCGACACATGAAAGTAGTCCAACACACCCTGATACCCAATTACAAGAGTATCTGTATGCTCTTTTGCACCCAGTTAAATCACCCCATAGCACTGACACAAAGAAATAAAAGAACCTTGGTATAATGAGAGCCGTTACAGTGTCAAACGGGTAATGAGGGCCAGCTAATAGCCAATGTTTCCCATTCAGAAAAGCAAAAGGAGAGACTTCCCCTCCCACATGCACTACCTAATGCATCTCAAAATTGCCAACGCTGCGACAACGCTGTTGTGTACAAGGCAGCCGCAGCTCTCCGAGGGAACATCACCCAGGCACACCTCCTAGCGAGGCCTCTTATTGCAAGCTTTTTCTTTCTCCCTGTTTTACATGTCGGACTCTAAACGCAGCAAGGCATTGTCAACAATCCCATTCCACAGTAACCATGAAGCCGTTCCTCTATCAGCTTCAGGACTCTGACGGCCAGGCGATGAAAACTACCCAGCCTTTTGGAACAGTGTGGCTCGCTTACTTTTAGGAGCAAAAACAATCTGGTCTCTGTTCCAAGCAGCATCATTTTCCATTATTGGTTCACCATTCGGCAAGGCTGTCGTATGGGCTGTCGGATGACAGCAGGGCCACACTGCCCTGAAAGACTAACAAAACTACAAATAGCTTGGTAGCATCACCCTGTTAGTGCAGTCGCATCTCCGGCCCCAGAGGTATTGCTGGGAGATGCTAGCTGTTAAATATGGCTGGGGGAGGGTCATCATCGCAACACAGTTACACAATTAGGGTGAGAGAGAGATGCAGCTTTTCTGAAGTATGCATGAGCACAATCCACAGCACTTTCCTGCAAACCATACCAAGATATGGACACAATACTCCTCAAGGCCTTATGTTTCATGATGAAAGTCAAGGATTACAAACATATACGATGACTGACAAACCAAATCTGCATTAGAAAGAAGCAAATCATACATTAAAATATATGGGAACACTCAACACACATTAAAGGCATCTCACTATGCATTGAGAGTTGCCTGAAAAATTCTCATCCCTCACTGCAAGTTGCATGACAAGTGATTCCATCCATCCATCCCTGTTTATCCTGGTCAGGGTCACGGGGGGCTTTCAGTCGATCCCAGACATACCGAATGTATGTAACTGTACCAAAAAATGATTATTGCAGCATTAGCCCAGTAGCAGCGCATATTCATCAGGGAACGATGCAAAACTGAAGGGGAAGTTAAGTGCCTGTGTGCACACAATAATTCAGCGGCAGTAAGGCCAACACCCCTCGCAAGAAAAAGGCACCAGCGCAGTATAAGCATCTCCCAGGATCTGGTGTACTGCTAGTCATATTTACAGATCTGCCTGCTAATTATTATGGAGGATAACAGGTGCCCAGAACTATTTGAACGCAGTGGCTGGAAGAGTAAGAGTCACCACGAGCTTCGTATAGCAGTTAAAAATAGCACTTCTATTACCCTCCCTGCATCATTTGCTTCCTCTTTTGGCAAAAATGACAGATGACCACATGAGCTGCCGACATTTAAAGGTGACGCCATGCCGATGACAACTTCGAAGCATGCAGCGGAGGAGTCGGGAAGGGAGCGGTCTCCTGGGCGGACGTTATTTCGGAAAAGCGGCAGTGCCGAAGAGCAGGTGTGGTGGTGCCCATGTGCACAAAGCTGCCATGGTGTCTGTTTCGAAACAGGTAAGCCTTTTATCTCTGCTATATATAGGAGTGCAATCACCAGAAAGACATTACTGGAAGCCTGGGGGTTCTTTCATATCATATCACTTCTTCAGAGGTAGAGAGGAGGAAAAGAGAAAGCTATCTAATGGACTGAGGGCTTTGTACTCTCCACCCACCAGCTCCTACTTCAGGATCCGCACCTCCAAATCCCATGTGGGGGAGAATTGTTTGAGATCCCCTCCCCCCCCCCGCAGGTGTGCCTCCCCTCCTTCAATCTGCATCCAATCTCACAACTCCATTTCAGTCGAATCTCACGCTCGCACACAGCCGAGGGGGACGTTTTACCTTCTATGGGGCCAGCGATCATGATGGAAAAATATCAATCACACGTATCAAGCCTTGTGACCAATTAATTATTCATATCAACTTAATTAACCTATTCCCTCAGCTTAGCCCAGTACAGCCCCTCTGAAAATGGAAAATTACGCAGCGCTGTACGCGCTGCTAATGGGAAATGCACGCTGTTCACACGGGATGGAGCGGACTGATGTAGATATTTGGAGGTTCCCCAGATCTCCCACGTCTTGAATCCTATATCCAACAGCAAGTCCAGGCGACTTTCCCACAGAACAATTTTGAAAGTATGTGTACTGAATGCATAACTGAGGCGTGTAGATGTATGTGGCTACATGCATGTATACGTGTGCCAGGGACATGACTGAAAGAAGGAAATGTTGACATTATAGCAAAGTCAGGAGAAATACAGCCTAGTGACAAATGGTTTTGCCACCATAAAGATCTTTGGTCAACCTGGCAGGTCTCTTGCCCCTCCAGAGCTTTTACTTTGAGACACGGGACTTGAAGAGAGGCATCGGGGGCTCTTGCTTGCTAAAACGCTGAGTGCATATGTGAAAAAAAATAAAAGTACCTCTCACTTTGCCTAACACGAGCACATTCCCAGATGGTCTGAGGCTCCAGCGAGACCTAGACGCTGTGACAGTGCGATTTTAACACAGACGTGTCAGCACAGTGACGGGCCACTTGCATCACTGCCAGCACGGCCCGGATGGACTCGAGGGCGAACGGACATAAAAGTAGAGAGAAATTTTAAAATATATATATTTAAAATGAAAACTGCTGGGTACACATGAAGTACCCATAAGCCCAGCTCAGCTGTCCATAAAGAATGGAAGAATTCTGCTGGTATAAAAAAAGAGAAAAATAAAAAAAGGCAAAAAAAAAAACACAGTAGTATTGGCAGAAAATGAACCAATGAGTCACTGATACCTACTGTATTTAAACAATGCTCTATTAGCTATAAGATCTGTTTTGACATCTGCTAAGGGAAACCATTTGTCTTCCCACAGCTGCCTGACCAGAGATTGTATTGAGATCTTTTGTTTTTTTCTCCCCAGAAATGCTTAAGCACAAAAGACAATGCAGTTTGAAAAAGAAAAGAAAAAAAAACACAGGAATCCCTTTTGAACATTACTAAAAGATAAAAGGTTTGGCGGCCCACTTAACAAAAGCCTTTTTTGTTAAATATAAATAATACACATTTACACAAATAATGCTATTTACACATCTCTGTGCTCCTTCAGAGCAGCAGGGGGTGTAGCGGTTAAGCCAGCGGACAAACCAAAATCCCTAGCAAACACACACAGTGAACTGATGCTACGCTGGCTGCACCTCGACCGCTCATTTGGAAGAATAACAAGCAGCTTGCTTTGGGTTCCTCTCCTCTTCCCAGTGTCAAGAACTAAATGACCAAGTTCCCTGGGAGATTCTATTATTACTTTCTGTTAGAAGGCGTCCCACACAACAAGCCACCAGAGCCGGTTTAAATGTGGCCTGGGGGGGGCCACGCTACACCTGGCTAAATGTGGGCCGGCAAGCGACATCGTCAGCACTTCTGCGGAAGGCTTCCTCTCCTTGGTGAGCTGGGCCAGCCTGCCAGCCAAGAAGCATCAAACCGGTACTGTTCTATATGTGTTTGAGCTTTAACCCGGCACAGATATTCATTTATGTCCATAACACCAATTTAACATTATGAAAACACACAGTTAGCCCTGACCGCGCAAAGGCCAATGGTATTGATATATACACAGCTGGTCATATATGCTAGCATGGCACTACCTGACAGACATTTGTACCTAGTACTGTTACATGAGCCCATATAGCTGTAGATACTACACCAAAACACGGTCTTGAGATCTCGTAAAAAACATTTATTTACACACTGTCAAAGCTCGTCCTCTGCTGTATTATGTTAGCAGAATGCTGGATAAGGTATGACAAGATGATTTTCTAATAGAATCACATACCACTTTCGCATGTGTTCAAACCGCTTCCCAAGGAACGGTTTCAAATGTATATTTACCCTTCAGCGACTACATTTCCGGAATAAGTGAAAAGGCAAAGATTACTGCACACACTGCATGCGACTGCGCATTTGTGACCGCATACATGCGCCTACTATGATATATTCAAGTGTTGACATTAACCAAAATTGATGATTTTTTTGAGTGCGTTTGTTTGAACATATACCGCAATGACTGTAATCCCATTTTAATTAGAAAGATGTAGCATGCATACCAAACTCACAAGGTTTATTCCCCGCAGTGATGCCACACTGGCAAGGAATCAATCACTAAGGCTGCAGTTGCCATAGAAACTGATGGCTCCGGCACCATCATCTAAGTGGTAAATGATTGCCGGTGTAACTCGTAGCTGGATGAGCACGGTGAGTTTCATCTCGTATCCAGCGCCAGTGCCAGAGAGTTAATTAAAAGCAGCAAACATGAAATAAATCTGAATGTGAAAAGGAATGAAACGGGCAAGGTAAATTGGATTCCCTCGTTCCACGGGGTGGTGGGGGACTAGGGCCCACTGGAAACCCATCACCCCCTAGCCAGGCTTTTAGCTTGACCCCCATTCCCTTCGCGAATGTGTTAATGCAGGACTCCCCATCTTAGTGAACATGTGCTGTTACTCTACCAGCCTGATGCTCATAATTACCTCGCTGAAAAACCAAAGACGTTTAAGAAGACTAAATTATGGGAATGTGAAGCTGACAGCTCAGAGGTGGGCAGGTAAAGGCCAGAAATTTCATACAAATAATGATGGACAACAACCTCCAGCATTTCTCCCTGCTTTGCTTCCCCCAGCTGGACAGAAAATTTTCCAAAAAAAAAAAAAAAAAAAAAAAAAAAAAAAAAACACACACACACACACAACACCTTGTGCCACCAGGATGCTTCTAAAATATATCCATCCATCTTTGAAATGCTTATACTGGTCAGGAGCCAATCCCAGGCAGCATAGGGTACAAGGCAGGGGTGCACCCTGGATGAGATATCAATTCATCACACCACGGGAATGCTTTTAAAATATAAACATCACAATCAAAAAATGTGTGCCTTCATTACATTGGTTATTTCTGATGGTTCTGTTGTTTGGCACTTCATCCGAAAGGACAGAAGAACACGTACTAGGTTAGCAGACAAACTTTCACAAGCTAATTTTTCATTTGCTGGGCACCAGAGATGGTCAACTTTCCAGTGCATGTGCTGGTCTGCCCTGGCCTGTTGCCATTTCTCTTTGATGGGGCCAGCGAAGGTCTGTGAGGGCCCGGATGGGGCCCTCCAATTGCCTGCTCCCTTCCCAACACTGCAGCTCCCTCCCCAATTAAAAACCTGTAGGCTACAGCTAGGCTCCAGGACCAGGCAGCCCTACAGATGGCTCTGCAAGCAGTTTTTACCCATAAGGCCTAGTGCATCCCTCATTCAGCTGCATCACCTGCATGATGAGTGCCTCAGTTGCAAAATCTGCTCCTTCATACACACGCACAGACGCCACCACAAAGCTAATGAATCAGCAAGTACCACTACAAGGCCAGGGGAACCAACATAACTGGAAAGACTGGAAATTTCTCCTTTTCAAGAAATGCTTCTAAATGTACCAATCATATAAAAAAAAAAAATTACACATTCACAAAAATGAAACAAACAAGTAATATTAATATTTAAGCATAGCTTTGAAAAAAATACACAAATAAATACAAAGACATGGATATGCAAATGTCCATGTAAAGAATAAAGGTAACTGATAAAGTGACTCTCACACAGGCTAATTGTTGCTCATACAGTACAGGCATTTCAAAGTACAGCATATGGCAGCAGCAAGGATCCAAACATATCCCAAAACGCAGCCATGGCAATCGTCTGGCCCCATGCCGAGTCCCCGGATTAAAAACACGGCCTACTGGGTTAGGCTTGTGTGAGAGCAAAAAACGGCTAAAACCAAAGCGACACTTAGGACGTGCTCAGACTCGGCATGTAACGGTAACCACTTCCACCAACTAGCACCAATTTCATTCTCTCTTAGCTCAAACAGGGTAAATATACTACTACTACTACTAATAATAATAATAATAATAATAATAATAATAATAATAAAGTGGGGAAGCACGGCAATTATCATGACAACCTTTCCAAAAGGACCCCGCTACTGAGCATGCTCAGTGAGGACCACCTCACTCATACTGAAGCATAGACATCAGTCTGTGCTGTTCAACATCAGCCTGTTTTTTTTTTTTTTTTTTTAAAAATCGAGTAAGGAATCGTGCTCCAGTGAGCACGCAAATGTACATGCTTAACGAGAACCATGTCTGCCAATAAGTCCTTTTAATTTAATTAGCCATTCACATCTCTCTCATCTTTGGACAATGTCCAGCCCTAGAAAATAGCTTTAATAGATGTTGCTGGTAGATATCAAAATTATGTGTTGGCCTCAACACCGTTTAAGCCTTTACAAAGGTCAAGGGATTACTGCTCAGAGGTGCCACATCTCAGAGGTGTGTGTGTGCGTGCATTTCTGTGTATGTGTTTATTCAAGCAGCAATGCTTGAATGACAAAAGCAAACATTCTAATATACTCATATGAGCTCCTTGGCAAGGCAGTTATGGAGATGGACAAGCCTGGACAGGAAACAGAAAGAACGGCAGAGCCAAAGCCATGCTTTGAAAGCTGCACCCTTGTGCCAGAAGCTTACCAACGTCACTTTCAACAAATAAGTAGCTGCATACATTAGAAAATAGAAAACTATATTTAATGGATGAATCAAAAGCTGGAATTAAAATTGCTGGGAGAAATATTAACAACCTCAGATATGCAGACGATACCACTCTAATGGC
>JAACJT020000013.1:7991955-8003877 GCA_009936485.2 Gymnarchus niloticus | reverse complement strand
TTTACGGCCACGGTGATTAAAAACGTCGATGCCTTTGACTTCAAATAAATGCATGCACGAGCACACACACACACACATACACACACACACACACACACACACAAAGAATAAAAATCCCAATAGTAGAATTTTTGAAGGACAAATGCAAAAGATTATGGGAACACTATAAAAAAAAATTAAAATCCCACAAAAGGACCTACTGGAGAAGCAAAGGCTTCAACTGGTCCTAACAAACATACATCACACACGTCAGGTTCTTCTCCAATGACATTAAACTGACTGGTGTGTAAATCTTAAAATCCAATTTAAAAAAAAAAAAGTTTGGTCAACTTTTCATATCAAAGAACTTTCAAGATCCTATGAACATCCACAGAAATGACTCCCAAGAACTTCCCGTCAAACCAACAGCACTTACAGTAACTGTGCTTCACTCCAACAAGCCAAATCCAGTCCTCATGAGTCCCACCTAATGACCTATTAATATTAATCATCAAGAAAGCAAAGAAATGGTGTCCCATAAAAAAAAAAGACACATATAAGCAAACATTCTCCAAGTTGTGAATCTGTGATGACTTACCACTCAAAGCAGCTTTGGCAATGGGGCCTTCATCTGTTTGGTCGAGGTTGGCCCTGAGGTCGACTTTGATCTAGGAATGCGTAATGGAGAAAGGTCAGTGACGTGCAGAAGGACCCTGAACGCTGCAACAGAGCCAATGATCTTAGGGATACCGAAAACTCTACAGACACAAGGAAACGCAGAGAAACTCTTTGCAGAATATACCCAGGGTTTAGTTCTCCTAGAAATTGTTTTTGCTGGAAGTTCCCAATAAGAATAAAATGTCAAACTGTTTCATGTCCAGGTCGTTCTTGAATGCTCCTATCTTTAAGAATGACAGCAGGTTTGTGTGTGATGTTTCAGTCAAGTTCTTCACTCAAGTTAGTCTCTCTCAAGAAAATCCTGGCTGATCGTATACACATGGGAAATATCCTAAAACACGTGTGTCGAGCCTCGAAGAAAGGCGGGCTGTTGGAACTGGTATAATAAACAATGAGTTGGAGAAGGGTTGTTACATTTTTCAGTCATTGTTTGTGACCCCCTTTTGTTATATGCTTACACGGCACTATTATCGGGGGGGGTCCTTCAAACACAACACAGTCAAGCAAATGCTTTGTATCAACATCTCAGAGACAAATTTACCCGATCACTGTGCTCAACCTGACTGACTGACACCAATTACATTTCAGGTTCTGATGCTCAGGTGAACCCCCAAAATAATGGCCTGGTGATCACGGAATTGATCCTCCCTCAATAAACAGAAAATAATAGTTTACAAAGAGGAAAAGCAGTTGGAAGTTCAGCTGCCTCTGATACTATATTGTGGAAATAAGATTATTAGATTAGATGCTGTCCTCTGTGTTAAACAATCTTTTCACCTGGACTGCAACTTACTGCCAAAAAGAACATGACTCATTGCTTCCGAATGGAGTTAACACCTGTTTAAGGAGGACTTTCCTGGTTGTGGTTCTCTGGACTAAATTCCATGTTGTCCAGAAAAGGAAAGCCATTAATATCCTGAGACAGAAGACAATCCAAATGAGGATATGAGACAGAATGAATCTAGAGTTCACATTCAAACAGCTGATGATGAGGCTGCACAACATAAGCACATGACATGGCAGTTAAAAGGTAAACAAGTACACAAAACATGACTCCAATTTTCAACCTGACACCATAACGTTGCTGTAATCATAGTAAGGATTCTGGCAATCCCCACCATTTCAAAATACATAGCCAGACACAAAAAGACTACGTATAATAAAACAAACACAGAATAAAAAATATTAATTAGAAAGACTCTTCAGTGGAGCACAGTGCTGGATGTTAAGTGGTGACGTTACATGGCAGCTAAGGCTACAACAGCTTCCCAATGACACGAACACGGCCTTCTCCTCAGCTGCCAGAGCACACTGCAGTATCCTGCAGCACATAATTCCTGGCAATTGGAGCGCCCATCAGGCCGAAAGGTGAGAGCATTAAATGAAAAGTGGTAGATCCAAAACGCTCTCGTTAGCGGACATGCAGCTATTTCCCGGTTAATAATTATCATCAGGCAGACTTTGTTTTGTGCCCACACAAGTGGTTACAAGTGGGACCCATCATTTAAACATGAAGCCTAATCAAAATGAAAAGCAAAATGGACTTTGGATATGTCCAACTTGCTTCCATTTCAGGCTCTGATGGAGTTCAAACATCTGCAATGATTAAAGGCTGAAATGGGGGGGGGGGGGATTAACTTGTAAATGCTGCTGTTTGTGCAATACGGGGAACATCGGCCTATGCAGTTAATTTCCCAAGAAAACGAAACTACTAGTCTACCGGTGATCTGTTCCAGGGATTCTCTGGAGTAAAACCTACAACATTAACACAGTATATCATATGCAAAGGCACACTGTAAATGCCACACACACATACACACACACACAAACAAAAAACTGACAAGAGAACATTTGTTTGACCATTGCAGGCTCAGAGTACCGTGCACGCACACGTGTTCTACGAAAGCGACATGACAGAAACGCAGTGGTAATGGTAAGCCGTGAGATCCTGGGGAACAAGGTCTCCAGAGAGCACCAGTCTCTCTGCTCAATCGGAGGACAGAGACGGCCAGAAAGGGGCTTCCAAGCGGCATACAAGAGTGAGACATCCCTTAACGAGAGGACCTTTTGATTATTTTTAATGGCATCTATCCAGATCCCCACTCCACTCTTGTTTCAGGAGGTAAAGGTTCAACAGAATATGCCTTGAAACGATCTAAGCAAAGACAGGGCTTTGAAGGGAGAATGAGAGTTTAAAATAGAATCCCATTTCATGGAAAATAATGTGCCCTTAATACAGCGTATAATTCAATATATATATTGTATATTCAGGGGGAACATATATATTCAAAAATATACGGGCCACACGCTCCTCTCATTTAGCTATGCAATTTGTTTTACTTTGCATTTTTTTTTTAATATTCTTTGGCATACACATGTATTCACTTCTGGCTGCTGTCCTTTCCATTTCCACAGAAGACACACTGGTCCAGTGTTGGCTTTAATAATCCTCTCAGGCTACAGGAAATAACACTGAGGTCCGGCCAGTTTTTCCCCTTGGTGCCTAAATTACAAACAATTGATGCATTTCATGACAAAGGCTTGTGCTGAATCCAGGGACTGCTCATATGTTCATATCCTTAACTGGTATTCTGGTAAGTGTGCAAAACAAAACATAATTTTAAAAAGCCTAATTTACAATAAGTGACTTAGACCTGTGTCAAATTAAGGACACATGTCAGCTGTTTTATTATGGCGATATAAATAGCCTTTAGAAGCTGTACTTATACCCCGCAAAGAACATCAGCAGAGTCATTGAAACAAGAACTGTAATATAAGAAGTGCAGCACTGGCATTTTAAAAGAATATGGAACTAACGCTTGACTATTGTGTTTCAAGGAATTTTGTTGTTTTTAAAGCAATACAATCCCAATGAGAGCATGAGGCAAACCCACCCAACATTCACTAAGGCATGCAATATGGGCTCCTGAGAATGAGAATGAGTATCATTTGAAATGGCCACACTGGAGACCGAAACTGTGCCTCCTACTGGGCATCTATGTAAATCTGTGTGGGCTGAATGCTGTCTCGTGGTGGTGCTGGAAGAATGCCTCAGTGCCTCCACGTTCAGGTGGAAAGCACAGCACCGCCCTTGCCTCCGGCAGCTATGCCTTCATGGCATCAATATCCCCAGTCGAGATCTACTGAGCAGACAAGCTAAGGACACAAGTTCAGCCTGAGACGGAGAGGCAGATTTGAGTTCCGTTGCATTTTACACATAAGCGGGCCACCTCTATGGAAGATGTGAGTCTCCACCATTCAAAGTCACTCAAAGTGGAGTCACTCCAGTGACGACCACGTGCCGAGGGGCAGAAAGCTGAGAAGGAACGCCAGAGGAGTAGGAAGATGTAGAAAGACGGCACCATGCAGGATCGCTGGAGAAGTACAGGGGCATGGAGATGCGGCAGATGCAGTAAGAGACCAAATCAGGTCCACCAAGGTTCACGCTAACAGAAAGTGCAAATGCTGAATAGGGGGACGCAAGGGGCTGTTACTGCAGACGACAGGATGTAAAGTAATCAGGAATAATCACTAAACTATAAAATGGTGAAGGATGAGGCAGCTTGAGATGAACATCAAAAAGCCCTTGACATGTACACACCCAGATGGAATGCTGTGAGAAACATCGGAAACACTTGCCACCCTCCCTTCCTCCTCATGTTTTCCAATCATAAAGCTCTAAACACAAATGGATGATTAATGGATGAACCAGGGTCCGGTGGAGGCCAGGCAGGGGACGGGGAATCAAAGGGAGCAAAATGGGGGGGGCGGTAAATAAATAAATAACTCTGACAGCAGAAGTGGCAGAACAGGAGCATTTCAGCACACGACAGAAAACGCAGCAGATAAGGACTGCCACTTCTACATCAAACGAACTGTCACAACAGCACAACAACTAAAACAGCACCATGCTGATATAATTCTCCTGCTCGGCAGACAGGCAGGCGCAGAGGAGCCGTGCGTCGAGCAAACAAACCGTCAGGAAGCTCAGCTCCCGGTAAAGAAATGATGGAAAATAGTCTGTGAATAAACAAGTCAAAACTAGAAGCGTGAGCACAGATATCCCATTTCCCCATGAAATTAAATGTCAGGAAGGAAGTCGAGTGTATCATCTGATGACCTTGCTGCTCCATCGACTTCGCCCAACGTGCTGCGGGAATATAAAACATGAAAATGTGGATGGCAATGTGAAAGTCTAGAAAGCTTTAGGAAAGATAAATGCCTCTAAGTTGTTTGCCCTTCATCAACCAATGTCGTTAGCCACTTATTATTTGGACACTATAAACATAAATATCACTTAACAGGTATTTAAAACAAAACAATAGAAGACACTGGCTGAAAAGGAGGAACATTTAAAGATTAAAAGATTAGCTGATTAAAGTACTAACCTTCTCCTACCAACAATTACACTTTCAGTCCACTTCTCTAAGAAAGATTTACACATTTGAGTGGAATGAGAAAAGAAAGCATATTAAGCAGAGAGATGAAGTCCTGTTAATTTTTGCTGCAAAAGTCTGAAAATGGCCAGCAATGAACATGAGGGTATGATGGGAAATGCAGTAACTGAGGGTTAGGAACTGCAGTCCTGCTGGACCACTAACGACGCTGAGGACCCTAAAGTGAGCCTAACTCGCATAATAATAATCAACCAAACAGAGCATTTAACCTCCTAGAAGAGAGCGCATACCTGAACAATTCGATTCACACTGACTGCCGGGCAGCAAAGGGCAAAAAAGTTGCATTTAATTTGCCAAAGGGTTGCAGGTTCAAGTGCCTGAAGTATATCTGTGAACAACATGAACATCATGAACCTGAATATGGAGAAGTGTGTACATATGACAGGGACCTATTTTTCATATATATTTAGATATGCATTGTAAGTTAAAATGATTAGCAACCTAAACTTACAGGCAATCAACGGAAATGATTACACTATCCCATCTGGCTAACAGCATCTCGCATTAAATACACATTAAAAATTCATTCTTGAAATTTTACTTGCTGAGCACTTCCTAAAAAAAAAAAAAAATTTTTTTAAATAAAAATACATCCAAGGCCTGATTTTCACATTTCAGTGTTAATACTCTCTTTGTGCTACAACTGTGAAAAAGCTTTGGAAACCACAAATATCCAAATATCAAAAAATGCATGCTGCTCTTGGGCCATACCCTGCATGAAATTGATACTCAGAATTACCCTCTCACAGACCATAAATATCAATATGCTTAAAGCACCCACCCGCTTCATATAAATGATACACAACCCTCTGGCACTTTCCTATCGATCCCCATTAAGCAACAATTTATGGATTAAACCAAAATAATAAATAACTCTCCCATGCTACGGAATAGCTTGCATAGTAATGGGTGGCTATAGATCACCCAACACAGGCCTCGAAATGCACCGTATAATAGATGAGCATTTCCACAGGGCTCACATCTGAGTGGCAACGTCGAGATGGACACAGTGACAGAAAAGCATGATGGGAAACGAAAAGCACTAGGGAATTGGAGCTCAAGGGATCTACACTGCACACCTAGTTAATCACAATTACTTACAAACTGGTGCACGAGTAGCAAGCAATCGTGTGTGTGCATGTGCCCAGTGATAAACTAGCATCCCATCATGAGTGTACCCCTGTCTTGCAGCCTACTCTACCTGGGACAGGCTCCAACCCCCCAATTCCCTGTGCTGAATAAGTAACTGGAAGATGGATGGATAATAAAGGAATTTCAAACTCCACCATTAACTAGCCAAGAACAACTTCTCCTGAGTGTCCAGCAATGGTCCGAGAAGAATCACTTTCCTGGAGGAAATCAGTCCGAGCAGAGGAACATACGCCACCGTCACCGCAAAATGGATCTTTCCGAGGGGGACCACACGGGGACAGCATGGCAGGTGGGAGCAAACACACCGACAGCCCAGAAACCCATGTTCAGTAGGCCGTGCACCACTCCAGGTGGGAAGGTAATGGGCCTCATGTATGTTTCATGATTCTCCAGGGTCCCCACTCCCACTAAGCGCTCCGGAGGGTCAGAGGTTATCAAAATAATCTTGACATCAGCATTTAGAAGGCTTTGTTTTGGAGGCAGCTACTGTGCCTCGGAAGTAGCAGCCCCATTAAACGTAGTGCTTGTGTAGAGGGGCTCCATTTAGGGCAGGTTTCCTCATGGAATTTTTTTTGGAAACAAAGAAAGACCACCGCGCAACTCTAGGAACCTCCCTGGCTTGCATCTCAACTTCACCTTGAGCACCATGGACACAGATGGTACAGTCTGGCTTCATTGCTAGTTACCCCTGAGAACACCAGGAGATTCCGATTTCTCACTCTCCGATGACAGAGCCAAGGAACCCAGGGACACCTCATTGTACAATAAACATTGTCACCTTACACATTTTTATTACCCATAGCCATGAGTTTTCATTTTGAAATTATTTTCTGTAAACTGGTGTAGCTTAAAACTAAGTATATTTCCCTATAAGGTACACAGAGTCCCTAAAGTAATAAGCCTCAGAAAGAGGAGAGATGCATCTGGATGCCTCTGACCCATCCATTGCACAAGGTCATCATTACAGGGAGGTGAGCTAATTTAAAAAAAAAAAAAATATATAGAAATACTTAATAAAAACTGGATGGAAACCAAACACTTGCCGGCTGCACCACACAGTGCGTCTCAAAGCGTCCTTGTACTTTACGCCCCCATCAGGTATTCTTCTGCGCATGAATCAGGTCGCTAAATTTAGCTCGCAATAAAACAACCAGGGACATAAACGCACACCTGGAGAAACGGCTTCCTGTTACGGGTCGCACCTTGAACCGACGAGGCCAGGCAAGGCCACGCGCTTTAATAGGTCAGTGTGTTCAACACTGCACGCTTTAAGGGTACGATTAGTATAACTGGACTGGGTTATAAGTGCGGGGGGGAATAAATAAGTCTTAATGGGCCCGAGTGTGACCCCCATGCATCATCCCCTCTGTGTTTACTCGCAAAAGAGGGAAAATGGTGCCGCATGAGGGTACAGTGGCGCAATGGATGCAATGTCGCATGAAACCCCTCAGAGGCCCACGCGTTTCTATAAGAGTGTGGGGAGAGGGTCCTTGGTCAATCCTGCCATTCTCCTCCCTTCACACTGCCTGCATTACAAATAAACCCCCAAAGTCAGCTGCATGGTTAAACAGCCGGACCAGAGGTGATGTGAGACACACACACACACACACTCACAGTAAATACAACTGTCACATTACCACACTTTCAGCAGAAGGCCTGGTGGGTATGATCAGAGCAGATAGCTGTGAATGAGACCACAGATATGCCAATGGGAGGGGAAAAAAAAACAACAACGACGACTAACCGGTACGGTTCATCCATTTCCTATAAAGCCTTAACCCGTACTGTGCCAAAACAAGCCTGAAAGTGCTGACAGACCTCATTCCTTATGTACCTGACACATGATTATCTGGTTTCAATAATCAATACACCACATGTGTGGAAGCAGGCCAGCGATGACATGTCCTGGCATCTCCTCACTGGATAGAGGAGGCCACCCCCCTACTCTGCAAAGCAGACAGAACGCCACAGAGACGCCATGAACCAATGGAGAGGATGAGCTCACCTTCACTTTAGTGGCAGCCTGTAGACTCCTCCAAAGCGTCTGCTGGAACCTGGAGAAGTCAGCTGGGCCGGGCCCTCCTAGCAAGGCCTGGGGAGGGCAAAAACCTACTATGGCTACTTCCTGAGACACAGCAAGAAGGATCAATGGGGAGTTTGGAGAGAGGGTCTGTGAACCTCCAAACCCTGCCATAAAAACCGACCTCCAGATTATCTCCAGATTTTTAACGCGACGGCACTTAAATAAACAGCACAAAACGGAACATTCAGCAGGGATAACTGAAAGGCCACCATGCATCGGTAGCCTGCTACTCATCGCTTACATCCATGAAGCAAGAGACCTACTTATTTTCAGTCGCCGGCCGCGGATTCACGCCTGTGAAAAGCGCTGAAGATTTGTGCTAAGCTGAGTGGATGTAAGACACACCCCTCCGTTGACGCTTCTGTCTGAATCCATGGGCACGACTGTTCCGACTCACAGAGCAGCTCAGTTGCCCCCTCCCCACCAACCTTTTGTGCCACTGCAAGCCACAAGGCTGCCATACCTCTGTCGGCAAAACCAATGTTCAATTTGGACCCGCCGCAGGCGCCTGCGTCCACCTTTGAGTACTGGGCCCAATTAGACTTCCACGATATTCAGAATTGGAGCCTCTCTCTGCTGGGGCAAAACTGAGCCTCAAATAAAAGTGGTGCCAACACAGAGATCGCTGGCTCTCCTCAGAACTCCAAATAATCACTGAAGTGTTAGCAACCACATCGCTCTGGCCTGTGTCAAGCACTGCCAAATGCAGCCCGCCCTCCAAATCCCCACTAGTTTACTCCAAACGCTTACAACTTCACTTTTCCCTACAGTCTCGGTTTCCATATGCAAACTATAATGAAATATGCTTTATAATACACTCCATTAATTCTTAGGAATAAAAATACCACCGTCGCTGCCTTTAAGAGACAATACAGCATTTAGCCTCTTCAGTCTCTCTTTACATTTCCTAGCCTACAGAGAAAAGTGTGATATGTTAACTCAGATTAAGCAACACCTTTAGCTGCTATAATTCCTTTAAGTCTATTTTTACAAGTCAGGATTGCACTTAAGGTTCAACATCCTTCATATGAAAACAGCCGTTGCAAAATGTGTCATCACAGCCCATTAAATACAGAATTAAAGTCTGCAGACTATTTAAATAACTCATTCAAATATTATACATTCTGTTATCACCGAAAAAGCAAAATATTACCATTTCAGTTATCAAAAACATTTAAAAGGTATTATATTTGAGTTTTCACTTTAAAATGACGTTGATTAAATTATAAAAGCGCAACTTTCTTCATAATGTTAGAATCAAATCTTTAAACAATGAATCCTATTTTTATAAGCGTTAATTAATTCTCCTTAGCGGAGCATAGTATAAATTAGCTATTACCAGCACTGTTTCTTTATCTCTGAACCTCCTTATATATCCAAACCGCTAACTGAGATGCAGAAATTAAGCCAATTATTCACTGGGAAATATAGCTGTGTCTGACGTACATTAAACTAGAAAAAACGGGATCAAAATGCTTTTCTCTGGCATATACTGTAATTATGTGTCATGGTAATTAATGTTTGTATATTAAAACGTAATCCATTGTGGATAAAGCTATACAGGAGTCACCATAAACTGGCCACAAGAGGTCAAGTAAAATTTAATAAGCTTGAAATGGACACCACACCAAGAAAAAACATATTTATATTAAAGTGAAAGAGAAACGACTCTCCAGTTGCTTAAGGATGTCTTTCAAAACATCATAGAGACACAGCGGCTTGGCTCATGGTTCAAACCTGGTGTGCAATTGACAGCCCCAGCGGAGTAGCTGACCAGAAAGCTGAAGGAGGTACTGCACCCATCACCAAAAAAGATCTGAAATGGCCCAGAATGGTCGATAGTGCAGATATAAAGAACGGCAGCCTTTCCTCAGGAGGGACTAGAAGCAGGCAGTGCAGACCCTCTGGCATGGCTAAAGCAACCAGCTCTTATAACCAGCTCCACCAGAAAACAGCACATTCCCACAATTTATCCTTAGCCATGAATCAGTGGGATGATAGAAATTAACCATAAATCAGAAGGCTTTTTCAAAGATTTATGTAATAACAATGTATCCTGTTTCCTGGATGGGATGCCACTACATAACACCAACAAACACACTCTGGTTAGCTGGTGTTTCTGAGACCCACAAAGTGTTCGTCTTCAGACTGCCGGAGAAATCCTCGGATACATGAATGAAACCTGCACAAGTGGGAGAGAACATGCAAACTCCACACACACACACACACACACACACACACACACACACACACACACACACACACAGGAGGTGAGATTTGAACCAACAACCCTGGAACCACAAGCAGCAGTGACATTCACTGACCCACCTATTTTCAGGGTATTGCAACAACTGGATGTTTTTGAGAAAAATTAAAAACTTCTAAAACCTGTGAAAAGCCAGGCAAAGCCTCGGGGGCTAATTAGCCAGGCAGACATTCAAAAATCCATCGGACAAAACAGAGTCTCAGAGTCTAGAATACAATCTGTCTTCTACGCATGCACCTCTGTGACTGCCGGGGCTACCAGACCCCAGACACATTCCCAGTTATCCTTAGCAAGAATAAGGAGACAGAACTCCCTTAAGAGTCTGGAACTGTAAAAATAAGCAGAAATGACATTAACAAACACATCCCTTGAATTTGGGGCTGGGCAGTGGAGAATCTCTCCCTTCCACGAAGGATGTGCGCTGCATGCAACTGTGAACCTGACAGTTTTATGATCTACCTGTACCTCCTGCACGCACTGTGAATCAGGATATCAGAATTCTATTAGAGAGCCTCCCTCCTCCACCCAAAAACTATTTTTAAACTTACCAAATCCCCTTTGGAGTATTTTCCTCTTATCTGTCAACCTTGGTAATGTTACAGCTGACAAAGAAAAAAAAAAAAAAAAAAAAAAAAATCAGTCAATCTCTTACAAAGGGTGTTGGTTACAACTCAAGGTCACAGGGACGTCGGTAGAGTGGACCGACCACAGCACCATCACAGCATCATGCTGGATTTGAACATTATAAGAAAGTTATAATAAATAAATAAATACGCACCTAACACTGTTACACAACTAAACGGGGCATCTTTATGAGCGATGTAAGAACTGACTTGAAGTAAAATAAAAAAAAAAAAAAAAGACAAACAGCATCACAACTACAATCTACTATTAGAGACACAGACCCATGTATTCAGGTGAGAACACGGCTAACCTGTTACACTATGGGACAACAAGATTCAAAACCATAAATCTCTTAAGGTACATAAATAAAAAGCACAAAATAAGCTGCAGCCACAGACGTGTCACGGCATCCTGTCATCGTGAAGAATTTACACAGAACCCATCTCCCCCCAAACTCCAACCCACCCCCCAGCCAGCAGACTTGTTTCAGTGGTACAACGGAAACTCTTAAAATGATGATGCGATGAGGTCTTGATTATTGGGTTACAACCCCGATCATTTTGAACACAGCCCTAATAGGGCTACAGCCCCAACTGTTTTGACCAAAGCCCCGATATGGCTATAGACCCAAATGTTTTGACTGTAGCCCCGATATGGCTATAGACCCAAATGTTTTGACTGTA
>JAACJT020000013.1:7932880-7986167 GCA_009936485.2 Gymnarchus niloticus | reverse complement strand
ATGAGCAGATATTCAGTTAGTGCCCAGATAAATGGCATTAAACATTTTCTCAGACTGCCTAAGACTTTTGCACAGTAATGTGCATCTTAAAAAGCGTCAAGGTGAAGACGTAATAATAATAATAATAATAATAATAATAATGATCCCCTTTGTGAATCACCACTTTCCGGTGGTGGAGGGGTTTGAGTGTCCCTATAATCTTATGAGCTTTGTCATTGAGGGCAATTGCCACTGGTAGGGTCTCCCAAGGCAAATGAGTCCTAGGTGAGTGGCCAGACTAAGGGTGATTCAAAATTCCATTATGAGACACAAAATGAAGGACTCATACTTCACCCAAAATAGGGACACCAAGGCCTGGCCGTCCTTTGGTCAAGCCAGGCCTGGGCGCTGGGGTGCAGGGGGTGTTCGTCGGTGAGTGCCTAGTGGTCTGGCCTTTACCCTTGAAGCACACCGGGCACAGCCCGAAAGAACCACATGCAACCAGCCTCCTGTGGACCCACCACCTGCAGGAGGAGCCATAAGGGCCTGTTGCAGTGTGCATCGGGTGACAGTCAAAGGGAGGGGCCTTGGTGGTCAGATCCCAAGCTATCAAAACTGGCATTAGGGACATGAAACATTCCCTCTCTAGTGGGAAAGGAACCTGAGCTTGTGGGGGAGGCAGAGAGATACCTGCTAGATATAGTCAGGCTCACTTCAACACACAGCACAGGCTCTGGAACCAATCTCCTGGAGAGGGGCTGGATTGGTGCTCGTACATTGGAGGTCACCCCTGTGAACGAGAGGGTTGCCTCGCTGCGACGTCGCATCCAGGGATGGGCTCGTATTGTTGTCTATGCTTATGCGCCAAACATCCTTTCAGTGTATCTGACCTTCTTGGAGACATTCGGTGGGGTGCTAGATGGAGCTCCCTCTGGAGACTCCACTGTTCTACTGGGGGACTCCAACTCTCACATGGGTAATGACAGTGAAACCTGGAAGTGTGTGACTGGGATGAACAGCCTGCTTGATTTAAACCTCAACAGTGTTCTTTTATTGGACTTCTGTGCTAATCACAGTTTGTCCATAACAAACACTGTGCCAAAGAATAAGGGTGATCATGAGTAGTCTGGCACCAGAACACCCTAGGTCACAGGTCAATCAATCAGGATAATCAATCTTGTAGTTGTATCATCAGATTTTGAACGCATGTCTTGGACATTCAGGTAAAGAGAGGAGCTAAGCTGTCAACTGATAACCACCTGGTAGTGAGCTGGATCAGATGGAGGGGGAAGATGCTAAACAGGCCAGGTGCACTGAAAAGTATAGTGAGGGTGTGCTGGGAGTGTTTGGCAGAGACCCGTCCAGGAGATCTTCAACTCACACCTCCAGCAGAATTTCTACTGCATTCTACGGGAGGAGGGGGACATTGAAACCGAACGGCCCATGTTCTTTGCAGTTATTGCTGAGGTGGTAGCACAGAGTTGTGGCAACCCTTTGAGGATCTCCTGAATCCCACTGACATGCTTTCCTTGGAGGAAGTAGAGGCTGGGGTCTCAGAGAAGGACTCACCCATCACTAATGCTGAGACTGTCAAAAATCTCTTCAGTGGCAAGGTTCTGGAAATGGATAAGGGTCATCCTGAGTTCCTGAAGGCTCTGGATGTTACTGGGCTGCCTTGGCTGACATGCCTCTTCAACATTGCATGGAGGTCAGGGACAGTGACTTTGGATTGGCAAACTGGGGTGGTGGTCACCATCTTTAAGAAAGGGGACCAAAGGGTATGCTACAACTATAGAGGGATCAAACACCTCAGCTGCCCTGGGAAGGCTTATACTTGGGTGTACAGGAGAGGACAGTCTGTCCATTGGTTGACCCTCATATACAGGAAGAACAATGCAGTTTTCATCCTGGTCGTGAAACACCGGACCACCTCTTTACCTTCACAAAGATACTAGATGGTGCACGGGAGTTTGCCCAACCAGTCTGCATGAGTTTTAAGGTCTTTCAAAAGGCTTACAATGGTGTTCCACGGGGTGTCCTGTGGGGGCTGCCTCAGGAGTATGGAGTACCGGGCCCACTGCTATGAGCAATTTCGTCCCTATATAATGAGAGTGAAAGTTTAGTTCATATTGCCAGCAGTAATTCAGACTCATTCCTGGTGGGTGTTAGACTCCAGCTGGGCTGCCCCCTGTCACTCTCCTCCACAGAGTATCTGAGCTCAGCCACAGAGACAGGGTGAGGAACTTAGGCATTTGGAAAGGGCACATAGTAGACTTGCTGGTCTTCCACACTTGAAAGAGCCAGCTAAGGTAATTCGAGCATCTGGCTAGAATGCCTCCCAGGGAAGGTGTTTCAAATATATCCAGCTGGGAGGAGACCCTGGGGCAGACCTAGGACATGCTGCAGAGATTATGTCTCTTGGCTGGCCTAGGAATGCCTTGGTATCCCCCCAAAGGAGCTGGAGAAGGCGGCCGGAGAGAGGGAGGTTTAGGCATCTCTATTTAGACTGCTGCCCCCACAACCCAGACCTGGATAAAGCAGTGGAAAATGAATGAATGAATGAATGAATGAATGAATGAATGAATGAGTAATCATGTAGTGGTCACAGATCATGTCTGGATGTTGTCAGGGGTACCCTACACTGAAGATCAGATGCCTGCTAAATACCTCTGGTTTCATAAACATGAACTTGTATAATGTGATTAAGCATCAGCGCCTTAATTACATAAGCTGGAATATTAACTAGTATTATTGAGTAGACAAGCAAAGGTAATCTGTATTTTTGAAAGCATCTTAGTTCTTAACCTCAAAAAAACCCCTCTCAAATAGACCTGTTTTAATCAGAAAATAGGACACGTTTTTTTAGCATTAATTCTATGCCACTGTCAGGGTTTCAAAATTTTTGCAGTGTCATGAAAGTAAAGGCCAGACTATCCGTTAACATAAAAAAAAATATACAGGCACATCCATTCAGGAATTTCATAACAGCGAATCAACATCTTTCTTGGACAAGCAGCCATAAAACAAAGGGACCAAACCATTCATTCTGTGCAAGTTAACAGGCAGAAGACAAAAGAATTTATGTATGGGTTAAACAAACACAAGTCTACACGGGCGGAGTGAGGAGAACTGGTGGCTTCATTTAAAACAGATGAACCAAAAGATGCCCAAGAACTGACAGGCCAGTGAATATCTGTGCAAGACAAGCTGGCAGGAGGCCTGTCTGGGTTTAGGATGTCTACTGCATTTACCACTGCGATCAGCGGCCACAGACTTAGACAGGTTGGCCTCAGTGAAGGAGACCCAGCTGGCCCTGGTTGGTTCATTTTGAGGGGCTTTCAGGTAAGAGAGAGAGTGCTGAATCCAGGTATGGTTTGGTTTGATTCAGCCATCCAGGCTCTTTGTTTTGCCCTGTGGACCACCTCCACTCCATATTCTACCACAAATTATTCATTTAACGGGGATTACAAGTTCATCACAACTGGTATACGTGTGTATACACTGTTGTATTACTGATACCTGAGCAGATCCATTCAAATCCAAAAAAGGAGGTGTGCATTATTCATAAATAAAATTTAAAAAAAAAAATCCAACTTTACTGGCCTAAACCCAGACACCTTAGCTTTCCAGTAAACCATGTACAAAGCAGCCTCCTCCTGATTTTAACAGGAAATGTCAGAATAGTTTTTCACTACAGCACAGAATAGCCCAACTCAAGAAATAAACAACAAACTATTAAAATTTTTGCCACTGACAACCCATAGTTTCAAATGTTGTATTCATATGCACACGA
Source organism: Gymnarchus niloticus (assembly GCA_009936485.2). Taxonomy (NCBI): domain Eukaryota; kingdom Metazoa; phylum Chordata; class Actinopteri; order Osteoglossiformes; family Gymnarchidae; genus Gymnarchus; species Gymnarchus niloticus. The sequence continues at coordinate 7,982,395 of JAACJT020000013.1, read as the reverse complement.
TTTATAATGGCTTATCTAGTAAGGTGTCAGGAAAACTGGATGCACAGGGTACATCCCAGACTGGATGCCAGTCCATCAAGTAGTGGATGGACAGACAGACTGACCAACAGCCAGAGGCATGCATCCAGAGCATGGCCAGTGTAGTCACTGATTAAGAAAACGCCAGAACATTCACAGAACTACACAAGTTGTTTTTTTCTCTACAACCTCAGCTTTAACACATGTATTGCAAATAAAAATGAATGTAGACCTCCCCCATAAGGCACAATATTCTAGAGCACCACATTTTGTATGGGACTGTAGGCTTCATCCAGTGACATGCCACTCCTATGCGAGTGTGCCAATTGTTCCGTTCTGATGGCAGGTCAACAGGAGGTGTCACTGTAGAGCACCATGCAGACAGACCCAGCTCTTGAATTAATCCAAACGCAAGCCGGCACTGGTTATCTAAGCCTCCCCGATAAAGCACGTGGCAGAGCCAAACTACCTAAAATACCGCCACCTGTGGAAAGGGCATGGCCCATGCCTCCCAAAATATCTTCAGAATGTGAGTGAGTGTAGGAATTCCTGGTGTCAGGAATCGCCAATGTTAAGGGCAGCATTGGGGTGTGACATATGCACACTTTCATTCAGGGTATGTCACTATCAGTTTTATCCACAGGAGTAAATTTAAGGATACGTCCTAACCAACTTGCACGAAATTTGGAAGTATCCCAACTAACTTTTATGTATGTATAACTTAAGCAGTTGTTTGCAAATGTTTCGATTCTGAACTTTCAAGCCAAACCTACACCCTCATTTTATCCTGTTTTTTGTTCGTTTACCATCATGTCATTTGAACACTTGCATAAAGAAGGGGAAATAAGGTGTTGAAACAAAGGTATAGCAGTAAATTGCATATTACAGCATGTATATGTTAGAACAAAATGCTTTTTTGTTGCTGTTGTTGATTTTGCTGAGCGAACGAGCAGGGGCTTGTCCTCCTTTTGATGCCGTTAACCATGAAGCGGCTGAACGATAAAGGACCCAAATTTCAGTCTGCGTGAATCCCAAGGAAAAAAAGACAGGAGCTGTATAATCAGACAGAGACGTTTTCAAGTGTTTCCCCCGACGTCTTTGTTTCTCGCAAATGCTATTCAGACGCCCTCCCGTTTCGAGCAACGCGCACTCAGTTGGACACCGCCGCTTCCAATTAGAATTCAGAGAGGAGTCAGCAGCTTGTTTGACAGGTTCAAATATCATTAAAAACCAAAAGGACGTGGCTATGAAACTTTTATGAATGCAATCAATCCATCCCAGCCTCCGAACAGAAAGCACTCGGTCGGTACACGGGCGGCGGAGGTGCCATTCTCAGATCCGCCGTGTTAATTAAACGGGACCGTTTTATCATCCAGGAGATAGAAATAAGTGTTCTTTTGTTCCCCAAAAGACAGAGAACTCGAACTTGCTGCCGAATGCTTTAAAGGGAGGAGAAGAGAAAAAAAAAAAAAAGTCTACGCTAAGAACGCTTGTTACACTGTCAGGGAGCTTGGAAGAAAACGGCAACTGAGAACTTTAGAAGTGTTTGCATGTGCAGTTTTCGTTCCCTGTGACTCACCGGCATTGTAGGAAAAATTATGAACATTAAAAAAGGCACTGGGAGAAAAGGTCCACCTTCACCAATATTAAAGCAGGAGGGGGGAAACAGGTAAAAAAAAAAGTTTTGAAACCTTAATTAAAAATAAAAATTCTTGCTCGTTACAAAAAAGTTTTAATTGTCATTTCTGCACAAAACTGTTCCTTTGTAGAAGTTAGGTGTAGGAACGCGTTTCTGCAGTAGGTGGTGGATGTTTCCTTAGCATCAGTGAAGCATCCCTGACTGAGTGGCAAAACAGCAGATGCCAGGTCAGTTGTCAAGCCTCTTAAAGCCAGTACATTCAAATTTCTTTCTCGTCTTCATATTTTAAATCCAGAATGTGAGCCATAATAATTTGTGTTCCTTAAAAAAATTTGACTAATTTGGATTTTGGAGCAAAATATGTTGGGTGTTTTGCCAATTCCTACGAGTTTAAAGCCTGAGAAATAATGTGTGTTTCTAGCCCTTCGTGTGACAGGCACTGATACCAAAAGAGAACCTGAAACTAAATCGCAGTGAGTGTGCTTTTGTGCGACGGCGAGTGGGAAGTGCTGAGCAAAGCGTTTTTAGGTAACGGAACGATGACTGGAGAGGCATACAAACACACTGCAGCACCTTCTGGTTTGCTAAACTACACAGGAGTGCGGCGCTGGATGTTCTACCATCTGGTTACATGCAACCCCACAGACCCGGGAAGGGGAAAAAAAAAAAAAAAAAATTAAAAAAATAAAATAATGCACTCAGCAGCTTAAAAGACAGTTCTCCACGTCAGCCATTTTCCTGGTGGTGGTTATATTACAGAGACACACAGGCTCCCCCACGCTCACTGAAACAGGAACTCCCACCACACACATGGGCACACTCCTCACGGGGCTGGGGAGAATCGCTCTGTGCACGCCAGAGAAGACCATCATGCATATTCAATCAGAAGCTACTCTAAATTCTGATTAGCAGCTCTGTCGACGGCTGTCACCTCCCCGCGTGGCGCTGCCGTGGCATTTTGACAGTGATTACATCTTTACGTTAGAATGCGCCAACATTAGGCCCCGCTTGTTTACAAATAACCGCTGACTGACGCTGTGATAAAATGAGGGGCGGGGGCTTGGGGGTCTGTCACTCACAGTTTAGGATCCCTGCCTTTGTTTGTTTATGTCTTTGGGAGGAACAGAACGGAGTCACGTGATGTGCGGTCAGGTTCCTTATTCCGCTGTGTTTGCCGTTCTTTTTGCTGGGGCAGGGTTCAGTAAGCAGTCCCATGCAGCAGATCATCATACCCCCACATTAACCTCAGCAAGACCTTTCAGTCACGATTCACCACGGGCACAACCCTTTACTGCTGTATTTTACGAAGCAAAGACAGCCAGAAAGCCAAAGAGAGAGGGAGATGACATTTAGCCCAAGATGATGACACTCATTCCAACAGCCAACGTGATCCAGCCCATCATCATCCAGCCTCAGCTCGCTGGTGAAACTTCTGTGGCAAATGCCTGTCTTTGGCACATAGGGCAAAAGCTACAGTTCTCAACACCAATGACTCCATCACACTTTACCCACTTCAGCTAGCAAACAGTAATTTGCTAATACTTTTTTTTTTTTTGAGACCTGTCTGCCCAGGCATTAAAAAAAGAAAAACACATGTGAAGAAAGGGAAGTGAACAGAGGAGGGAAGCATCAGAAAAGAAGGGGATGACCTCCATCCACAGCCATACAGTCGTATAGGCCTGCGTACACACGTCTGTTCAGGAGTTTCATTCCAAACAGCAGACGACAGGCAGAAACGAGCTGCTCAATCAAAGGTAGCAGCCGGACTAAAATAAATAGTAAATCTCTACACCAATCGAAGTGCATGGCAACAAAAAGATGAAATGATGTGTGAATGTGACTCTAAATGAGTTCGGCTGACTCGATGGTGGGCTGCCACCTTCTGTTGGACAGCGGAAGTGTCAACCGTTTCTGAAAAGCCAAAATGGGGGTGTTCGCCGGCAACCGGGAGCTCTGACATCGGACTCCTCATAAACGACCGAATCGCGTAGCATGGAAACCGCCATGTTCCTTTTGTAGTCCTCAGAAAGTGCAACGGTGTGCCATTTTATGGTTTTTGCCGCTGAACTGAAGTCAATGGGCCCGAGTGAGCCAAAAACTGAAGGCAGCTGGACTGAAACGGCAAAAACTTCACTGTCTGGATAAGTACATATATATAAAATTTTATAAAAAAACATTTTGGATCTATAGTCCTTGGAGGAAGCGCGCAACATTAAAGTAAATGTCACAAAAATGAAACAGATGGCCTGAAGTCATCATTGGAAGGTCTAGGGGTTTGTACGGAATACCAAGCAGGAGATGACAAACGCTGGAACAGCTGACGGAGAGATCTGGAGGGGACACCGCAGTGACTTTGTATGCGTGAGCCACTGGGAGGGGGGGGGCAGATGTTGGCGTTGCATGTGTATGTGTGTTTTGCCCTGAGTCCCAGAAGGCTGCTGGCTCTCGTAACATTAGCTTGCTGGTTTTTATCAGCTTTGCAAAGGAGCCAGGCCCAAGTGGGTGGGAAGGGCCCCAAAATGCCCCGAGATCTAGCAGTCAAGAATGGGAAACACGTGGGCCAGACACGCTGCCGGGGACTGGCAAACAGAACCTCCATACCGCTGCTCGTGAAACGCCACAGTGAAGGCGTATGACAGCTGCTTGGTTTAAAGAGGAGCAGGAGCCTTCCCCGGCACTTTATCAAACATTTTCATACACTTCCTAACATTTTCACATTTTACATGAATGACTGATTGAGCAAATTACACATGTAGCAACGGGAAAAACGAGGCTTACAACAGATGCTTTTGCATTAATTAAATCTACTTACACAAACAGCATGCCTTTGTTAGCCACACAGCTCATTATTCTTCTGTTATTAAAAAAGATAAGGACAAAAGAAGACGGAAAATGAAGACAGAGGTGACGTGCCTGCACTGTCAGATGAAAGAAAATGTCATCAAAAGGCAGCGCGGTAGAGGAACACGCATTCATCAACTCTCACGTCACCGCTGTACCTGTGTGTGAAGCTTCTCCACATACAGTGTGGAATCAAGCAGATCATATCAGACAGGAATCACAAACACAGCCAGACCAGATAAAACACGGCTTCCTACCATGTAAGAAAAGTTAGGAAGTCGATACGAAATGCATTTACGTAAAAAGTGTGGTCTGGAAATGTAGCTAACCGATTTAAGTTGGCGGTGTTGCGGGCAATACTTGCACAAATTATATAAATGAATTGGACAAATGCTCGATTTAGCAAGTGGCATAAAAAACAAAAATGAACAACCTGGTCTTTTAAGGGGTCTGTTTTAAGGTTGAGATCCTAGGGACAAATAAAAGACATCAAAAGCTGCCAAAGAACTTTCTGCAAAAATAAATAAATCAATCTGAAAATTAAACATAACAATAATGGCTGAAGAAAATAGTGTGTGAAATGGGTAAAATTAAACTGAGAATGTGACCAGTTAACTTAATGGCTCTCTGGAAAACAGTCAGAGAGCCACGACCCCAGAGTGGCCCAAATCACGACAGGCATCTGTCACCGCAAAGTCACTGGCGCCTCCTCCGATCAGCGGGTTCTGTTCCTGGGCTCCGCTCCGCTCTCACATTACCCAGAGCAAACAAGCGAAGCCCACCGTCTCTGCGGTACCGCAAGTGGCCTCTGGAATAATCCATTGGAACGTGTGAAAATCATACGGGGAGGGCATAGCAGAAAACTACACGGAGTTAGTTTTCTAACGGAGAATTGCAGAGAGGGCTTGAAAGTCACAATTACAGAATGCACTATCCTGTAGAAATAACACTTTGGGCCAACGCCCCCCATCTCGCTTGCTTCCAGGACCACACGTTATGCGAGACTGTTTTCTTCCAAGGCTAAGGGGGACATAGGCCCCAGGCAGCATACTCTGGCTACAGCCTCTGTGGGTATCCGGTATCTCTGTAATAACAACCGGCCCTGCATTTAGGGTGCCGACCGTCTCAGTGGTCAGACTGGCACATGAATCATCCTACATCTTGTACCTTCGTCTTGGACTCAGGGCAGGAAGTGAGATGCAAGCCCCAACATCCGGTTGGGCGATTCCACGTGAAAGGATAACAGCAGCCAGGGCTGTGCGTGTTGGTTTACATGTCAAAAAATAACAAATAAACAAAACGAGGTGAGTCTGTTAGGCTGAGAGTGCAGCCAAGAGGGGGCACCCTTGGTAAAGAGACACTTACCGTGGCTTGTCTGTTGGTTAGGATCCCCTCATTCGGCAGGTGAGCAACCCCTGCCTGGACTTCATCGACTGTCAAACTGCCAAACCGCCAAACCAAAATGAAAAGAAAAACAATCATTCGCCCAAATAACCTAAATAAACAGAATTCAAAACCTCTTTCATTTGTTAACCAAGGCTACTACTAAATGCTCATAAAGGAGCAAAGTGAGTTAATTATTCAAGGTGAAGTCTTGCCATTTTAAAGATCTTAACACATCTGACAGTAACCCCACAGGAAGGGACAACATTTAAATAAGGTTATTGGTTATATAAATGAATATTCTGGGGCATATAAATGGCATTTCTTGCCATTTCCATATTCTGTCTTTCTGAACAAATGAATGTCTCATACCCAGGCCCTTGTGTCACAACATAATAAATATTTCATTTGGGTGCATAAGTGGCTTTTAAACAAAGAGCTTCGGCAGACAAAAGGTTCCTTTGTTCTGAGGAAGTCAACAGAACCCCAAATCCCCGAAAGCTGCAGCTAAATGGCGGAGGAAGTGCCTCCGAAGCTTAAGGCAGGGCACTAGGACATCCGGAACCCACTCCTGTGAAATCGCATCCTTGTCACTCCCTTGACGTCGGAGAACGAAGTTCACGCCTTGCATGTTCAGTTCAGATACATACGGTCTTTACCATAACAACAAATTACTGCAATTGCGAAAACATCCATGCACTTTTCATTAAAAACACATACAATTACACATCAGAACATGGGCTGAGAAAAACCTTGTTATCAAGATGAGTCTGATTACTAAGATTATCTTTGACCTTAACCTTCCATGCAAAAGAAAGAAGCATTCTATCACGATAATGATTCAAAGATGCAAACAAAAAAAAAAAATCTTTTGTGAAAAAACATTCAAATTAGTCTTTTGAATTAAATTATGCTGTTGTGATTGGTCACCTAGCAGCCATGAAACGTTAAGGTAAGGAATGTTACAGAAAAATGGCTATGTTAATGACGACAGGGCCACTGTGTCGCGTGATGCATTTAAACAGCACCGGCTCTGCTAAGAGTGGCCCGGGAAGGGAGCAGCAATTAGCACATGTGGAGCCGTCTTTGGCCTCCATTCAGTCCACGGGTCGGGCAGTGGGTGCTCAGCTAGCGATTAGCACACACGCGAGAAGTCGTCAACCTCTGCTCGGTCTGCGGTTCAGTTAACAATTAGCACACGAGCGAGCCGTCGACCATAGGTGTTTGTTTGGTCTGCGGTTCAGTTAGCAGTCGCTAGGTTAGCGATTGGCACATGATTGCGAGGTCATCCGCCTCCGATCGGTCCATGGTTTGGTTAGCAGCCGCTCGGCTAGCGATTAGCACACAGTGAGCTGTCGTTGCCCACCCCCCACAAATGTGGCAGGCGAGTGGTGCTCTAGGATACTCCATCTCACTAATGTGTTTGTTTTACGCTCAGATGAAGGCAGCCAGCGACTGGGATGGGTCTGTCTCAGAGGGATCTGGATAACGGGCCCCTAAACGCGTCGGCGTGGGCGTCTTCCCCCTCGGTCAGCTCAGGGAACATGCTGCGTTAGCGCCAGCGAGTCCTGTCGGAAAGAAGCGCCTCATTCCCACAGCAAGCGCAGGCTCTTCTCTGCAGGCATTGAGGGAACGTACCCGGCTCTTCAGAGACGAGATAACCATAATCTACAGAAACACAGAGACTGAACTGCGCTCACAAAGCGGAGTTATATTTCTGCCTGTCGGGAGGCCCAACCAAGGGCACTGGGAAAGGAGCTATGCCTTTATTTAATGTTACATAGGAATTTATTTAGGGAGGCGTGGTGGCTCAGTGGTTAGCACTGTTGCCTTGCACCTCCAGGGTTGGGAGCTCGAATCCTGCTGTGTGTGTGGATTTTGCATGTTCTACCTGTGCTTTGCAGGTTTCCTACCACAGTTCAAAGACATGCGTATAGGTTAACTGGCATGTCAGATTGCCCATAGTTTACGTACGCGTGCACTGCAGATGGTTTGGCCCCCCTGTCCAGGGTGTCCCCGCCTTGTGTTCTAAGCTGTCTGGGATAGGCTCCAGGCTGCTATGCAAAGCAGCGTGGGGTAAGCAGTTTGGAGGATGGATGGACGAACATATTTCTTATACTTACCTGCCATCCTTATTGATGTCCAACTGTCCAAAGACAGTGATTGCAGATGGGGCCATTTTCTTTCTTCGGTCACCTTGGAAGCATTTTAACAAAGATGTCAAACGGTAAGTCTCACATACTCAAGATACATGTGTAAATCAGCATCTTACACAAAGTTACCTAAACAAAGAGGACGTACTGAGTGAGGTCACAGCAGCCCTTTTCAGAAAAGGCATAAGAGCTGCAACATAATAAGAATGAAAATGATACACGAAACAACACAATATAACAGATAACAATCACTTTGATCATATATTTCAGGTTTAGATTCCAGTGGTCCCTCGATCTCGACCAAGTGGCTGGTGGATGGACGGATGGACGGATGGACGGATGGAACAGAGCGCAGAGGTTAAATAGATCATTTCACGGTGACACGTCAAACATCACGGGGCAGTCGGATTTCACGGTGACTCAGAGATAGGGAAGAGGAGCGCTTAGCTCATACAATAACACGGCGGGATCAAAACGCAATCAGGCCGCTTTGTGTGGATGTGCAGAGGCACCACAGTGAGTGGCTTCTTGCACTATTCATCAAGCAGAGGCACATAGAGCCGCCGTGAAAAGGTTGCGCTATTAGCTTTGAAAAATGACACTCATCGGCAATCTTTGCAATACTTACAAATTTGCTTTACATTTCGCCACAAAAAAAAAGAAAAAAATGCTTTCATTCTATTTATTTATATATATATATATATATATATATATATATATATGCATGCACACATACATAAAAAAAGAGCACTGGCTTTGCCATGGTAACAAGAGTCTTCATTTGCACAGGCACTTTCATCCAGCACATTTCACATCTAAAGGACGAAATGATTGCCCTGAAGAGGGAAAGATGTATTTCGCATAATGCTAATTACACATCTTCACTAATTACCTTTCCACACAAGAGTTAGCTTATTACAGAAATTTCTGGAAAATTAACCCTCTGCTGCACGTGCCAACTGCCTTGACCACTGACACACAAACCACTCATAGCAGGTCTGATGTGCACATTGCCGTTACCGCTTCTTTTACTATTAAAATTTATTCTCACCATTTAGACAATGACGAAAAGCACTAGCCTATCCCAGCTTTCCACTGAGAGTGACACAAAGCGCTGGCCAATCCCGGCTTTTCACCAAGCATGACACAAAGCACCGGCCCATCCTGGGTTTCAACATTCCACCAAGCATGACCGTGAGATTCTCGGAGCCAAAGCCGGTTTCCTCATCACACCACACCTGTTTCATCCCCTCGTCCACACTCTCAGAGATACGCTGCATCACAGAAAGATGAAGGCCAGGCCTCGCTCATCGAAAACCTGACATATAAGCCACCGCCTCAGCTGCTGTCTGCCTGTTTCAAGTTCTTCAATTTCTCTTCTGACCCCAGCATCAGTTTTGACAGAAGGGGAAAAGGTCATACCATTAAACAATGCAATCCCACATACTTGTCTTTCAGAGACACCTATGATTTTGAGGCTTTGAGAAATTCATAAAGTTAAATACTGCCCATCACCTGGCTCAAGAAGCGAGAGACTTGTCATATGGGGGGGTTTGAGTGTTTGGAGCAGGTGGAGGTACAGGACATACCAAATGCAGCATCATTTCCATCCAGCTGAATTTTTAAGGACAAGGCAAAAGAGATAAGCAAGGTATTTTATCTCTTCACTCTGATGTCCTGTAAGGTATCATATCTGCAGCCTTTTCTGCTTTCCAGAAACATTTAGCATTTATTATAATAATAATAATTTTGTGCATTACCCTTCTTGGCATAAGCTCCAAGCCCCCCATGACACTGACTAGGGCACATGAATAAAAGATGGATAAATGGAGTAATAATTACTATAAATTAAAAAAAAAAAAAACCATACAAACTAGTGTGGCCCCTTTAAGAAGGGCCGTTTGGCAGCATATGTCAGCATTACATAATGCTATCGGCTGCCAAAATGCTATCAGCGCACTGTGCCGCAACCAGTTACCTCTGCTTGAAACCCAGAGACATGCTCATCACAGTAAGCATGCGCTGCCCCCCCCAGGCTACAAAGGTTCGCTGATGAAAAACCGAAACATCATCTCGTTAGGCTTTTAACACCATAGGCCCCCCCCATTCACTCTGGACCTACTGCAGGAGTTAAATGAAAAGGCAGTGAGGAACAGAGAGAAAGGAAATCACGGCAAGCTCCAGGATCAAAGGGAAGCGAGTTAAGTCATTACGGTGGAGAGGCTGCGACTCCACGGTGTTTGACCGGAGCTGTTACGGCCTGCCTCGTGAATACGGCTGCTGGCTTTAACAGTCAAATCAGGTGAAGGAAAAATCAGACTGTTCAGAAACAAAGGACATCGAAAGATCAGGACGTATTAAGGACATTAATATCCCACTCTGAAATTTCATATTGAGGAGAAATAGACATTGTTTAAAAAACTGGAAAATTAAAAATGGAAAATTTGACTTATTTATTCAGGTTTCTGAACTGCCTCCAAATGACGGACAACCTTGGAACAGAAGAAACGGAGTGCCTGTCAATGAGAGTGATGCTCGGACTCCTTCACGCCGCACAGCTGCGATTTAACATCATTTACCACCTTGCTGTTTATGCTATCTAAACTAACCAGGTCACCAGTACTTAAAGGCCCAACGGATAAATATTTCTGATGGAGATATGCGTGAATTTCAGGTAATCAGTGGGCTCTGATCCACTGTTACATATACAAATAAAAATTTTTCTCTTGCCGGTAGAACATTCTGAAATGTAAATTAAAGTCTAAATGATGAGATTAGGAATCCTTTTTGTTAATCAAGAAGTGAATTTAAGGAACACTAGCCCCCAAAATCATAATTTTGTATCACACAGTGACAGCTTAGTCGTGGAAAACCTGATCACAACGGGAGTGTACAAGACAACCGTACCAGATAGTATTCACCAAGGTACAAAATAAAGAAACTGGAAACTTATGAATGAGAAAGAATGACAAAAAAAAAAAAATCAGACATTTTCATAGAGGGAAAAACATCAGTGAGCTTTTGGCATGGTGTGACCTTCCGGAAGATCTCCAAAAGCAATCATCTAATCACCCATCACCCAAACGCTCCTTCACGTCTCAATGTGAACGTCTCCAAAAGCACACGAGCAGAGCACTGCAGAAGGTTAATGAACAAAACGAACACGTAACATAGTTTATCGATCGGTTATGACAGCCCGTTGGTGATGGCTGGCTTTACTACAAGGTGACCTCCAAATGCCTGACAAACCTACAGGGGTGTGCGGCACACAACAACCTTGCTGTGGACAGGTGACCGGATAAAACCTGTGCGGTAATACAATACAAGGCGCTGATATACCACCACTTTTTTACAGCACCATAGATCCACTGAACGCCTTGTAACCTTAGATTCAACATTCACGTCGAAATAAGAAATACAGACAACCCTCATTTCAGAAGGTTTTTGCCACCCCCCCCCACAGACACCATGTTTATATTTAAACAGGAACTCCACATGCTTCATCTGTTTGACATGTGTCAGTCTGTTCTCTCAACAGGGGGCAGTATTAAACAAACAGGCATACAGCCATCTCGAAATGCCGATCCAGAAACCACCAGTCGGAAAGAGAATATCAACAACTACGCCCCCTGCTGTTCATTTAAGCACCATTTATTTTTAATACCGGGTGGAGCACTTGCCATTTCCTTCAAGTATCAATAACATTTGGAGGGGAAAAAAAAAAAAAAATCTCAAAACACACCCGAAAGGGAACTCAGGAGCATGGGCTTAACCGAGAACACCAGTGAGCTCACGCCTCTCCTCTCTCATTTGTCCGACTCGATGAGTGTCATGGTTGCCATGGCTACCCCCACGCACACAAACGCCAGCTGCAGGACACGCACATACTTCTGTCATGAAAATGCCTACACGTGTTCAGGCTCGGGCTTTGTGGCCATGCACGGGTTGGCCAGGTGGGGCCGGGTACCAGACTCTACTGTCAGACCCCCAACCCTCACCCTGGCGAGCGGCTGGGGATGCATCTGCCACCTATGGGACATCCTGTGACCCAGCCAAACGCAAGCCTCCCCAAGGTCTAGGGTTCAGCACCTTCTCAATGGCTTAGCCTGTGGCATGGGGCGGGGGGTTGGGGCTAAAACTAACACTGCCTATCAGAGGGGAAACATAACAGTCAGGAAGACACATTAGCTCCATCGCAGCTAATATTCGATCAAGGGAAAAGTAAGGCAGAGGAAAATTAATATTCTTAAGACTTTAATCTGGTGCATTTTAATTATGAGAATCACATTAGGATGCAAGGGGGCTTGTTTCAGCTTCGAACAGTAAACAATGGCAATAAACCTGTGTACAAGATTCAGAAAATACCCCTGATTTATTCTGTTTGCAGAGTAATTGGGCTCATTTGATTTGAGTCTTGAATAAAATCGATGCGTAACGTAATGCTTCTCCACTTATTACTTCAACCGTCATCTTAGCCACACAGCTTTTAGCTGTGCTTTGAGCCAATTGAGCATAAATACACACATACATATACACCCCGTATACATGTCTATAAAAACACACACACCCAGACCAGCACGGATGAACAGCCTTCATGCATTAAAGATGACACAACCCGAAAAACATGGCACGCAGATAGCCAAAAGGCAGGATGCACCCCCTAAACGCGTTCGATATGCACTACAATGCCAAGGCGGCCACACCTACTCGTATCCCTGAAGGAGCCCCGAGAAAGGTCACCTCGCACCAGGGACGGTGATGAACGGCCACTCCACAACGCCGGGAAAGTCAAGTGACCTTTCACAATCAAATGTTTTCCTGGGGGCGATCTCTGCCAAGACAGCGCATCAATCTCGGCGCATTGGGGCGATGAGAGAGGCACCTGTTAGCCATTTTTCACAAAGCGCAGTGTTATTGTGTAACAGCCAGGCAACGAGGAGGCCGTGTTTAGGAAGAGGCCATATTAATGTGTGTCAATTAGGAAGGCAGGGGAAATTTACACAGCCATCATCCACAAAACAATTTCCCTTTTGTTACTCATCCACCTCTTTCTCCATCTCAATTCACAGCAAAACCAATTAAGATAATTATGCAAATGAAAAAAGCTCCATTCTCAGGACCCAAAGACACATACGTGTGGTGTGTGTTAATAAATATGGTTTTGAGTAGAATACCACCAGGTTTCCAGGTCAGAGTCTTCCAGCAGTATGTTAATATCCAATATGGCTCAGCATGACGCTCTTTACATCATGGTGTCGTCAGTCAGCTGGAGGACTGGGGGATACATTTCATCCAGTAACCCCTGGCGGGTCAATTAAAGTTTGGGGACAACACCACCCACACAAGCAGATGGTCAGATGCAGAGTGGAACACCAAACCTCACAGGCTGCCTGAAAACTTGGGTGTGTGAAGGTTCCGGGGGGCGGGGGTTTCTTACCATCCCTGTGTGATTTCAGTGTCCCCACCACCTTGGCCTGATGGGCATCAGCTTCCAGCTTCCTCTTCCTGTGAGACTCCAGCCTGGTCTGTAGGCCTGAGAGAATCCGTTGAAGATCCTTCAGTTGGTTCTGTGGATGAACACAAAGCATTACTGTAGCCCAAAAGCCCCAGTCCACAGTGTGTTACAAAAAACAGAAGTAAATAAATAAAATCCCTTAAACCTTGAGGCAGAAACATACCTCATAAACCTCATAAAGACAGGCTGTACATCTACACAGGACAATCACCACATCCACTTCTGAGTTACTGCTACACCAGCTCAGGAGAGAATTTCAAACAAGGACAAACGCCTCTTGCAGCAAAATGAAATAACAGATGTTAAAAATACAAGACGTTAAAAAAGACATGTGCGTGCACACACACACACACACACACACACACACACACACACACACACCAGAACACCATATGATGGGCTGCAATGGCGAGCACACGGGGAAAGAAGACGACACCATTGGAATCACCAAATATCTACGGGGCACCAAGTATACACCATTTAAATTAGTGAAGCTTTTGTGTAGTGGTGACAGCTTATAAAGGGAGCCCAGTCCAACTCAACACGCATAATGAAAATAATAAGTGTGTGTGTTGCTGTCCCCCCTCCCCCTCCGCTTCCCCCTCCATTACATGATGATGGATACTGTGAAAGCTGTTTGGCTAAGGATGACTACTTTTCTAGGACAGGTTCCTTGATGAACCGAGTTTATCTGCTGCGCATTTCGCAGTGAAAGTGATTAATTGAGCTCATTTTCTGTTGGTCATGCAAGCTGGAGAATGGGAGACAGTGAGAGAGAGAGAGAGAGAGAGAGAGAGAGAGAGAGAGAGAGAGAGAGCGAGCGAGAGGTACACTACATCCGAGGGACGGAAGAGCAGCTCCCTCCTCTCCATGCAGAGCAGCAGTACACAGCTCTAACACACTGCCCTTCCACATGGCGCAGCAGAGACAAAAATAATAAACGTCACCCTTGACCTCACCTATGAAAATGATTAAGGGACGTAGGGCTGGGACTTTGTATTCCCATGCCTTTGAAAAGCACTCGTGGTCCGGGGTTCGGAAATGTCAGAACTTGAACTTGGATCTCAGCCCCAATCTGTCACTCATTCGGTACGGGAACTAAAAATATCGAGACTGAACCCAAGCGTGCTGAGACTGGCGGTGCAGAGGACTGGCCGTAGCTCCAAACGTGGACCTGTGATGCGTGTTGATAAGCGTTCAGCCACAAACAGGGCTGAAGCCTTCAGTGCCCAGCAGCCTCTGGTGTGAATCATGAATAAGGATAGACACTTTAAAGCAGGAGAGGGAGAAATCAGGCAGAGAAACCCACAAAGGGGTGGTGTGTGGCTCTGTGGGTAAGCTGTCAGTGCCTATGACCAGAAGGTTGTTAGTTCAAATCCCATGTCTGGCAAAATGTTCGTATCACTGTTGGGCCCCTGAGCAAGGCCCAAATGTCTGTCTGCTTCACTCTATATCACTTTGATCAAAGCCGTCTGTTAAATGAGTTAAGTTAACTAACAGAAAGTATAAATAAGTGATTGACAACCCACCACGGGTTTAGAGGCCTCAGTTCCCTTATTGTGTGTTGAAAACTTTCTCCATGTTTTCACATGCAAAACCTAAAGAAATGATAAATATGCAATAGCAGCATTTTAGATAGCTGTAAATATAAATAACAGGCAAGTTAGCCAGCCTGGTTAGCATGAGCTAAAGTCCCAGCCATGGTGCTTGGGCCTGAGACTCAAGGATTCCGCATCAAGGTCGGGTGTATTTCAATACCCCCCCCCCCCCAAAAGAGCATCACTTTGGCCGTCATGTCACACACTGTTACATCAATCCATCAAAAATGTTCTCTGGGAAGAAAACACAGGACATCACATATATACTTAACCAAATTAATAAGACAATATTATACACAACCCCCTACCCCCAGTTTTTCATAATGTTAATAGTAGTTATGGAGAAGGAAAGCAAGTGTGTGTGTCTGTGTGTGTGTCACTTTAAGGGCTACACCATCTACCTGCTTCTCTTGCCACATGCTAGCACCTTCCTTGATTAGCTGGTGCTTCAGGTGCAGCCCATCATCCACGGCCCTCATCTCGGTCTCCAGCACCGCTCGCTCCTGCTGACCCAGATTCCTGCCAGGGACAGTCTGCCATTAGCCGCGCCACGCGCTATACTGCAAACCCATCTCTCCCCCCCTCTCTCTCACCCCTCCACCCTCCTTTCTCTCTTTTTTGTCCACTGGAGGCTGTTCTACTCACAGACTACCAGGCTGGGACACACGAGCAGGAAAGCGAATTAATTACATAACAGAGAGTGGGGGTAGAGATCTCAAGCACATTTCTCACAGTTTGGGGGGGGTGGGGGCATTAGGTATGTGGCTTTTGAAGATGTATTGCTACACTGAAAACAAGCCAGAGACATGTAATACTCGCATGGCATTACAAGCCAACAGACTGTCCTTTAAAAAGATCAGCAGGAAAAAAATGAATTTACTGTTAAACAGATAAAAATCCTTATAATGAGTATAGATAATATGAATGGTAACAATTTCTAAAGAGAAGGGCCTCTCTTCCTAAAGGAGGGCCTCGCTTTGCACATGTGACCAGGGCCAGAGTGAACTTGACCCGTGTCTCAGTCCGGTTCCTGGGTCACAGAACAATATCCGGGTGTCTCCGCAGGTCCTGTGTTCCCCGTTGGGTTCAGCGGAGGTTATTGAGTTTTCCCATTGAGGGTGGAATTTGGCCCCCAAAAGAAAATAAGTTTTAGTGTTATTAGCTGAAGTACAGCTCGCAGGGGAAATATCTGTTACAGTTATATTTTTGAGCCATATGTCACTGAACTTCAATAAACATTTTGGATCTTGAAAACACTGCCCCACAGGACTCCAAACTGGAAAGGGACTGAGGGGAAGCTGGGTAGTTTAAGCTTTTTTAAAAAATGTGTTTTATGACTAAATGATATTACAGAAACCGCCCACAACGTAAAGCTCCCCATGGACACGTCTTCCTGTACGACATGGATATGCAGCAGACGCTTACGTGTTTCTGACGTCATACATCGGAACAGCTGCCACCATTAACGTCTATTCATGGCTCATTTAACCATTCGCATTCCAGCGGTGAATATATGGCAATCCTTATTATACTAGTTTAATTTGCACTGCATTTATGCAGATAATCTCAGGAAATGGGTTCAGAAAAACATGAGTCCATCCACCTTTCAAAGATGCCCTCAGAAGCATTAAAAGAAAAAAAATCACTGACACACAAAAACTGCTGTTCTCCACTTCAGTGATTTTTAAAGCACCTTTCTAGTCTAGCATATGGAACATTATAGCAAATGCTGTCCTGATAGAAGCTAGCTTTACTTGGGATTCATTGATCTATCACTGCGGCGATGTTTAAACAGTAAAATGGACACAGTTGGAAAAGAAATGCCATTATAGTTAAATGTACATTTCCAGAAGTAACAAGACTGTGTGTAATTCATTTGCGCTGTGTCCACATCCTGTGCGTATTGACTGTAAGAAAAGGATTAGCTCTGCCTTTGCAAGCAATCTCACATAATTGCGTCTTTACGGTAAATCGAACATCCTGCAGATGCAGAGAGAACGTAGATCAACTGGTCCAATTGGATACGAAGCGGCCGAGAGCGGCATGAGGCTGACACCTTTTGTTTTTCCAAAGTGAAAAAGCGACCCCTAGTGGCCAATTTAAACACATACCGTAACACCACATACATGCACGAATTAGGGAAATGAGAGAATGACAGATTACTACGAATGAGACAGGGCTTCTTACAGAGGCTAGTGCACAGCTCTTGCTAATACGCCTTACAACCTTCCTTTTTATAAAATCTGATAAGCTCCTCTGTAATTGGACGAGCCAATCTAGCAGCAAAAAATTGGCATTTTAGACCATGCATTGACGTCAATGTCCACCTGGCCTTTCAAACAACTTCCTGGGAGAGAGAGGAGAAAGAAAGGAACCAAAAAAAAAAAAAAAACACAGACCTCACCTGGCAAGTACTGGCAATACCACAGTTTCCCGTACGTGTACATCGGCTACCTTGGGACACCACAAGATTCGGGGCCACTGACCTGCAGGTGTCCTGGCACCTTGTGTGACCGTCATACTCGTCAGCACCATCGCAGCAGTCTGAAAAGGGGGGGCAGGGGAGAGAGAGAAGGAGAGCCTCAAGCACAAACATAGACATAACGTTACACAACATTACTGACAGAACATTACTACATGGAGAAGCAATAACAGGCAACTGCACTCTGGCACCAGGTACGAGACAGTAACTGGCATGACATCACATGTTAATTTGGTACTAGAAAAATGCCCTTGATATGGCATGAGACACCAAAGCTGGCTGTGAGTGCCATGTCTGTAGAATGATATTAAAGGTAAACAGCCATCTCGGGGACGGTCATCCACACAGATGGACACACTGCATGGTTTCCCTCTCCCTACTGTTCTTAAATGACACAGAGACAGGAGTGTGTGAAGAGAGAGGGAACAAGAGAGAAAGAAACAGGGAGGGAGGGAGGGAGAGCCACAGCTTTAAGTGGCCTCATTTCTAGGCAGACTTGGGGGGGGGGGGGTTGTCATCAAAAGCTGCCTCATGTGCTGCTTTGCTCTCTCACTCTCAGGGGGACAATCAGGAGCGAGGCAGCGGCGTGAGGGCTCTGTCAATACGAGGATGCCTTCCATTGGGAAGCGGGAGCTCCTTTAAAGGGGAAAATGATCTAATTACAGGGTTTAGAACTCCAGGCTGCAGCAGGGGACCTGCTGGGAACGGAAAGCTCCTGTCGCAGATGAAGTGTACCTTTCTTCTGGGCCTACACCCGCGGAATGATGCGGAGTACAAATAAGGAGTTACTTCCCGCCAATCTTCGACAGTATTCAAAAAGTGTTTTCACACACAAAAAGAGAGCAACCAGAGGGAGACATTCCCCCTTCTTCACACCCAACCCCCTCGGGGAATTTCACACAGGAGATGAGCCCCCATCATGGGCTTCAGTGCCTGATGGACCTCTTCATTTCTTTTTGAAAACAACTGACTTTGGTTGAGACAAGTCTGCCATGAGAATCGCCTGAAAGAGAGGTCACCTTTTCGTCAATCACAGGCCCCCTTCTAGGGAACGCTGTGTATCATTCCATTTTACATGATGCACAAGTTCCACTTAACTTTTATTTACGTCACTCCTCCTATTACTCAGAGTGCCTATAGAACCACTTTGTCTGCATGTCAGTTAGACCCCATGTTGGATGCTCTTCTGTCATTAGTACTTTTAAGCTGCCCATAAACCTCACCCAGACATCATATAGGCTCACAACAGTCTCCTTACCGCAGATCCCATCGTTGACCCGGGAGGAGTGGATGTAGCGTGGACGGAAGCCGAGGTTGACGCAGTAGAAGCGCCCGTTTGGACATGCCGCCGTGCCTGCGTGGGCAGCAAAATGTCACCAAGCTACCTCCCACCAGAGATGCTGTGATATGAGGGTTCGATTGGTCCAAATTCTACTCTTAGAAGTCTGCTCCACAGATGACCATTTTGAAACAGAGTACACAGCACACTGAAACATCACCAGCCCAGTCCCATCCTGGAGCCTACACACTTAGCAATGCATTGAAAGCAGACTTTATAAAACAAACATGCAATGAATCCATACGATCTGTACTACTAAAATCATAGCGTGCATGATTTTAATTGTATACAACAAACATTCATATTTTAACAGCATAAAACTGTAAATAGAAATCTATAAGCTATTACATCAGCCATAACCACATAACCCTGGGTGACAACACAACTTTGAAACTAAAATTCTTTCATAAAAATGGTTTATAAAATATTAAAATACTTATATTGGCTTTTTCCCCATATTTAAGTAAAATACATGTTTAAGCAGAAGGTCTGTAAACTGTAATTTTATGACATAACCCAAGGTGGCAGAGTTAGTCCAGAGCTCAAACTCTTTCAGTGTGCTTCGGAATAAGGAGAACGAAGCAACATATGACCAATGACTCCAGTCAAACACGAGTCAAACACCAGAATCCTACTCAAAAAATAAGAATTCGACCAGCCATTAGATAAACTGGTTGTCTGTTATACATTTTTAGGATGACAAACTGCCAGGCTATATTTAGAACAAACTGGCTAAGAATCACATTCCAGTGAGTATTACATTTACCGCAGACACTGTTGAGTCGACTGCCTCCTTTCTGAACTGTAATGAGGGAACTTATTAATAGGTATTTATAGCCAAATAAGCCCTTAAGCTTTTTAAGGCTTTGATTAGTCTACCTACTCTGAAGCCATTACATTTTTTAAATCATTTTAAAATCAC
This sequence comes from Gymnarchus niloticus, assembly GCA_009936485.2. NCBI lineage: Eukaryota > Metazoa > Chordata > Actinopteri > Osteoglossiformes > Gymnarchidae > Gymnarchus > Gymnarchus niloticus. The sequence goes on along the minus strand of JAACJT020000013.1, from coordinate 7,962,505 downwards.
TTAACACATAGGGAAAGTACCTGCCACTGTACAATTTAAGTCTGCAACGATGCAATTTTAATTAACACAGGTTGATGTTTTCGCTTGAAGAAAGTACAATACAATATTTAAACATATAACAAAGAGCCCTGTACTGGACATGAAAGCTAAAGTCCCTGATAACTAATGCAGTTCTTTAACATATTCTGGTACAATACTGTATTACATGCAGTAAAAATCAAATTCAGCTTTCTCTAATCAGAATTCAGGTTTAACTAAAGGATTTGTTAAGCCCGCTTTCAGGAACTGCCCCTGCTCTGCTCTTTCAGCCATCAGACTCAGGGGGGGAGTATCCCAAACTACCAGTTAAAGGTGGTGATAGCCAGCATTGAAGTCTTAATATGTCCCATCACTATATCAACGTGATTTATCCTGACACACAGGCCGATCATCAACATCATAACTAAACCACCAGGATCCTGCTGCGGGTTTTTTGTTTTGATTGCCATCCAATCATAATCCACTGCTAGCACGCTGGAGCCCAATAGTTTTTCCCCCCAGTTATTTTCTCAAAGTCAACATTAGTAATAAATGTAATTCTCTCATGGAACTCAGCACGTCCAGATGTACATGTATACCGAACAGAACAGGAAAAAAGAACCAGGGTGTAACCAAGGCTGTTACCTGGCTCATCAGAGCCATCAGGGCAGTCACAGTAGTCATCATTGACTCGGCCGAAGGGGATGATCCTGGAGCCGTCCAGGCAGAGAAAGGCCGCCTTCTCTTTGTAAAATTTCCTGTCTGTCGTCGGGAAAAATGAGGAAATACCACCGGAGTAATCCAATATAAGCTTAGATCTTCAAAAACAGAAAATGCAGTCAAATAAAGCCAGCTCTGCAGGACACTTCGACGTCTTTGGTTACACTTTCCAGACACTATTGGTATACTAGTTATCAATAACTTACTTCATTCTGGGCTTTGGACAAACGTGTACGCAAAATACGGTATCTATATAAGTGCATGACCTGAACGGTGGACTGGAGCTCGTTAGGAAAGGTGAAGGCTGGAGAAATGTGTTTAGGGGAGACTTCATAGCTCTGAAGGCAAATGTGACTAGGAAGGCTGAATTTCAAAGATGCTAACACATCGGAAAACTCACAGGCAAGGGAGATTCCTCTAATCTTTTTCGAGTCCACGACCACCGTGGACCAAATCGCCACCGCGAAAACGATGCGGTGCTGCATTTTCAAAGCAGGCTTAAACGACCTGGTGAAACGCTGTTTACATTTTCGAAGAGCACCAGCGTTTCCCAAAATAAAACCACGTGTCATCTACGCGGCTTCTGATTGGCTTCCGTAAAACACGCGCAAGGCCTTTTTGGTGGAAGAAAAAAAAGAACACGGCGCGTGAAGGTGATTACGGCACGCTGTAGAAATGCATAGATACAAATAAATGAACATGTGTACTTTATAAAAACTATAAAAATCGTTAAAAAAGAAGTAAGAAAACTTTTCTTCTTCACAGATTAAAACTAAGTATGTCTTGCAAAAAGTAATTGATTTTTTACGAGAATAAGTATACGAAATTTTAATTTTATCAATAACAAAACGTGTGTCATCTTTTCCAGTTTCTATGGACTGATGTCAGCTTCACCAATGTTGGTTATTATCCGGGTCACTTCACCCAGTGACTTTGGAATTTGACAAGCAAATCTGAAGCAGGCAAGGATTTTCTGTGCAGGTCACAGCTAGCTGTGATGGAAATAACCAAGTCAGTAAGATCTGAGGAGTCACACGGATGAACAAAAAAAATAAATAAATAAAAATTAAGTAGTGCTGTTATTAACATTAATTAATTAAAGGTGTCTTTTATCAAAATCTTGTATTGCTTGTTGGATGTGAACCATTTGTCACACGTATTCCTTATTGAAATATTTCTTATTCAGAAAACTGTGAGTGCTTGAAATTATTAACCGGGTATACGTTACAAAATAAAGTAAGGTAGCATTTTAATAAGCAGCTACAATATTAAGCAACCCTGCTTACTCAATGTAACACTGGCCTTAGGTAATGAAGTTAACTGTCAATGGCTCTCGGTAATGACTTTTGTTTGTATTGGTGTCAGCAGTTATAACAGTGAGTAACTATTGCTATGTTCTATATGTTAATGATTTAATGGCATATGATCAAAACTGGGATTGCAGAAAAAAGTATGTCTCAGGATCACAAAACCCAAAAGGATGGCCTTTTCCTTCACTGAATGGACTGGTCTAGCTTTTTGGAACAAATGATAGGGGCTAAAATAACAGAGAGGCCTAATGAAAGTGAGATAGACCCAGCTCATTAAAAGCCATCTGATTTGCTATTAATCAATGCGTAAACACAGAACATGAAAGGTATATTGTTCCTAAATTTGCCATTCTTCTAGTAATTCTTAAGACATAAACACAAAATTAACAGGGACAAATCAGGACAAAATTAACTGAGCACATCAGCAGTTGATTACAGGACAAAAGGCCACAGAATGACTTGACAAACTATGAAAATGTGGAAGCAGGGAGCCAAGGAAGAAGGAGAGCCATTTCATTTCTGAGAGAAATGTCCTGATTCAACAACGTAGGTATTCAGAATGGTGGACCTCTCTCAACTCAAAAAATGTTACACTGCCCTTTAAAATGCTTTGAAACATCCCTAGGCAAACAGGACAGCTTAATTCAATGGCTTTGCCATGCACACTTCATGTGTACTGCAAACCCATGACACAACTTTTGGTGCCATTACATCAGCAGTCTACAATTTTTATCAACTTTACAGTAACAGCCTGAGGTCATATAACTAGCAACCAATTTATTAGATACTGGTGATGCAAAACGGGACAGCTAATGCATGCAGATTTTTTAGTATTGGGCAGAATGCCTTCTTTCCAATTATAACATTTACTGAAACGTTTCATTTGCTTAATGTTTTTCAGCGCTTTTAATTTTACGGTTTCAGCCTCTCAGGATGTCGAGAGACTGTAGCTTTGCTGTTTATTTACCTAGTGAACGCCGCAGGCAGTGTTGGTTTAACTAGAACATTGTTTACATAAATAAATATTTACTGAAGTAATTCAGGTTAAGTACCATGCAAAAGAGTGATATCCCACCTGGAATTTAAACCTGAAGCTTTTTGGCACAGACAATATCTCGGCGACCACTAACACACAAAACCAAATTATTTAAAATAGTCTAACTTCTTTAGATTTATGCTAAAATTTCTGCAATACTACATCATGTGATTACAGACTCACATTAATCCTTAAACTGATTGCTCTATTAATTTTAAAGTGTACCTGTCAGCGAATAGTCAAGGTTATATTTGGTCATGTTGAAACTGTATAAATTTCCCATAATGTTACTAAAATTCTAGGGAGCCTTAAGCTATTTCTTAGGGAAATATTACTTCTGTCGTTATTCAAAAAAATGCGACGTGGCTTGATTTCACTGTAGAGCGTTCTAACAATTTACTGCATGGAAAAAATGTGGACACCTTTGTGGTATATTGATTATTAATATGTTGTGTTTGTAGGAAATGACAGCGTTTAATTACTAAACATTTTGTGTTTCATCATTACGTCTTAAGATCTAATAGTATAGTAGGTTGTCGTCATTACAGCTAAAAGTATGAAAGTAATTCAATTGTAGGTTTTGGTAATGGGGTAAATGTGCTTGCTTTAAAAATGGTTTCTACAGCAAATTCAAGTAAAAGAGATTTTAGTGTTATTAAATTAAAATAAAACAGACAACACACCTCCTTTTAAAAGTCACACCCTGTAGGCCTTTCAGTATCAATCGACAGCTCTGTTTGTGAATAAAGCTTCTGATAAAAAAAATTACACACATAAAAGCATTTTGCGAAACATGAATAGGCCTCTGTAATATTAACTGTAGAGAAGTGACAATATTTTTCAAAGCAGGCAGTAATCGCACTTTAAATGTTGCCTGAGAATAGCAGGCAGGCAGTTTTGTATTTAACGAAAAAATGCCGCTAAATGTAAGGCATTTTAATTGATTTTCATTTTAATTTAATTGACCTTGGCTATTAACGCTGCGTAGAAAGACAGATCATTTATTTTTTTACTTTTTTATTCACAGATTATACAACTTTACAAAATATACATTATCCAAAAATATACTGATAACTACAGTAAAATAGAGACTTGGCATGAAAGTGTAAAAAAATACAGGACCGTAGTTCTGGCATTAAAACACAATATCTGTTAGTATCTGAATCACCTACACAACCGGGCATTTACAAAGAATTTTCTGCGCAAAATGTATAAGTCCTGTTAGTTTTAGTTTTTCCAACAAGGTCCAAAGGCACTCTGTCTTTTTAACTCTGGTATCATTTGTCATGATTTAGTCGAGCATAAATACTTGTATTGCACAAGTCCTTGCTCTGAAGGTAAGGGAAATCTCGCATCATCCCGGAAAAAGAGGAGTCCATGGGTGGGCGAAGAGGAAAAGCTGGGACTAACCCAGACGTTATATAGGGGGACATAAAACTGGGTATCCCCCCACTTGAGCTGGAATAAGCAAGTCTCAGCGGACTAATAGCAAATCTTGGACTCAGTCCGTAAATGCTGTCGCCCCCGATAGAAGTTGCGGTCGTTTGCAAAGGAGAGAAGGCAGACTTGGCACTGAATGTCCCTAGGGTTCCTCCGGGAAGTCCAAAAGCCGAGCTCCTCTGCAGGTTTGCTTGCTCGACAGTGGGGATGCTGACGCTGTCTGAGGTGCACTTGTCCTCCTTGTAACTGAGCATCATTTCGATGGCTCTCACGATGTCACCCCTGCAGCTCTTCACCACCGACTCCAGAACGTCTCGCTTGTGTTGAGGGAAGATCTTCACCATCACGTCAGTTGGGTCCCGGTGGCCAGCAGATGAACCAGTGGGATTCAGCTCTAGAGTCGGGTAGTCCTTCTGCCTCTCCGACTCACTGCCTGATTCGAGGTCCGACGATGACAGAGACCTTGGACTTCCCATCTGATCTGACAGGTGATCAGAACCGGGCGACTGGACTTCACTTTCCTTATCTGAAAGTGTGCCGTGTTTCTCCCGGCTCGGATCGGAATCATTTCTTCCTAGAGGAGAGGGCAAAGGTGCCGAGTGAGGGGTGAACACGGGACGCCCCGTGAATCCACTGTATAAACCATACTTAGGCAGCTTGTCTCCTGCAAAAATATCAAAGAAATCACAGACACAGTTTATCAAAGAGGCCCTTCCATTAAGCACTTGAGCATAAAACCAGAAACCACTTCCTGAGCATGATTTATATACTGATTCATACATGATTCATTTCCAGAATCAAACTACTTTGAGGAAATACATTTACTGTGATATGTATCAATACAATGATTGTGCCCAAGTGATTTAAATATGAAAAACGGTAAAAAAAAAAAAAAAAAAAAAAAAAAAATGGGTGGGAATTGCTATAAAATTACAACATCAAATAATTTTGTTATTGGTTTAGTTGATTATTTAAAAAAATTTAATTACCGTCTTTCTGGTCGTCTATGGTGAATACATCGTACCCTGCTGTTCTTAGACCGCAGCTTGCTGGACCCGAGCCTGCCGTCGGGACCACGGATGCCGCCATGGTCAGTCCGGTGTCACTTGACCCAGGTGCGGGGTACATGAGCTGCAGGTCCCGCGCCTCGCTCTCCTCTTGCGCCTGCTGCCTCCGCAAAGCCACCTGCGCTGCCATGACGCGCTGCCTTTCCGCTATCAGGGTGCATTTGGCGCACACGCAGTCCCTCCACCGGCAGAAGCGCTTGTGACCCTTCAGAGCGGACACGACGCCGTGGTTCCTGCACCGGGCACACTTCGGGGTTCTCGGGTAGCCCCTTTCCAGGGACGGGCTGCAAGCGGCTGCGGCGGCCGCTCTTAGGAACAGCGGTGGGGTCCGCAGCAGAGATGCCGGGAGCTGCAGCCCACCGACCGACAGGGGCGAAGTGGTGTGTGGCGATAAACCAAGCGGTCTGCTGCTGGTGCCATCCATGTCTCTGTGATGCTCGGAGATTAAGAACTGGCCGCTCTCTAAGGACCAATCCACAGTAGTGATACCTTGGCAGAATGAAGTCCGTCAGCTGTCTCCACTGAGTAAACCAGACTTAACTACTCCACTTCTGCCCAAACCAGACTTAACCACTCCACTTCTGCCTGTCGGCTTTTAAGTTCCCCTCCCAAAGGTGATTTCCTCAATTACTTAGTCAAGATACCAGATGAGGTGCAACAAGTTGGACTCCTCCTTTCTCTCCACACGGCCAGCATCGCCGTTTCTTTCCGCTCCCCGCCTTCGTTCTTAAACGTTGTGAAATTGCCTGTAAATCGAATTAGGGTCCATTATGCATTCACACTACACTAGTTTTAAACCGTTTTATCACTTGCGTCAGCCGTTCTCAAGGATTACCATGCGTTGCTTTTCATGAATTTTCATATTCGTACTTAAAATATATATTTATGTTTTTAAAATTGGTGTAATTGTAATTTTTATGAGTAATAGCCTGAATTAATAAGAGTATATAAGTGATAAGTCGTTCTTTTTGTTTTTAACATGCATGTTTTAAAACTCAAAATGTAGGTTGTTAAATATTTTGGAAACTAAACAAAAACTTGTTTTGTAACTTCAAAACAATATGTCGCCAGTTAAAAGTGCCGTAATTGGTAAAGTCGCTACTATATAAAAGGTCCATTTTCATTTGTATTCCTCACACGTTTCATTATCCATCTAGAAATCGTTTATCCAGTACAGGGTCGCGCGCAGATCCCTATCATGCAAACGTATGACGGTGAAAATTGTACAATATGTACTATAAAAGTGGTCTCATATCACCGTCATGTAATGCGTAACATTCATAGGAACACAGTATTATAAAAGCAAGGTGTGTAGATGATTAGGGGCACATTGAAAGTTTTGAAAGGATTAAACCTGCATGGCTGATGTGGTAATACAGTAATTTCCCCGTTCGTCCGCTCAGTTTCACATGGAAAATCAAATGCAAATTTGATAATGAATGGCTTTGAACACGTTTTTGACCACACTCGATTGTGCTACCCCTCCTTCTACAGCCGGAAAGGTTCCTGCACATTCCTCTGCTTCTGTCCAAAGAGGGGCAATTCTTATTTCTCATCCCTACAGTTACAGTACCTGATTGGCTGGCGTTAGCATAGCCTGGCATTTCGAGGAGCTGGCAGACAGGCAACACCACCTGCCAATCAAATTCAGTACAGTTACCGTCTGTGTTTCTTTCTATTCAACGGTAAAGCATATTTTAAGTCAAATTCTCCATCTCTCAATGGTTATAGCCTGTAGGACCTATAGGAGAAGCAGTAACCCGTAACATTCAATGTCTTATTATTACTACCGAATAGAATACAATCGTCCTCCTCATGACTTCTGCAGAATCTTAAACCTTGGCCATGACAACCAGTTAAGACTGGCTTAAGAATATTAAACAGTAGGTAAACAGATGACAAGACAAGGGAAAGCTGTTATAGGAGTCAGACCAGTTGCTGCTGCTTTCTGAATCACATCGGGCACGCTGCCACATCAATCTCTCTATGAATTATCACCCATGATGCATCAATAAATGCATTAAGTTACAGTTTGTCTTAGATGACCTCCAGTTTCTACAGAAATCACTGCACGTTTCCCAGAGGGGCAGGCCATTCTCTGAACCCGTTGTTCGGTTCTAATTAATGGAACAATGGCGTTGCACGGCCCATCTGTCAACAAACACACATAATGATATCACTTTATGCATAATAACAGTTCTGTCACAAGTGTCTTTCAGGTCCGGTTGGATTGGGTTTCATGCAGCAGATTGCTTTGCCGCTCATACGAACATACAGTTCCTGGAATACAAAGCAAACTGGACCCAAACCTGATACACAAATGACACATATACAGCCTGCCTTTTGTCCCTCAAAACAAAGCTATTTAAGTCCCTTGCACACAGTGGAAAAAAAGCTTAATTGTCTTCCTGCCCTTGCCTGATGTCTAATTGTAATACTTACGTAACTCCATATGTTTGAACAAACTGGATATCTGATCCTTTTCCAGGCAGAACTCCTAGTTTTATCGTCTGCCTACATCAAACTCGGTGTAAAGGCTGGTGTAACGTATCATACTGGAATCTAACAAAAAAAAACCTATTGCCATTCAGTTAAATGGCTACACATTTGTTATTTTTCTACAGTTGTTCTTATTTTTGGTTTTTGGAAGCTATATTTTTATATGGGCCAGTTTTAAACTCCCTAAAAATAGATTTCAAAGAAAATAAAGAAGAAGCAATACCACTTTGGTGTTAGTTAACACTTAAAAATGATATTCAGAGCCAATAAATGACTTATCTAAGGAGGAGCTATTTTATCGCACATAACATTTAATTTTCAATTTGTTTTATTTCCTTGTTATTGCAGATTGAATTCATTTTTCAGCACTATCAAAGGTTAATATAAAATGAATGAGATATGCAATTAATTACACTTTTCTTCATAAAGAAAAGGTGCTATCCTTGCAACCAAACACATTCTGTTAATAATACTTGTGTAAATTCAGATTACTCTGCTTTTTCACACACAGTATGTTTTGTTAAAAAAATAAAAGCACTCTGCATTCATATTATTTTAAATCAGGTATAATCAAACATTTAAAACTCTGTAATTCACACTAGATCAGATTTATTAGTTCTATAAAACTTTCAGGGAACATAAACACACCACCCCATATCACCCACACTGTCAGTCAAGCATGTAAAGAGCATGCTCTCCTTTTCACACAATCACCCACTCGTACACACATGCACCATCACGCAGGCTCAGTGTGTGGCACAAAGCATTCCCTATACAATAAAAACCCCGCGTTTTGTGCACACACACAATATAACCATGTAAATACATTTTCTCCGTATGTCATGAAATCAGATACCCTCACACATGCTGTCTTCACATCAGTGCCACACTGCATGCACACAGCTACATTGCACACACGACACACAGATGCAAACATAAACATTTTCTTGGTCTGTCTCCTCCATTCCCTGTAGACAGAATCCAGATTTAACAGCTGAATAACAGATCAGTAATAAACGGGTGTAATGATGGTGGTGTCTGCTGGTCCCCGTGTTTTTCTACTGTACCTAATGATGGCGGTTTCCCTAAGGGGGGTAACAGGGCAGGGGGACACCCTGCTTCTTTGTGTCTACCCAGAGGGCCAAATTAGGAGCATAAGTAGAGGATAGCTCATTTTAATTCAGCGAGTAAACACAGATGTGCGACTGTGCGTTACACAGCTGCTTTGTGACCAAGATAAGAAACACTATGCATATCAATGACCAAACAGGTCAAATATTTGTTGGGCAAAATGTAGAAATGGGTGAAATTCAGGTGTCCGCTGAAAATGTAGGTTGTTAACATTGTTTGTCATATAAAAACATCAATATTCGTGATATGCAGAGTTCCCAACAGATAAAAAAATAAATGTCTTTTTCATGCCAATAAAAGTACTTTAAGGAACTGAAGATAAGCTGAGCAATGTCCATCCACCTCTTACAGCGAAGGCTGGGATGCCCACATTAAAAAATGAGCTGATAGCTAAGCACGCATGTCACGCTAAAAGCTGCGACCTGCGTTGTTTCGTGTCTCATCAAGAGTCTCGCTCATCGCCTAAGCGGGGCATCCATCTGATATTCTATACTGCCACATTTTCTCTCACTCCCAAAATTGCACATCTCCAGGATGGCTCAAGAATATCAGCCATACAGTATGTTGCACACAACTATATATATTTTGGGGCCTATAGCAATATTCAATCAGGTGGAACAGAATTCATAGCTACAGCCATGCTTACTCCACATGTTCCATTTGGCCAAATCTAGCGACTAGCATGTGTTTCACTAGGGGCGGATGCTATATGATACCGATTAAATAAACAGTAATGCAAAAAATAAAAAAAAAAAACCTTGAACACAAACATCTGAATGAGCCATAAAAATAGTTAGGAGGGCCAGGTGATGGCAATTCTGCTGGATTGCATTGTTGGCGGGGGACTAATCTGACATGGAAACCATCAGCATATCAAGTAAGGCAGGGAAGAAGGCGTTATCATTTCATCCGTTTTGGACAGGGGTTTGCATTTGTGTTGGGCTCTCACATAGGCCCACTGCCCTCCTATCTCTACCCTTTTGTCTGCTTGCAAGAGGTGAATCTCTTCATGGATGATGGGCAAAGCACCGGTATAGCAGGCAGTTTGTTTTTTCAGGATTGTTTACCCATTTTGTAAGATTCCTATCTTTCACGTGGTCTGATAAAGTCAACAGGGGTACATTTGTCCATCTCCCACAAAAGACCAGTGAGGCGATCTTAAACAGCACTTAAACGCAACATCCTAATCTTGAGTGACATTCACACTAAAATTCTGGAAGGTATTGCCCACTTGACCAGCCATCTGATAGCTGAAACAAGTAGCATTACAAACACTGCTCATTGACACTATTTAGTTGTCTATGGTTTTATTAAAGATGGCAGACACAATTACTTATATACAGCTGGATGTTGTACTGGAATAATTTGGGTTAACTGACTTCTATAGGAGACAAAAGCAGACTCCTTCTGAGCTTTAAGCTGGAAACGGTTTAGTTTCAAGTCAATGTGCTTACCCATCACACCACCCCATCGTCCAGCAGCTGAGGCCTGCAGATATACATCAACATGTTGCTTCTCTGCAGGAGGCCGGTACTGACTTCTTCGCATGTTTCAGTAAACTATGACCCTATTACTCTCACAGAGTTAGACGTGGATTCACTGCTGCTTATCGCAACCCCTTATCGCCATCGCCCTGCAGATGTGCACAAGCTAGATTACGCGTTTCGTCAAACCTCTTCGGATGGCTTGTGTTCAGGCCTCCACAATGCAAGGCTCCAAATGGGCTTTGTCGCTGAGTGATGGGTGCGAAATCTGATGGTGGCCCAACACCAAAAGTTCTCCAAATGAGCCGGGGAGAGCCCTGTCACAGCTCGTACTGTCACAGTGCAAAAATATGGTAGAGAACTGAGATTTTTAAGGATGGACGTGGCTCTCTGGCACACTTCTCACTCCCAGTCACTCCATTTCGTTTCCATCCATGTAATTCAGGGCAAACCAGTTAATATAGATGTCTAAGATATAAGGGATTCCCGTTCAGGTCACTGTTGTAGTTTTATATGGCAGAGCCAAAAGCCTTCTGGGTTTTTAAGTATACCATCAAACACAGAAGCTTACAGGAAAGACCAGTAGGGTGGGATAACATGCTCTGAACAGAATCACAGGTATTAAGTCTCCCTATAAACGCACTCAACCTTTTCTGTGTGTAACATGGCTGCTGAAATCCATCTCTCTTATGCCCCCACCTTCTGTTTGCCTTTGCCCACTATTGTGTGCCGTCAGTCAGGCATTGGGAGGCTAAGTAAAGGTCCTGACGGATGTGTGTCTGAGCAGGACCACCATAGAAGCTGCAAGTAGCGGGAGTGAATGCATGCGTGTGTGCTCACTTTAGTGAGTATTCTAAATTATTTATTCATTTCTAATTTATATTCTTTGATGCAAGCTTGACATAAAACATTTGTGGCTGACAATCATTTTACAGAGGAATTCAAAAAACAGAGAACCTAAATTGTCACGACCGAGAAGAGAGAAGGTGATTCCTTGACCCCTTCAAAGAGGGTCAACAAGTAGTACTTGTGGAAAACGTACTGACGTGTGTGTGTATGTGTGCCTTTGTAAAACATACCGATTCGTCATTGTGTCTGTCTCTTGGCACTTAGGAGAGCAAAGCTAAAAAAGCAACCCAGCTTTTCACAGAAAGCGTGCGCAACAGGACCCAGCATCATAACTGGCCACCCAAAACCGAGGTCACTTCCTGCGAGCTGGAGAATGCCAGGCTGACGGACGGGTGAAAGGGCATGAGACAAATGAGATAGGCACACCTCGTCGGCACAGGAGAGGGAGCACACCTTATCTCTTCAAGGGAAGTAACAATGAAAGGATTCGGCTCAGTCACTTAGCAGTGTCATCACTCTCCACCGGTGGCCAATCTGCAAAGTCAACATTACAGAGGGCTCCCATTGTGTAGCTCTTGACACTGAAGACACAGGGAGGTATGGGAAAAAGCTGATACATGGAAGGTGCTGACCATTCGGCGCTGAAACGACGGACAGTCCCTCCATTATAGGCTGTATATCAGCTGTGACCTCAAAAGTTGAAACTTCTATTAAAGTGTATCTGTTTAAACAGCCATTGTGTAATGTCAAGCCGCGTTAAACACCACTGTCTGCTTCAAGTCTGCGCTTGGAATTTTTCTGCACTATGCCTGTCTAAAGAGTACATTATTTTGGGGGCTATGCAGATGATTTGAGGGGAAAAAAAACCCTTCCTCTACAGATTGCGATATAGGGAATTGTAAAAAAGTCTCGTGCTTAAAATGTTTTACAATTGCATACCACGCGTATTCATACAAATCCATCTTACAGTTCCCTTAGTACTGTCATGAACAGTTTCTGTGTTGGGTAGAAACAGGTTATTTTCTAAAGCAAAATGATACTTGATTTGCATTAGTACATTGCAATGTGGTTTTTGCATATTCCACCTTGCTTTCCATAACACATATCCACATACAGGTAAAAGCGGAGCTTGGGGTCAGAGCACAGGGTCAGCCATTTACCTGGCACCAGTGAAGCAGAATATGGGGTTAAGAGCTACACCCAGGGGCACAACAGTGATATGGGCACTTTGGTGGAAACAGGATTTGAACTGGCAACCTGCTGGGCACAAATACAGACACAGCCATCCAGCAGCCCAGACAACACTTCCCAAATGTTTTTAAGCTTTTCCAAAAACTCCGAGCCAATCACAGATGATTTAAGAAACAAGTTTGAACAGACCTGTACCTTTTAAGTACCTGAGCAAAATATTGCCTTCCTGTGATATATTTTGAAGAAATCAAAACATGTTGGTGGCTCACTATATCAGTTTAGTTTCAACAAACACTGGCTCAGTGCATCACGGAACCAAGCCAGGAGTAGTCTGAAATACAAGTACATCTAGATTGTCAAGACCATGTAAGAGGTGTATGCAGCATTAAGGGCAAACTACAGAGAAGAAAAGCGGGAAGGAAAAGAAGACATAATCAGATGAGCTACAATAACCAGGATCAGCCATCAGTGTAGTTCATCTCAATATCTGGGCCTAGGTGTTATGGGAAAAAACTCTGCTCTTTCATTTTCAAACAATAACAGGTTGAAGACTGTTAAACACTGGGGTGACAGATAATGTGTTATATCAGCCAAAATCAGACGCTTACAACATTAGGCTTTGCCAAAGTAGAGAAAAGGTCATTCTCCGTTTAAGGAAGTTGTTTTTGTCTCTAATCTACGTTCATGGACATTTTCAGGGCTATAAGGTGTCTTTGCAAGGATTAAACTTAGGGCAATGAGTTGTGTTTGTGGCAGTCACTTTCTTTACGTAATCTTGGTGTGCTGTTGCAGGGCTTTGCGGTATACCAGAGAATTTAACAGAACAGGAAAATTTTCGGACGTGTCTCTTAAAACAAATGTAGCTGTTTTACATCTGAAGTTTGGTCCCAGAATTCCCTGCATCACAAAAGAAAAGCATTTTTGAGGCTGGCTTTGTGAAATGCTGTCATTCTTGCATTGTCACCCATATGAGTGACAATACTTGCCTTGTGTTACACCTAAACTGCTACTTTGCTGTTCACAGAGCAGAGAAGATCTACTTCTACTGTGGGGTGAACGTAGCTCAGGGTTCGGTATCATGTGTTGGAGTCTTGTCTCCTTGGTCAAGGGCATGTTCTCTTCTGCTGGAGGTTAGTCTTTCCTGGGTTTATATCTTTTCCGAAGCAGTATCTCGTTTATGGGACTGCGATTCTGTTTGATGGAGTTTTGTTTGTTTTGTTAACCTGAGTTGTGCGCCTGTGGTGTCGTTTCACTGGTGTTTTTATGTTTAGTTTTGTGGTGTTCTAGTTTACTTGTTTTTGTATGTCAACTCTTTCAGTTTTTGTATTTCAGTTCCTCTTCCTGTTCCCTGAAGCTCTCCACATCTGACTCTTCTCCATACACCGCAGCTGGGAACTGCCCGTCGAGGCAGCAGTCTCGTGTCCCGATGGTGGCCTGTTTCCTGCGGTGTAGTGTCCAGTGGATTCAGGAACCGTCAGACTGGTTCTGGGTCTGATGGCTCTGAGTCTTCTGCCCTAGTGTAGAGGCTGGAATAGATGGTGTCCTGGGTGAGAGGGGTCAGCTATAATCTTTGCCACACTCTTCATTACCCTGCTATTGTATATGTCCTGGAACGTTGGCAGGCCACCCCCGAAGATCTTTCAAGTTTGGTATGCTCCTGTGATGTGAAGGAACAGTGAAGGAGATGGTGAGGTCTCCCTCAATGACTGCAATGTACGAGTGAATGATCAGGGCCTGTGGCAGGTTGTGTTTCCTCAGTTGCCTGAGAAAGAACATCTTCTGCTGTGCTTTCTTGGCAATGGAGTATGTGTTTCCCTCCCAACTTAGGTCCCTGGAGTTTGTTTTTCCCAGGAACTTCACTGACTCCATCTTGGAAATCACAGAGCCATTTATGCTGAGGGGCTGTTGGGGGGGTTCACTCCTTCTAAAGGCCACCTCCATCTCAGCAGTCATTTTTGTGCTAACTGCACCAGGATGTCATCAGCTCGACTTCCAGTCTGTATATTGCTGATAAGGCTGACCACAGTGGGGTCATCCACAAATTTCAAGATCTTCACATAGTGATCTCTGGAGCAGCAATCAATAGTATAGAGACGGGGGGCACACAGCCTTCAGGAGCTCCACTTCTGAGGGCCAGGGTGTCTGACGTGGGTTTTCTCAGTCTCACCTGCTGTCTCCAGTTCATCAGGAAATCTGTGATCCAACAACAGATGGCGTCTGGTACAGCAAACTAGGAGAGTTTAAACTGCAGCACATCAGAAGCAATACTGTTGAGTGTCGAGCTGAGGGGCACAAACAAAACTCTGACGTAGGTCCCTGGCTTCTTGAGGTGCTGTAGTGTAAAGTGCAGGCCCAAATTGACTGCATTGACTGACCTACTGGATCTGTACTTGAATTGTAGATGGTCCAAGAGGGGGACGGTGATTGTTTTCTTATATGGGCTATCATGGGATGAGGAAGGACACAATGCTGGGGTCTTCAAAGAAAAACACAAGTGGGGCGGCCAGCACAGGAGTTGCTCACTCTAATAAAACTACAAATGCAACATGGACAAGACGCATCAGATCCGGTGGCTCTTCCATCTCGTCCCGCTCACGCCCAGCACAATAGGGCCGGAGCCAGTGGTCTTATGCCGAGGGCTCGTCCCCAGAGGAGTCTGGCAGGCCAAACGGAGCAGGGTTATGGATAGAGTTAAACTGTATGACCGACAAAGGATTCTCTCTCTCTCCTCCATACTGCTTTTGCCCCAGCTGATGGAGCAGGACCCTCGGACAACATCCACATTCCTCCCAGGGAATCCCTCGTGCAGCAAGTTTGATGCTATGGTTGGTCTGGCTGCATGGGGCTGATGCCAAGTTGCAGGTCTGCCACGGCTTCTGGGCAGGGTGACCCACCACTGGGCTAAGGCAAGGCATTCAAATATCTTCATGTTTACAGAAGTCAGGGCAACTGCTCTGTAGTCATTCAGTCCTGTAACCTTCATATTTTTGGGAACTGGGGTGATGGTGGAGGATTAGAAGCATATGGGAACACAAGAGGTATCCCATGATCTGTTAAAGATGTCAGTAACATTCGGTGTGAGTTGTTCTCAGCAGTGCTTCAGGGTGGATGTCTTTTTTCACCTTCTGACCTCTGAAAAGCCTAGTGACCTCCTCAATTCTGAGAGCATGAGGGCGCAGGCTGGCAGAGAGGAAGGTGGTCAGGCTGGAGTTGTGAGGAAGATCTTTAGGTGGCTGAGGGGAGGATTGAAAATTTGATAGGTGGGACTGAGAATGGCCTTTGTTCTCTCAAACCCATGGTAGAATGTGTTCAGATTATTCATGAACTGCAGGTTTTCCTCACCTTGCATTCAGTGAGTTCCAGGAAACCGCTCCAAACTGAGGATAGGTTGTTAACAACAATTGTTTTTTTTCAGCTTGTCTGCATACCTCCCCAGTGCTGCCTTAATCCCTTTCTCAAGCTAACACTTGGAATCCCGGTAGAGGTTTTTGTCTGGGGTTCCCTTGGATAGCCACGTCTCCATGAAGCAAAGGGCTGATGAGTTTGAGAAGTCACTGTCTGTCCTTCCATTTTATTGCAGAGGGAGCACTGGTTGAAGAAGAACAGAGATGGAAAAGGAGTACAAAGAGTCCACTGGCTGAACCTCACCGGCACACCAGCTGACTTACGCTGCTAGTGAATATTTCCATAAGTTCTGAAGGCTCCCAGATGAATTCTGGAATAAAACCAGGAGCAGCACTGCTCCTGATAGTGAATAGTTCTTCCCTTATACATATCACATGGATTGGTTCATTGCAGATGAGTTTAACAAAGAAAAGCAAACACAAAAGGTAGGAGATCCCCACTGAGGCAGCCACCCATGGTGCTATCACCCCTGCTTCTGTTAGCCAATGAAATCTGGCTGCCTCAAACATCCCCAGTTATCAACTGATGATCCATGAAGCTAAGCTCCCATAACCACACATGCTCCACATAAGGTCAATTTCCCGCAATCTAAAGTTGATCTTGGTTCAAGAGATGTGGGATCAGTGGTCCTTCAGTAAATGGCGGTGTCAGGGACTTCCCAGGCTAACAGGGCTGGGGTCTTGTTAGCACAGAGTGACTCACGTGTGACATGTGACATGTGACATGTGGCATGGAAGGTGTCACACAGGTGACCAGGTTGATTTCATGATGGAACAATAGAAAACAGATAAACTATGTTAAAAATAAGTTTGTGTGAAATTATTTTCTTGTCACATTAAAGTGGCTGAAACAAGACGTCAAGTGGTAAAAGCATTCTAACATATGTTCTTACTCAAAAAATGTTTTGTGTGAATTTGAGAGAGAAAAAAAATAATATGCATTCTGCCAAAACTGAGCAAAATGCCTTTTGATGCTAGCTGGATTTATGAGCAAAAAAGATAAAAAAGTTATAATTTGAATGCAGAATTTGAATGCAAGTGAAACATTTCCTTTAAACTGAATACTAAATTACTATTTTTAGCCAACAATGCAAAAAAAAATGCATAGAGAAAGCTTGAGTTCATTTTTTAGATCACTTAAAAATTTTTTTACCTTCCAAGTTCTCCTTACCTTCACCCTTTCACCAAAAATTAGTCAATCTGTATCATATCAGTCGATCTAGGTCCAAGTTTTCTCATAGAACATTGCAATGAACTGTGAGAAAACTGAAACAGTATGAAGAGGAGGAAACAATTATCTCTTTATTTTCTCCCTGTCATATCAGCTTCTGTCTTGCTTTATGTTTTTCTTCTCACGGTAAACCAGGGTCATAGCAAACATTCAGTGATCTGTAGGTGCCTTAAAGTCTGGAAGGTGTTACTTAAGCACAAGACGAGCCATCATGTGAGTCATGCTTAACTTGCTGCAATGTAAATATTCATCCAGTTGGTTTTCTCTGTGTAATTGCAACATTCTCTTCTCATCTGAACCTATGAAATAGATACTAAATGATATTTAACAGAAAAATTTAAGTACAAAAGAACTTGATAAAATTTTGAATTCCACGTTTGACAACAAATGTGGAAAAGTTTCCATGAGATGTTGCGTTTTCCTGTTTCCATTATTATATTTTTAAACTTCCAGCTCCTAATAAGCCCATACTGCTGTCATAAGCCAATGACTGACACCTACTTTACAATATTGTTCTTTTTACAGACTTATTGTAATGTTAGTTATTTATTAGCTATTAATCATCATCACTCGCTTTTGGCTGCTCCCATCAGGGGTCGCCACAGCGGACCACCAGTCTCCATCTCTTCCTGTCCTCCGCATCCCGCTCTGTCACACCTACCACCCACACGTCCTCTCTCATTATTAGTTATTAATAGTGCTAGGAAAAAAATGAATACTTAGTAGTCTAAAGAGATTGGAATTTATAATAACTGAAATCGAAACAAATTCTCGTTTTCCATTTTTAAAAACAAATGTAATAATTCCTCTAATGTGAAATTTATTTTCATATTTAAAAATAAGCCCATGACCCTGTAATGTATGAGCAGTAGGGAGATGGATGGATGGATGGATGGATGGATGGATATTAAATGGAGGCACTTGTATGAATATGAACACAGTAAAATAAACCAAAAGGTTTTAGCCCACATGTGTAATGTAGAATATCTGACTGTCCCCCTTTGTGTTGAAACCTCACAAAAGGTATATTTTTCAGGGTTATCATGTGTGGAGCGCTTGTTGTTTTGTTTGTACATGTGTTTGCGTGGTGGAGCACAATGACATCAAATCAGACAGAGGACCTACAAAAGTGAGGGGCACCTGGTCGATACTGAAAGCCAGATCAAATCCAGAAGAGGTGAAGCGAGCAGGGAGTGTGAATAATAAAGAGGAGAAGAATGAGAACAAAGGCCACAGTCTATTCAGAAGAACAGACTACAAAATGCTGGTCGCATGCAGATGATTCGCTGATAAACACGGAGGAACAAAACGAAGATACAACCGCAGGTGTTAAGACAGAACTCATAAAAGGACCGCGAAATGAGGGAGTGCGGTTAAAGTGTGTTTTAAGTCAAGATTTGCTCTCCTTAACAAAAAAAAAGATCAAGTCCTTTTGTCAGGTTTCAGCTTAGGTAACTGTAAAAGAAACCTCATTGGTCCAACGGAGAAAACGAACCAAATACTGGGGCAGAAAATACTACAGCTAAGCCCTAAACTATATGAAGACCTTCAGTAAATTCAAGAGTAACCTCTGCACTTGCATCACTTTACGATAGAGTTGTAGACCTCTGTCTTAAAATCCTTCAGAAAAAGATTATGATCTCGCTTCCGCTCGTATAACGACAAATGTAGGAAATTTCCATTCCCATTCACATACACATATATGTTTATTAATCAGGAAATGTCAACTTATAGAAGAAGCCACTAAGACCAAAAGAGGCCCAACGTCCACACACAGCCTCCATAAAAACAGTTGATGTGTTTTACAGCCCATGATATGTAGACTGAAAACCGTAATTATAACAGGACTGATGTTTGTCTGCCTTGACTGTGAGGCAGCTGAGTGCTGGATTATTTTAAACAGGGTATTGTTGCTAAGAAGCAGCCTCTAGCAAATGTGCCAGAAGTACATATGTGATTAACAAGTAGATACTGAAAGCACAGTATGAGTAGTCAGAAGCAACATTAGGTAGTGCTACTTACACACGGTCACTCTACAGTAATACTTACAACACTTTTCATTACTCTACACAACGCAGCATACATGAAGTATACAGACAGGTATACAGACAGGTAATGTTACTTTCAGATGGAACAATCTTTTGTTTTAACAAATCAAACCCACACAGGGCGTGACGGGATTGCCTTAAGACAAACAATCAATGGAGGATTGAAAAATAATCAAATTCAAGACACTACTAAGAGATCTCTGCCAAAATTCTGCTCCAGGCTGTGAGGACTGGGGACTGAGTCATGGCTTTGCAGATGACACACAGGAGTCTGGCAAAGCCAGGATTTCCCTGGAGACCGACCTGCACCTGGAGCACCTGGAGACAGGAGGAAACCTGCACACACCTACTCAGGCACCAGAGCTTGTGCCAGTAAGCTCCTGGGACATTAGACATTGTAGGAGGCAGGGAGTTCGTCAGAAGATTCCTGGTTTCAATAATAGCTAAACTAATGCATTGGTAGATCAAGAATATTAGAGTCATGGGATGTTAAATACAAAAACCAGCAAGCTGGGCCTCAGTTTGGTTGTAACATCTCTAATGTAGTTAATTGTGAGGCTATGACCTCCATTCGTTCATATCAGCTCCGATGCTCTTATTCCTAATAGTGAGTATCTCATCTGCACTCATTCATAACAGCTCCAATGATCTTATTTCTAGTAATGAGTACCTGACCTCCACTCGTTCATAACAGCTCCAATGATCTTATTTCTAGTAATGAGTACCTGACCTCCACTCGTTCATAACAGCTCAGATGATTTCTGCTGGTTTGGAAGACCTTTAATGTTCTTATGTACCTTATCCTGAGTATATGACTGCACTCATTTGTAACATTTCTGTTATATTTCTGATCCTGAGAATTTTGACACATCTCATTCCAGTGCAAAATGATAATTAGTTTATTACCCAGCTGGGGCAGGATCTGGCAAGGAGTGGTACCTTACACATCCAAAGTTACAGTTTTGAACTGAACCATGATTTTTGTTTGCCCTCGCAGTGTTTCGATAAGTTTCCTCCAGATTTCACCCAAAATACAAAATGATATGCTTTAGGAGATAGAGGGCCCTATTCTGCACCGGCAGAAAGCGCAACACAAAGTGGTTTTGCTAGTTTCGTATCAGCGCATTCCTCATTTTCACACCAAGCGCGCGCGTTTTCAAAGTAACAAATGATTTTGCGCGCACTTCCCACTCGTAGGAGTGGTCTTTTTTAAATGAGGTGTGGCTGGGCGCACTGTCTGCTCGTTGCTATTTTAAGGCAGTTTAATGACATTGCACTTCTGACCAACAAAAACCACGTCTAAAATCAGTGGCGTATTATTAAATGATATTTAAATGGCACGTTTTAGAAACGTGTGGGTGCATGACGCTCCTTATGGACACAGGTACGCGCTCGAAGTGCACTAATCGTTTTTTGTTATTTTATTTTATTCAATTCATATGTTTTATTATAGAGTACAACTTATGGAGAGAAATTCGTCTCAAAATGAATCATTTTGAGATAAATTCTTCTCCGTATTTCCATGCCTGCTTCACCTCGACAGGCTTAGGTGGACCAGTGGTGCTCCCGTACATGATGTGCTCCTGCCTTTTCACTTTGTGCATGAGCACGTCCATTTCCTCAGCCGAAAACTGATCTGGTTTGCCAGGTAAACAAACCATTATAATAGCAATCCGCCATAGCTCATGTGCCCTTGCTTTTTAAAGGTGAGATGACATGCCATTCTGATTGGTTTATTGCATGTTACGCCCAAAACACACCTCTGAATAATTAAGAGAGTTAGGACAACCTTTTTGCGCCATGCGCTGGCGTGGAGTCTGTTTTTTCCTCCATCAAAATAGCTAAATGGATTTGGACACACCCATAAATGTTACATGTGCCTTGCACTTTACACTTTGCGTTAGATCGTCAAAATAGAGCTCAGACTCTTAATCCCCCTAATAAAGTGTTGAATAATTTAAATTCAGTATTGCACAACAGTGAATCATCCATCCATCCATGCATCCATCCATCCATCCTCTTACTGCATATCCTGCTCAAGATCATGGGGACAACATTCGGTCCCTGGAGGGTCAATCACAGAAGGAATTCTTGCTGAAACTTTCTGATTCAATGACATTGTGCTTTGGGTACAAACCAGGAACAAAGAATTCTCCCACTTCACAACTCAAACACAAATGGGCACACAGAAAGTCCCCGTTGGAGTAGAAGCATGTATTTAACTGCCGCTGCCCATGCCTGCACTCAGCTCAGCCTCAGGCTAGGATTAAGATCAAGAGTTTTTCATTTCACCTTCGTGTTTCCTGTCAATCAGCTTGCAAACGAGGAAGAAACATTCCTGTAGAGTAAAATGTGTATTTGCCATCATCAAATCTTAACACCCCATGATCCTGACCAGGAAAAGCAGTAAGAAGACAGAAAGACTAAAATATTTACATATCCAAAGGACAGCTAAGAAACAGGAAAATATAATTATTGCTAGTGAAATATTTCTGCCATGGTAATGCAGTTAGGTGACTTACTGGAGATAAGAAAGATGCTTACCTGTGTGAAAACAGGTTGATTCCAAAAGCATGTCTGGCATATTTTAGCTGTAAGACAATCCTCACGTACACCTCAGAAACAAGTAAAAGTATAAACCATCAAATACTTCAGATGAATATCTCATCTAACCGATGTGTGCTTGTCATGACTTATTCCAAGTTACTATTTACTTGCTCACAAAATGTAAAAAAAAAAAAACAGGCTAATTTTTCAAATAACGTACTTTTTCCCCATAATCCTATTTTGCTTTAAATCTATTTTTTCAGCAAAATCCAAGAACACATAGCTGCATACAGGGTTACACCTGAGACACAGCACAGCACGCCTGTGAAAATTCGCTTTCAACCCAACTGCTACAGACAATGGGCTCAGCGACCTCTTGCATCCTGTTACGGTTCTTTTGGGGAAGCACCTAACTGGTCTATGAAGTCCAACTGAGGGAAAGGGCAAAAATTCAGTGCTAGAACTTAGTGACAAGGCAGTAGAGTGTGGTGAGCTGGACAGGGGCTTTGGAGGCTGGCTACACTGGGCAGATTACAGCTCACAGCCTCCTTTCTTGTGTCAGCTGGACTCACTTCTAAAGAAACTTACGGAGCTGCGGGGTCTCTTCGAACTTTATTACATCGGCTTAATTGTAAACTCCCCTTCACTGCCGACGGCCAACACTTTCACACACGATTAAGCTCATTAAGTAGCCTTTGTATGTTTTAATTAATGGGTCTTAGAAAGCTGAAGCAAGGATTATTGTTTTAACGGCGGTTTTGTATTGCACCTTAATTGATTTGCAACCTAGTCCTCAAAATGCAGAACAGTCACAAGAACTGAACGTTTCACTGACCACTTTGAACATGAGATAGAATGATGGCTAAAAGTATAAGAACAGAAAGGTAATGAATGCATACAAATTGTACAAATTTACCTTCTTTGCTGGGAAACATTGAAATTATAATAATCCTCAGGGCATTTCCTTTTGTCAATACTGGTCTATTTTAGTGAGGGTCCTACATCTAAACAGTAACCACATTTACTCCTTTATTCTGCTAGGTTTCTAAAACTAGATGCAGGTGCTACCACATGATGAGAAAATGACTTCTACCGAGTTTCATACATAACCAATTTGTTGGCAGTTTTGTGCTGCCACCTGTACATTGATCCCTCAAGGGAGATGCCCACGCACAGTGCGGTGGTTGCAAAGATGGCATCACAGCATGTTTACAAACCAGGAGTCGGCTTTGCCAAACGCTAGAGGTCCACCTGGTACTTCTCTGGATCAGTACGAGCACGCTGTCCTGGGGGACAAACTCCAGCGAGGAAAAACGTTTCATGTTTCCTACTGTTGGGGTGGTGGTGAGGGGGTCCAAACCCCCTAGAGTGGAGGACAAGCCACACGGTCCCCCTCATTTACAATAAACATCTATTCATCCTCAGCAGGATGCTGACATCCAGGAAATTAGATGAAAGTTTGGATCAAAATGAAAATGAGTTTTCTTCAGCGTCCAATATCTCCTTTAGAAGACTGACAAAAAACTCCCACAGGAAGATCCGGTGACATCTGTAGAGCTGAAAAAGTTTGCATTTAGGTTAAAACTGCCATTTAAGCCTTCCCTGTCCCCTGCTGGGTCACCCACTGTCAGATCTATTAGGTGATTACCCACTTTGATGTTGGGACGGTTACTGTTATTTGAAAGTGTGTGTTTCTGTGTCTGATTTCTTAAACTATAGTAGTACTGAAAGGGAAACCATCATTAATTCTGGAATGCCTGCTAACTGAAGACATAGGGAGCATTTTTTTTAATAGCCCACAATGAAAATGAGAAAAAAGAGCCCCTTCCAAAAAATCACAAGTTTGAAACTCACTAATCACAGTGTTTTGATAAATGCATCCTTGCTAATATTGTGTGAATGTGTCCATTTACCCATGCCCCATCCTCTCTAAGATAGGCTCCAGGATAACTGTGATGCAGTACTAGACAAGTGCACATGGAAAATGGATGCATAGAGTATTTCCTGATTCATATGCCCATTTACACATTATGCAGTCACAGCAGCTGTTATTTTGTTCATTAGGACAAATTGCCTTCTTTCTATTCAGGACTTCTGACTTTTACTCCAGAGAAAAGTCCCAGAACTTTGATGCTCTTCCATCCACAACTTTTTCTCTACTCAACATTTTGTAAAACCACGTGACGTAAACAAAAACATTAAAATGCCACATGTGGCAAAATATATCAGGTCTCCTAAATGGTATGGAGAAACAGACAGGGTGCCTGTGCCGGCAGCCATGACAGATACCATGTTTCAGTCCTCGGAGCTCATGTCAGGAAAGAACATCAGGGTTTCACAGCCCACCAGCACCCCCATAGATGCACCTCACTGGCCTTTCTCTAAGTCAGAAGATGAGAGAACAAAAGTATGCAACAGCACACCAGCTACCGGACACTGAATTATTAATAACTCAACGATTACCTCCGGTTTTGCTGTTGTCATGCCCAGAATGGCCAAGTCTGACTTCTGAATTTTCAACCATGCGAACGTAACTTTATCCTGACTCTTTCAAAAAGGCAGCTGCGATTCTCAGCGCCCGTGCAGGTAGACGGACAACTTTCGTGTCACCGTTAAACACGCCCAGGCACCGTCCCTAAGCTCTGCTGCAGTTCTGAAAGGAAACTGACCTGTGTCTGTAGATGCTTTTCTACAGCTGACAAATCCTCTGGAGTTCTCTGTCAACACAATGCAGCTCACAAGACGAGACACACGGCTTTGGCACAGTTAAGAGACAGGCCCACATGTGCCGTTGAGTGCTTGCTCTCAGGATTTGAAACATAATCGCACTCGGAAGCTCTTCTCAATAAGCCGCAGTCGTCCGTGACACTTACAGTGTATTAACCCAGTCAACGCATAGTTTCACGATCTTTAATAGCATTAAAAGCTTTGGTTTCACAGTGCGCAGCAGAGGTGAAAAACACACTGATTATCTGCCTCCACTGTGACCTGTGCGGCGTGTCATGCTGTGACATCCATTTGTGCTTCAGCATATGAAAGCTCTTTGGGTTGTCCCTCTAGTGTCTTTCTCATAACAGGACAGGATTGTCAAACTGCACCATAACTGAATAATATATGTCATGGACATTTAATGGCCTCTGGGACAAACACCAGACAGTAACTTTAGAGTATGCTTGTGAATTCAAACCTTCAGAAATACCACAGAAAATTTAATGAGTTATATCACAGTATAATTAATTGCTTTCCTCTTAATATAAATACAAATAAACCTGAAATAAACAACTTCAATGACCACAAAGTCTATTTGTCAAATATACAGTATTGGGCAAAAGTTTTAGGTGCCTGTGAAACTATGCTTTAAAGTGAGTATGCTTTCAGAAATAATGCCATGAATAGTCTTTCTTTATCAATTAAAAACATACAAAGTGTATCAACAGAAAAACAAAACCTAAAGCAATTCATTATTTGATTTGACCACCATTTGCCTTTTAAACAGCATCAATTTTTCCTTTTTCAGTCAAGGATTTTTACACATTTTTTCACAAGTGCCCAAAACTTTTGCGCAATAATGCACTTTGTTAATTTCTTTTTTTGTAAGAATGCCCAGGAGGTCCTGCTCTAATTTGAGATGGATATTGATTTGATATCAAACCACAATTCTGTCTGAGGTGTAAGGTTCCTTTTCATTTTTCATAACGTATCAAAAACTGGTATCAAACATTACAGGTGAGTGAACCCAGACAGAGTGTAAAATCTAATAACAGTGTATGAAATTGTGATGAAATATTACAGTACAAAAATGTCACTGAGCACTACCACAGCCCTCTTGAGCAAACGGTTAGAATGTGACTATGATTTCAAGACCAGAGAAGTACCTGAATGTGGCCCTGCAGGGTGTTGGGGCTAATCCTTGAGTTGGACATAGTGAAGAGACCAACCCCTCTCCTCCATAGCCCCAGGGACACCCCCCCACATTGCAGCTCGCCGGATTACACAAAATCCTAACCTTTCAAAAGGAGGAAGTTCGCAAACATTAAGCCGAGAGTTGAAAATGAATTCCTTTAGCCCTCAAATTAGTGAGGGAGGAGGGAGGGTAAGGAGCAGGCAGTAAGTCCCTCATCCTCATTAATTTTGGCCCTGACCCCCCTCCTTTTAACAATCACCCTGTCCCCTTCTGGCTTCTGGTAACTCATAATATACAGCATATAGAATATTTGTACTTTAATCAACTTATTCATGTGTATTCAGGTGAGAACAGGTTTTAGGGTCAAAGTGCAGGGTCAGCCAGCATCCCACACCCCTGTAGCAGATTAAAGCTACAGCTCAAAGCTGATTTGAACCCACAACCTTTCTGACACAGAACCCTAAGCCACTGACCTGCACTGCTATCATATATATATGAAGAGATATATACACTATGTTCTAGAGTATAAGGAAGACTAAATAAAACCAGTGGAACAAAATCTCAAAACAGGATCACAATACATAACTTAGTTACAGTCTCTGGCTTTTTGAGAATCTATATTTTGAAGAATCCTTGCTCAGGGTCAATTGTTACTGCCTGAGTCCCAAACGGTCTCGGTTCTGAAGACTCTGGTTATAACTACAGAAGATCAGTTGATACTAATCCCCTTATGGACTTTGAAGCTTTCCGCAATATGATACTTCAATGGACGAGGTATAACCAACAGTAACTGGCTTAGTGTAATGAGCTGTGAAACGTCTCTCTGTGCTTAAAATATACATTTCTGAACAACTCTGGGCCAATCCTCACAAACGAAAGCTTTTTAAATTGCAATACATCCAGAAGATGTCAAGTTGAGGTCAGTGGGATTCTGTAGTATTTCATGGCTGGATGGGCAACTTCACATGCAGGGATTCACACCACTAAGAAAGTCTTTAATGAGCAGAAAATTAACCTGTATGCAAGGCTTATTCAAAATGTATTGGGAATGTCCAGCTACCATGCTGTCTTCACGTCAAGTCCTCCAATGTCAGGTTTTCGCTCAGTTCAGCAGCAAGCCTGCCACACTGGAAAAGAGTTCCAAAGATGTCAAGTCTCTGGAGGGATTTTGTTTTGGTGCAAATGTTTAAATAATTATTCTGTACTACACTTGTCATGTCACAAATGCATTTTTTGGCATCAACGAGGTCTGATGCCCCAACGTCAGAAAACACAATTTTTAATCTGATCAATTTAAACACGTTTCTACATATACATACATATTTATTTAGCATGACCTTTGCAGGCTAAATCGATCTATATAATTTGAAATCCATGCCTTGTGCCTGATTATACGCTGAGTGGGAGGAACACAGAGTTAAGTG
Source organism: Gymnarchus niloticus (assembly GCA_009936485.2). Classification (NCBI taxonomy): domain Eukaryota; kingdom Metazoa; phylum Chordata; class Actinopteri; order Osteoglossiformes; family Gymnarchidae; genus Gymnarchus; species Gymnarchus niloticus. The sequence goes on along the minus strand of JAACJT020000013.1, from coordinate 7,935,202 downwards.
GTTATGTTTCTTTTACCCATATCTTAGTGTTAAGAAGGTTTTAGCAGGATGTTCTACAGGTCACCCAGTGGGTGCGCCAGTGCTAAATCCTACCTAATTTCATCCTGACTGCTTCCAACATTAACAGATTACTGTTTGTTTAAGGAAAGCTCCCACACATTGTGTAATCCTTGCTTATTGAAGTGTGGGGGTGTCACTCCCTCCAGCAGAATGCTTATTAGCACCGGGCTCATACGGAAAACTTCTCCGTCTTTTTCGTAATCCGATAAGACTGCATAGAAGCTGTGTTTGCTTTCCTTAAACTGACAGCTGTGAATAAGGCCAAGAGAGAGTGGTCCAAGTACGCAATCTCTACTTGAAAATGTCCAGTGTTAAGAAATGTTACATAATATACCATTCTTATTAAAATAAGGATGAGGAAGCCATCTGTGCTTCATCTTTTGGGCTTGATTTCTGTCTTCTCACTGGTTGGCTGCTTCAAGAGTCACAGTGGGCCCTTGTCATCCAGCTCTCTGAAATGGACCTTTCCCACACGGTTAAGTGCCGAAATTGCTCCTCTGAACAAAGCGGGCCTAATTGCTAACTGCCACTTCACAATTATGTCTTGGAGCATGAAAGCGGCTGGGCCTCCAGCGAACACTGAGCCTATTGTGCAGGCCAACCTGGAAATGTGAGAAATAAAAGGGTCAATGTGAGCTTCGGCCACGTTTCATTCCCCTCCTCGATCCCCCCCCCCCCATTCTGGTGTTCACATTGACAAGGTTGCCATGGGGTATGGTGTCAGTTGTGGGCCTCCTCAATAATCCATTTTCTACACGATTGACTCTGAAAACCACCATCATAATCCCTCAATGTTTTCCCTGGTCCTGAACAAACCCAAGAAGCCACAAGTCCATGGAGAACTGCCTTGTTGCAATAATCTCATGCTGGGAGTAGAGGCCCACAAAGACCAGGATTACACAGTGACAAAACAGAGGAACAGTGGCTCCGGTTGGAAGCTCCGTGCGAAGTCGAGGTGATTAATCAGAAACGTCACACAATAACCACTCTACTATTCCTATGATCTTTGGCCATGCTTCTAAATGTGTCACCCATTGATCCATACATCTAAACACCTATCCCGGCCAGGGTCGTTGAGAAGCCTGGAATCTGTCCCAGGCAGCATAGGGCACAAGGCTATTGACAACCAGGGTGGGATGCCAATCGATCGCAAACCATATACACACGCACACTCACACAGTCATACACAACAGGCAATTTAGAGATCAGTCTAACTGCATGCATTTGGACTGTGGGGGGAAATCGTAGTACCTGGAGAAAACCTCACATGACACAGGGAGAACATGCCAACCCCACAGGTACCAAATAGGCAAAAGGAAAGTTCATCCTGTTCAGGGTATTTCCTTACCTAGAGCAGTGTGCTCCATTAGGCTAAAGCCTCCCCATGACCCTTACTGGATAAGTGGTTAGAAGATGATGGATGGATGGATGGATGGATGGATGGATGGATGGATGGATGGATGGATGGATGGATGGATGGAAAAAGAAAATGCAAGTCATAGAGTGTCTGTTAGTACGGTGTGGTCTGGTGGACATGAACATATGTTTACACTGACAAATACTGAATGGACACAAAGGTCCATTTGTGGACCAAGATGAAGCTCGGAACAGTGAAGTATGAACTACACTTTACAGATAGGGCAAGCCCGGGCAGACGGATCGATTCGTGGGCCCGGGAGACCTTTGGCCTCACGGAGAGGCAAAAGAACCTGACTCAGAGTTCAAGGAACATAACTAAGCATGGAGAACCTCATTTACATGTTGATGACAAGTACTGCTACGAGCCACGGGGTATGGTTTAATTTTTACCCCCATTTGACAGCTAATTACAGTACATGATCAAAATGACAGTCATAAGTCTAACAGTACACTTTACAACCTGTCACAGGAGAGAATATAAACGACAATAATCTGTCAGAGTACAACATGCATGACAACCTTTCACAGTGTAATACTGTACATGACAATCTGTCAAAGTATATGATATACATGACAGTCTACCATAGTATAATATGCAAAATAACCTGTTTCTGGATGTAACGTACATGACAACCTGTCACAGTATGTACATTACTGGGTCCAATTGTCAGTATATAATGTATATATGATAATCTGTGAGAGTATGTACGTTACTGGGTCCGATTGTCAGTATATAATGTATATATGATAATCTGTGAGAGTATGTACGTTACTGGGTCCGATTGTCAGTATATATTGTATATATGATAATCTGTGAGAGTATGCACGTTACTGGGTCCGATT
>JAACJT020000013.1:7742370-7928809 GCA_009936485.2 Gymnarchus niloticus | reverse complement strand
GTCCGGGGGTAGCTGGACAGGAAGTGATGCAAACCCGCCCACCTCATTGCCCCCCGGCGTGCGCCAGGAGCCGTGGTTGGGGGCCCTTTAACCCCCCAGGCCCCCCCCCCCCCCCCTCCACTTTGTGCCACATTCATTACCATAAATCAGGCATGCGAGGGCTGCTGCAGTGGGCTGTAATCTGAGCTGGGAATGCGGTGACAGGGGACAAGGCCTTCAACCACTGCGTTGCTGCAATGGCACTGCCTGACTCAAGTCTGCTTTCCCTAAGGTCCTGTCCCTTGTCAGATGACATCTCACAAACAGCACTGAACTCAGCAGTTTCTTGTGTAAACACACAGCTTTCAAAGATTTCTTTCTGATACATTTTTCATGAATAGGACATTTACTGTATAGCATAATTAATGTCAAGTACCAGCATCAAAATAAAAAATATACAATAGAGACATAATTCCTGAACTCTATTAAAAGTTGATATTTCCATTAATTTGTTAACAGTAATGTGTAATTTTAGCAAAATTAATACTTATTACACTAATGTAGAAGAATTTTTTAAAGACAACTAGAAACACTGTCATCTAGTGGACATTTCATGAACTGACTTTGCGCTATACATCGATTTAAACATCGTGTTAACATATTTAAAATAATTTAGTATGACAGCTAACAGGAACAGTTCTGCATTATAAATGTTGGGAGACAAATCCTGAGATTCCATTAAATATATGGCTTCTATAAACAGAGGACTAAATATGGCTCAGTGATTGCCACTGTTGCCTCACGTCTAGGGCCGAGGGTTCGAATCCCACCTTTGTGTGTGTGGAGTTTGCATGGTCTCCCCACGTTGCTTGAATTTCCTCCTGCAGTCCAAAGACAGGCAGTGAGGCTAACTGACGTTTCTAAATTATGTGTGTGTACATGCTCTACGACAGACTGGCATCCCATTCAGTCTACCCCATTCTTGTGCCCTATGGGATAGACTTTAGGGAAGCCTGTCCAGAAAAAGCAATTAGAAGATGAATGAAACAGTGACCAAACCATCCAATCAAATGTTGACTGTAATCATGATTCCATGTTGATTAGGCTCAACTACAGTGTGTAATTCTGAACATATTCCATTTTAAGATTTTGAAACATCTCACAGCTTTTCCAAAAAGATGCATCTAGCATAATATAGTATTATCTGTAAATTGTTACTGATTTATGATATTATCGCTTTGACATTTTCAGACATATTTTCACAGGTTTTACATACCTCTGTGTTTATAATGGGGGGTGGGGTATGATAGCCTCACACATACCTCTACGTGCAAGGTGGGGGTGGGGTATGATAGCCTCACACATCCAGGCTTGGAAGTCCGAACGCTGCCTCTGCTGTGTGCATGTAGGCTTGCTGGTCCTCCTCATGTTGCCCCGGTCTCCTCCTGCAGATAAAAACCCAGTTAAATTGCCCATGGTGTGTGACTGTGTGTGCGTGCACTTGGTGCCCTTCCTTTCGCCCTACGCTCCGTCTGAAAAGCTCCAGGGCCCCCGTGATGCGGTCCGGAATGGAATATACACATACTAGATGCTGAATTGGTTCATACGCAAATAAAAAAAAAAAATTTTTTAAACATTCTAGTAGCTTCAAATCCCCTATAAATATAGTTAAAATAATGACAAGCAATATTTTAATCTTTTTTTGCATCTTGTCAGTATTTTTCCATTGGAACTTTTCAGGAGGAATTCTTACATTCAGAATCTTTCTAAATCTTTAAGTCAATTTTCTCAGCTGAGATTACAAAGCTTTGTCTCAATTGAAGTCCCTTGGTTAAGATTAATGGGTGTACCATTTCAGATTCAGTTCGATTGATTTGTCATTTTGGAAGGTCCATTTGTTTAAAGCACCGCAAAATGTCTTGGCCCCCACTGGATTTTGTGGTTCCATTCATCTTTGAAGGAGCTCAGGTCCTTTGATGTGTAAAGCAACCTGCTGAAGATGTTTTATTAGTGTGCTTTTTTATGCTGTGGCCTCCTGGAGAAGTGAAATGCCTGAGCAAACTCATCAGGAAAGCCGGCTCCACCACAGGTCTGACCCCATTACCCACTGGAGGCAGCTGGGGATAAGAGCGTGGTGACAAAATTGGACAACTTTGTAAACAACTCCACCCATCCTCTCCTGGAGCACCTTTAGCTACCAGCTCATTCCACCAGCGTGGGGATCCTCCAGGCACTACAATGCCTCTTTATGACGTGCCACTCCCCACCCTCTGGCATAGCACGTCAGAGAAGTCACGTGTTTAACACAGTACCGGCCTTAAACTATGTGTCTTTTAAGTAGCTAACAGAAAGCCACAATCGGTAGTAAATGGCACTACAATTGTGAGCTACAATTCATAATACCCAAAACTCAGATGTAAGCCTCAAAAAAACCTGGCTAAGCCAGAAAACTTACTTGGTAGTGAACCCTCCTGGAAGGTATTAATGGAAAATAAATAAAATGAAATAAAATGTATGGATATATACTACACAATCTACAATTTAACCTGGCTTAATCAAGTTAAATCTGGGTATGTAAAACTCGCTTCACAGTATACCCTTCAGATTTGTTAGTTCTTAAATTTGTTCTCACTGTGTGTTTTGTCTTTCGTTATGTTTGTTTGTCTGCACTTTACCGTGCTGCTGTATGCACAAGAATTTCCCCCAGGATCAATAAAGTTTCTCTAATCTTATCTCTTTGCAAGGTCCCAGAACCTGCCGGTATCAAACAGTCCTTCCCATATCTCACGGTAGTTACAATGTTCCTTCTAGATGACTGCCCTTTGAAAAGGCAATTCCACTAAGCCCATCTATAAAGGGAAGTTTGTTCTGGAAGTTTCTGAGTGTAATCCTTGGTTTTACATATTCTTCTTGAACCAACAGCCCCAATGCATATAAAGTCAACATGAAGGTGTAGACTCTACCTGAGCAGACAAGAATGCCCTAGCCTATCAATTGACACAAGACCACAAATGCATTTAATTGGCCATAATTAGCTATCTGAAGAAACATTCCGTTAACAATTGCATTGACATTGATATCACATTGTTATTATAGATTGGTCGGTTGTGTATTGTTGAAGTAACAAGTACATAGCCATATGGATTATATTCTGCCACACCCAATATACCTAGGGGTACATTCACTTTACAATGCAGCAGTCATCTCAGGTATGAACTGGATGTGCCCAAAACTTTCGAGCATCAATGCAATGAATTCAATTACTTTCAATCCATCCGTTTGCCACAACTGCAGATTCGCAATGAAATCACGGAAATTCTTTGCGGTTTGCAAACAGTGTTAAGCAAGGTGTTCTCGTAATGTGTTCTAAACGATATGATTAAAACTAAAACCATATTTTAGTATGGGGCCCCGTATGAAGAATATACCATTTCCAGCAAGGTACGCAAAACAGTCACTGACCGGCAAAGTCAGGGGAAAGTCATTTAGTACATGGAGTATTTAGGAAACTGCAACACTTGTGGGTCAGAGGTGCCTCCACCATCTCGCATGGGCAGTGTGCGGAGTGCGGCACAGCACTGACACAATCCACCTGGGCTGCTGGGCCCGGGCCGCATTGCTTGGCGCCTGGCGCCGGTTCATTTCCGTCCCACACAGGCGGGCTATGCAGGCAGCCCATAGCTTACGGGCATTACCATGGGTGGCAGGGTCCGCCGCTGCTGGGCATGTAGGATGTAAGGCAAGCCAGGCATGTCGTCCATCTCAGAGTATTAACGCACCGGCGACCGTGGAAACTAAACAACCAAGGGTGCACTGCTGAAGATGGAAGTCAGGATAGGAATCCTGCTGTCGTCAGCAAAACATCACACGCAGATTATGATAATGCCAGACATGCAGGTACCCCCTGATCAGCAGTACAAGTCACATGACCTGAGCATCTGCTGACGAAGTAGATGCGATTCCAATTACTATTCTGCTTTTTTTTTTTTTTTGCATTTAGCAGGACAACTAGGCGAATTAACAAGGCAATAGTGACATGATATAATCAGTGTGGAAATACATCAAGAGGAATTTTAAGAGCCGCATGGCTTTCGGTAAAAAATAAAAAAGACATCTGCCTATCATGCATTTATTAAATCAACCCTTTAACTCAAATTTGGAGATTTGGACATAAAACGTACACCCAGGATAGGACGTCACTCATGATGTGAAACCTCTCATACTCACACAAATTCATTATTAGTCACCGATTCAGCAGAAAACATAAATTTACATCAATAATGCACTTCAAAATGTTTATCTATCGAACAATCGCTTAATGTAACGACTGTAAAGCACATAAAAATTTTGTAAGAAATACATTTGGGAACATTTTTGTGGTAAGCCTATATTTCGCAGAATATGGAAAAATACTATTTCAATAAAATAACTTGTTTAAAAAAAATGGATTTTTTTTTGGTTTTATTACTTTTTTTTCCCCAAAAACCTGGTGTTTCCAGGCCCTTTTCTGCAACTCAGCTCTCACTTTCTTTTAACAGTGTACAATTAGGCATGTTTAAGTAAGACTCAACAGGACCTATTCCTCACTATCGTTTGTCACTTATGGGTCCTAACACTTCCAAGACTGCCATTGTTCTTACTCCACAGTTGCAAAAACAAGCAAAGACGTGTGCTGACGGCTGTGCCCCAACACTGGAGGCATTATGTGGCTTCGGTCATGGTGGCTGCAGGTCACTTTTTTCCTCATTTTAATCAATTACCCCGTATCCCCTTGCTGCAACACTCTTGCACATTCAGCGCTGAATTACATCTATTTGTCATCGGCTGACATAAGTGCCAGCCTGCGTGTCAGGGGAGCTGAATGGTCACATTTGAAAACGGTCTAACGGTATTGGGGGGGTCGTTTGGAATTTAAATATTGTTTCACTAGAGAGTGTACCACAGCACCGAGGCCCAATTACACCCAAGGTTCTTTAGTGTTTTCAGACTACATGGAGGCAACTGAAGACGTTACAAAAAGTACCTTAAGCCATCTGTCAACTCTAATGCACACTTCCCTCTGTTTATTTTCATACAAGTACAACCAAAGGTAAGTACTTTAGGAAACGATATCACCAGTTGCATACACCTGCTTTGCTTCGATTAATGGCACATGCATATTGACTCGTGTCTAACACTTGATTGCAAGGGGAAAAAAACACCCTCTCATTCACTGGAGTGTTACACGATTTACAGTTATGACATTTTCCTTTATTTATATCCACCCGTCCGTCCGTCCGTCCGTCTTCTAAGCATCCACCAAAGGGTCGTGTAGAATGTAATTAAACAGCTGTTTTCTTTTTTGTCAGTGTTCTTCCATGTGCTCAGTCTTGAAATATGTTATAGATATCTTCAGTTTACTTTTGATTTGTTTGTTTAATAACCGGCTTTGGCGATTTTCTTAAAAGATGGTGTCATCGAGTTTAATCTAATTTTTTAAATGCGCTCGATTTTAAAGTAAAACCATGCAAATGCATTATTTTTATACAGAAAAACTGTGTTATAAATGATAACAATGAATTTCACTTTAATGTGAAAACTTTAAAAAGAAATTTAAAACTGATTCTAAATGTAACAAAGCTTTAAATATTTTGTATATTTAAAATATAAATCTATATTTATCCATCCATATTCTAACCATTTATCCAGGTGATGGTCAAGGGTGGGCTTGGAGCCTATCCCAGGCAGCACAGGGAACAAGGCTGGGGTACACCCTGGATATGATGCCAGTCTATCACAGGGCACATACACACTTCCATGCTATGGGCAATTTAGAAACACAGACTAGCCTAACCACACGTCTTGCACTGCAGGTGAAAACCTTACTACTTGGATAAAACACAGGGAAGACCATGCAAGCTCCACACACACAGAGTGAAGTTAGGATTTTGAATCGACAACCCTGGAGATGTGAAGCTGCAGTGCTACTCACTGAACCAACATGCATATATCTATTAATATATGGTTCACTGTTCTGGTTGGGAGACAGAGTCCAGGTGTCTTTCCAGGGTTATGGTAACTGGGAGGATGTCAATGGGAGAATTATTGTGATGAAGTGGAAGAGTGGAAGTCTTCTGTTTGCTAAGGCAAGCAGGGTGTCATCTACAGGTTTACATAGGAGCAAGTGATGATGGAAGCAGGAAGACCGGCATGCCTCATCCCAGTTGAGGATATGGACAATTTCCCAAGAAATGTATGAATCATGATATTGCTGCCAGTGGTACCAAAGGAAAAAGGGGTTCTTCAGCAGAACAATTAGGTACAGGTAGGTGTTTTCTGTGCAACACCCAATGAACAAAAGCATGGGTCACCTCTTCCACTAATCCAGGCCAGAACCAATGAGGCAGCCATCTAGGACATTGATTCAGAGAAGATCCCGGTGGGTCACAGGAATGTTCAAGGCTTTGGCTAACATGACTTTCACAAATCTTTTGGCTGCTCCCAAGTCCATAAAGTCTTATGAGCGTTGGACTATAAGAACTGGGTGGACAGTAAAAGGTGTGGGGCCATCCCAGAAGCAGTTCCCATTACTTCCGATCAAGACCTGTTCATACAAGGATGGGAGTCAGCATTTCCTTGATGCAAAGGGCTGGATGAGCAGAAGTGGCCGGACCTTCACAGTAGAAGAAGAACAGAGCCTAATTATATTGGCTCCATGGGGATTTGACCAAGACTGGAAGCAGGGGAAGCACAGTTTGATGGGCCAGGAAAAGTTCACTGCTGGCTGGCAGGGTGCTGCAAGCATCATTATCAACGTGGATGGTGAGGTTGCTAATCATTTCCAAGTTCTCAGAAAACCAAATCTTCTCTCTTTCCAAGAGTCCTTGGTGGAAATGATTCAGAAGAGCTTTGCAATTCCATCTGTATGCAAACTCCAAGTGATCAGCCAATGACTAGTTTCCTTGACAGACATGCAGGAGCCAGAAGACAGTTTCTCTCGTACTGATGAGGTGGTTGAGAACCCTCTTCAGCTCGTCAGTGATGATGGTGGAGTGGATAGATGGTTGGTGATTTCTGATAGCAGTGGTCCAGGCGAGCAATCAGTTGGTGAGCAAGGAGATTACGTAGGCAATTTTGGCTCAGTGTGAAGGTGGCTTAGAGAACTGGCTGGATCTCAAAGCTGAGAGAGCACTAGGTAAGGAACCACTGACACTGGGTCAGGTCTGCATCATATCTCTCAGGGTCTGGCAGACATACTCCCACACTAGAATAAGACATTACTGGGAGCTAGTTGACTTGACAGATTAACAGGATCTTTGGCTTGTAGGTTGACAATGAGTACACTGTTCAATGGTGAATTGTGACAATAGATCTGAATTGTGTTATCGCTGCCGGATTCACTGTTGGTTCAGACATTCTGTCACAGGTGAGAGAAGTGCAGATCTGAGAGCAGAGATCTTCAGAACTAGAAATGGGTTAACCGAGATTTAACACAGGAAACAATTCATGGTCAAACACTAAAGATCTAAACAAAAACATCCACAAATGTATGACACAAAGGAGGCGTAGAACAGGTACTTATACACAACTAATTGCACAGAAAAGCAGAACACCAAAGTGGTCAGTTCAATGTCTGAGCAGGGGGTTTAAATAGGCAAATGAATGAGGGCTAATGAGGTAATTGCCCAAAGGTGCAGGGGTGGAGGACCGATTGAGGTGGTGTATGAGTGCCCTCTGTTGACCAGATTAGGTATGGTTGTGAAACACAAGGTACAAACACACAGTAACCATGTTTTTGTACAGTGGAAGGAAACCAGAGTACCCAGAGAAAACCCTCATAAACAAAGGGAGAACATGAAAATTCTACACACAGAACCAAGGTCAGGAACCAAACTCAATACAGGAGGAATGAGGCCAGAGTGTTACCCAGTAGGCTGACATGTACACTATTTCATGAAACAAACATAACTAAATGTTAAATATACAAAATATTTAACTTATTACATTTCAGCTGTATATATTATTTGAAAATCCATTTTCAAACTGCTTATCTTAACCAGGGTAACTAGATTTTATTAAACACGCTCTTCTATAATAATTTTCTTTAGTTTTCCTGTTAATTTAGATTGAATTTTTTTAATATAGAAAAAACTGAATCATGTAAAAAGTAAGGTATTCACATGAGTTAACTGTAAAATCCTGGAAACTTGTTAAATTAAACATACAGTTGCCCTGATTGCACTTGACAGCATTTCAAATCCTAATCAAGAAAATTATTCATTTTTAAATGAACACATCAAAGGTAAACCAAAGGTGTCTCAGGTATATCTGAAGAATGAACACTGATGGACTTTAAGAAAATAGGCATTTACATTTTCTGTGACAATGTGCTACTTAAGTGTTTGGAATGTAGGTGGATGGATGGTATTTTCATTTACAGTATGTGCCCTATATTTAGAACATATACATTGTATATCTCCTTTATTTACCATACTTACAATCTCTACAAGATACCACTAAATATCTTTCCACTGTAAAGTACACAATTACAATAAGATGGAGTAATTTTTCTTTAAATGCCATAAGGCTGCTTTACCTGGTTAAACTTTCACTGCACTCTATCAGTAATGTGTTGGATTAACATCTAGCTCAGATGTGCATCACTGTTTCAGCCACTGATTCGCACACCCCAAAACACTCCCTTAAAGGAACCTGTAATAACAGAACTGGCCACTAGACGGCACTTTTTTTTTCCAATGTCAGACATTCTCAACCATTAATTATTAAAGAGCCCCGCGTTATTAAAATGATTAACTTTACATTATTTTTCATTGACAGTGGGTATGTCAGTACGTAGGAATGTTGCCAGACTAACAAATCCACAAAATGAAAAATGCTAATAAGATAGGAGACTTTTCTACAGTGCATCATTTTCAGAGACACTTGGTCTTAACTGGGGTTGTCACTTATTAAAAGGAGAAGGGACAGGTGAACATAATGACCCACATAATTGTTCATAATTGTCCATTTCACAGTTATTTCATTAATATAAAATATAAACTTTTTGGGAATGAGGTCAGAAAACAAGGCTTTAATTTGACAGAATGCACCTATTGTAGGGCTGCAGTGTGTTCTGCCACTCATTGAGGGTCCATTTCATGAAGCAATGGGATGAATGAGACCTCAAAACCTGTGGGGGGTGTGAGGATCCTGAACTACCAATCAATGCTGGCACTAGGGTTTTGAGGCCTCATTTAGCACCAGCATTGATTGGTCAGTTCAGGATACTCCCACCCATCATGGGTTTTGTAGCCTCATTGGTCCTAATCATTAGTTTCATGAGCCTTTGTTTTAATAGGCTGTGAGCTCATCTCAGGGCTGCAGATGTAAATCAGTTACCTGCTCCAAGTATGCAAATTTGAAGGCTGTATGTTTCCTTGGGAACCTAAGCTCTGCACATCTTAAATAAATGTGCATGTGTTTTATTCATGTGCCCTTTTCACACAGAAATGCTAGTTCAGAAAAATGCAGTCTGACCTTTGACCTAACACGTGAAACTTCTGACAAGGAAACGAATACCACTGATGAAATCTCAGTTTGTTCAAACAAGTCCACCCATCCATTTTCTAAACTGCCTAATCGTATTCAGGGTCGTGGGGGGGCCTGGAGCCTATCCCAGGCAGCCTTAGGGCACAAGGTGGTGGACACCTGGGATGAAATGCCAGTCCATCACAGGGCACAGTCACACACACACACTCACACACTATGGACAATTTAGCCATGCCTACAACACATGACTGGGAGAAAACTGGAGCACCTCGAAGAAATCCACAAAGCACGGGGGAGAGCATGCATGCAAATTCTCCAAGAATTAATGAGCCAAAAATGTAAATTGTTAAACATGAAATGTGAGTTCAAATGCTTATCAGATGAATGACTTAACTGTTGTAAAAGCTAATTAGACCATGTGAAACAAACTGACCATACCTTTACTCTTAAGCTCCTTCAGTCAATTTACTTTGCAAGGTTCGAAAAGAGCTGTCATTTTAAAAGTCCATGATACAGACACGAATCTGAATTAGGTGCTACAGTGTTTTGTACAGATTTCATAACGTAAAAATAAACTGCCTCACTTTAGACGTTGCTTTGGACAAAAGTATCTGCTGAAGAAATAAATGTAAATGTAGATGAATACAGCTGTCGTTAAAGGAAGATGTCATGAGCAGTTTATTACATTAACTACGATGGAATACAATGATTTTCTCATGGCTTTCCATTTGGCATCACTGCATCAGTTCTCTAACTGCAACACCTGCAGCCACGTTGTCTACTTGGGAAAGCAGATACTAACAAGAAAGTAATACGCAGAAAACAGTTTCTAGCTTCTTGTAATTCGGTATGTGTTCCACAGAAGTTCATTAGCCCTGGTGATGTCACTGTGTAGCCACTTATATTAGACTAGCAGTCAAACAGTTAATGCTGATATGTGCCCTACTGGGCATTCCACACTTGTTTTTACACAGAAGAAACAGCCTCCTGCGTCTAATGATCAGGGCATATCTGCTTGGTTTGCTGTGCCGCTCTTCTCCAGAGTCCCCCGTGGAACTCACAAAAGGACGTCAGAACAGCGCAAGGCTGCTCACCAGCTTCTCAGGAGCCAGTGATGTGTGTGAATTCGGTCACGACGTGAAATCACCAAACACATTCATTGTTGCAATAAAAGGAAAAGGTTTCATGTTGTGGGAAAGTAGCAGACTGGTAGTTTCATGCGGTATCTGGCAGTCAAAACAGTTCAACCAGTTTTAAACAGCTTTTGGATATACGGTATGTGCTACATTTAAATTCCCTCCACCTCCCAACTACTTATTTATGGTCAGGGTGCAAATTCTGCACACATAATGCTGAGGTGGGATTTAAACTTCCTACCCAGTAAGGCAACAGTACTACCCACCATGCCACCCATGCTTTTGAATATTTATACTACATACATGACTTAAATATAGGTATAGTTTTGCTAGTTACTAGAACTAGCCTGACTGTTGGTAATTGTCAGTATGCTTTAACTCTTCATAATGAGAGAATAATAAAAGGTGGTTTTCATTAGAACCCTGAAGAATCATTTAAGAGGTACAATATGCATTTGCAGCATAAATGTGGCTGTAGTTTATTAGGTCAAAGAACATTCACTCACTGAGGCTCCCCTATTCCACCAGGGGTAAGAAAAGCTCCACCCCCATACTGCACATGTGACAACTGCCCCAGGTGCCTCTGTGAATCGGCTTTCCCCACAGGAGCAGACAGGCACAGGGCAAGTCTGGGCAGCCCAGAGCACCCCTGTGGCATGCAGTAGTCCCAGAGTAACATTCTCAGTGCAGAGATTCTGACAGTAGAACGTTTAGGGGACGCAAAGCTAAGTTACACATCTAGCTTCCGCCATCATCTCAATGGGGAGTCCTCAGTAATTTAGAGGGAAATCAAGAAAGCAGACAATGAGAGACCCCACCCACCCCCCTGGCCCCATCTACACCAAAGGGTGTGCCTGCCAAACATTTATCAAACCCTTCAGTGGAAAAACCTTAAAGGAAGAGTGGTGTAATGCTTAGACGAACAGAGCAGGATCCTTCATGTCGACACAGGTCTCCTTTTTTCCAGGACATTGCCAATGCTACAACAAAAAAGTAGACCATTCCAGCCACCCATTGATGTATGAAGCTTTTCTCACTGCTTGTGTATGCAGTCACACAAATGTCATGTAGTGCAGCTGATTTCAAAGCTTCCTATTTCTAACTCCAAGCTACCTTCTCCGAGTCAGGGAACCACAGGCAATTCTCTTTTCCTTTGACAATCGCTTTTTTGATTTTGGCTACAAAACACCTTTTTGAAAAACTCTTAAAAGTGCTCATGCATTCAGCATGCAGCTCCACAGGATTTACCAAAACTTTATTTTGCTTGCACAAGTCCTTAAAACCACAATGGCAGGTGCAGCTCTTGCATTATGTGGATACTTAAACACAGGGGCATGGGTTTGCCTTGGAAATTAGTAAGAAACCAAAACAACCGTAAACATTTCTTTCAGTTACACGTGCAACAGTTGGTTGGGATATTTTCAGCTTTCCTGAACGTTGGTTGGGACGTGTCCATACCACCCCTACAGAAATCTACATCGGCACTTATATAAACATTGGAACATGGCATTCTTTTGGAGAGAACTGAATAGAGTGGAGATAAGGTGAACATGGAATACTTACAGTAGCTGAAACAAGATATGGTTTATTGACAACAAAAAGAACCTTCCAATCCTATTAATCTCTTATGGTATAAAAAATCTTCCAACACTTTATCTTGGTCAGGGTCATGGGGGATCTGCAGCCCATCCTATGCAGCATGCAGTACAAGGCAGGAGAACCCGCTGAACAGGATGCTAGTCCATTGCAGGGTATATACACACACACACACACACACACCCCTTTACAGGGTGGGAAATTGTTCCTTTAAAAGAAATCACTCGTCACATTGATGTATCCTCCTGGAACAAACATGTCCTGCTTTGCTTTTTCCCGAAAATGCATATGTCAGTGGCTTTTTTGTGGACCAAAGCAAATCTTACAGAAACTTGGTTTCATCCATTTGTTTTGCCCTCATCCATTTTTAGGTACTAGTTTAAAAGAGAATACTGTTATGTTCTGTACAATCTGATTGTGATTACAGAAGAGAAAACATGCCATCAAAACCAAGCATGATTCTCTTCATTCACAGATATTGATAATGTTTTACTGATGCAGTTGCCTGCACTTTATGCCACTTGAACATGAATATCTTGACCCTGAAACCTTAGTGCTTATAGCCTGTTGACGCCACCCTACAGGTAAAAGCCACTCAGTTAATGTCAAAGGCATTTAGCCTCAATGGCATGGAAACCACCCTTGACTGCATCTCTGTAACCGTGAAATATGGCAATTTTCAGTTGCTCAAAAGCCAAATAATTACAGCAATGATGACTCAGAAAGGAGTGTACTCCCCCCCCCCTCCCTATTTATAAAGGCAAGTTCCAACACTGACACGACATTAAGCTCAGCTCTGCTCACCAACTGTCAACCATGAATTTTAATGGAACTTGGAAAGTGAACCAAAATGAAAACTATACCAAATTTTTGGAAGAAATGGGTAAGTCTATTCAATTATTTATGTGTCAGGCAACATGAAACTTTAGGTAGTGTGCTTACAGTGAGGATCGTTGTCTGGAAGATTTTACAGTATTCAGATCAGAAATAATGACTGCGCAGCTCTGTTAAGATTCCTGTGTGTAAAAGGGTTAAAAGGCAACCTATCACATGATGCACAGGTGTGACTCTAGTGATGAGGAAGCTGGCTGAACACGACAAACAGACGCTCACCTTTCAGCAGGATGGCGATAATTTCCACGTGAAGGAGTGCAGCCTCCTCCGTACAAAAGAAATCTCTTTTTGTCTGGGAGTGCCCTTTCAGTATCAGCTAGCAGATGGAACAGAGATCGAAGTAAGCAAATCATGGACACATCCATCCATCCATCCATCCATCCATTTTCTAACTGCTTATTCATTAGGTTCTGCTTTTACAACAGGGACCTAACAGAGTCAAAGTCAACTTTATTGTCACAGTGCACACACACAATGACATGAGGTGAAAGAGTATGACACTGTGGAAATCTCTCTCTAATGTACGCAATTAATATTTAAGCACATATTCAGTTTGCAGGCATTTAATGAGTTAAAAGCTTTCATTAAAATAAAATTTTAGTTTGCAACTGGATCAGTAGCTACATACCAGTCCTACGCCCTTATTGCAGACAATCAATAAGGTATTTGCTACCTAAGCATTAACGTCATACTCAAAAGTATCAGTATTCTTTGTGGCTTCCGACATAGCCCCGAAACAGTGTACCGTCTGTCGCATGCAGCGTCGGCAGAAATTGTCAAGAGTTACCAACTGTTTTTGGCTTAAAGGGCACGTGGGTCTGTGAGGGAAACAAACTCAAAGGAAACTTTACACGAAAAGACAACGGCAAAACACTGCTCATCAACAGGGAAGTGGCTGAGGACCAACTCGTGCAGGTGAGCATATCTGTTCTAGTGACGTGGTACATGTGTGTGGAATTGATAAAACCTGCAGGTGCTCCTATAAGGTGTGCAGAATGGGAAGAGAGACTCCATGTGCTCTGAAATATTTTTTAGAAATTGATATTTCTGTTAAAAACTGAGACTCCACATCCTTTCTGTGTAATATATTACAGAACATACATCTTCAAATGTTCCATCACACGTGTCCTATACAGAAAAGGTTCCCTATTCCTTTAACTAAGGAAATATCGACTTGCTGTTTTCAGCATGTTTTTGTGCTGAGCCACCGGTGATAGAGGCAGAGTTTCTACACACAAAAGGCAGCACAACTCAAACAAGAACAGCATCAGTCATTTGGAATCAAATAGACTGTCCTCTATTTATTACAGCACAGGAAAATTAAGATGAACAATGAGCTTACTATTTCAAAAGCCATGCTAAGACATGCAAAGCTGACATGAGGTGCATTTTTCCATCTGAAATGTCATCACGATACATTTCTTAGAACAAGCATAACTTTGGAAAACCCTAGTCAAGTCAAAGCAACAACCTCATTTTCACTACCCGTTTTCTCAGAGCTACAGCTACAATGGAGTCAACGCAAAGAGGATCTACAAGAGGGCTTAGACATTTCTGTGCATAAGGGCCACCGCATACCACAAAGCACGTAGAACTGCAGAGCTGGGGACAACCTGAAGGAGCACGTTATTGACCAGATCTGAAAGTGATGTCATCTCAATCACATGACCATCCGTGCAGTTTAATCTGTACAAGAGAAGCAGCAACCATTCGCTTTTATGTATTTTTGTCACCAAGAATCTCTGTAAAGCATTTTAATACAAGTGAAAAATAAACACTTCGGCATCCCTTGATAAATTTTTCTGTTTTTTTTTTTTTTTAATTTACACGTATTTAAAAATCTGAAAGGATTAAAAAAAAACAAAAAAAAAACTGGCAGCATACCGGACGGACTCTTCACATTCCTCTAACTGCTAATTCTTGGGGTGACTCCCATGTATTTTCAATACCGTTGCATTGCTCAGTATTTGCTTCGACTTGTCGTTTTTCCAGTTTCCCTTAAAATTCATCTTCTGTAACTTCATACCTCACCTCTTCGCAAAGATGTGTTAGGGTAAAGGAAATGCATATGGCCAGTTTAGAGATATGGACCTTTACATAGATATTATAAACTATGGGAAAATATAGTGTTTAACAAACAGCCTTTTAAGTGTGTGCACCATAAATAAAAATATTATAATTATTTCTGTGCAACATCAGATACAGTAAAAGGACAGAGTGTGTGGTGAGATAAAATTGCTATTTATTATAAACCACAATCAGAGACAGAAAATAAAAATCCTTAAGGGCACAACTCAGAAACAAATTAAAGAATATACATGTAGTGGGACCAGAAGGTTTTTCAGAAGAGTTTAACACTTTTAAAAATGCTCCAAGGCAGGGTACTGAATTTTGTTTTTCCTTTCTGTTAATGGTGGTGTTCTCTGACTTCCTCTGCACTTGTGGTTGAGTGCCCTCATTAATTACAATTACCCTAGCAGGACAGAGGTCACATCACTGCAGAAGAGCCGCAACAAGTGACCACTGAGAGTTTTTCAGATCTGACTCATAATGGTCATTTAGGACTCCGGTCAGGAAGGTTACTCTGTGTTCAGCTATTAAGGAAGGAAACTTTGATTTGCCCCCTTAATCCGCACCAGTCTGACAAACAGACAGAGTAACCCAAGATGCCATCAATACAGTGCTCCACAACACCTTCACATACCTGGATGGGCCTGACTCACGTGTTAGAAAGCTCTTTATTGATTGTAGCTCAGTGTTAAACACCAAAATTACAGGCAAGTTGGTGACCAAACTCCATGGACTGAGCCTGAACTGTACCATGTGCAAATAGATACCGCATTAAATTGTCGACTGCTCTCTAACAGCAAGCAAGCACTTGTCCACTGTCCTTACAATGGACACTGGAGACCCACAATGCTGTGTGCTGAGCGCCCTCCTTGATGCTCTCTTCACACGACTGTCAATCTGCCCAGAACTCAAACATCACCATTAAAGTCAGAGATGATATGACAGTCATTATTACAAACAAGAAGACTGCAGAACCTGACGAGCTGGTGTACCGACAAAACCCCGGTCCCGAACACTTAAAAAGACAAAGGTAATTATCTCGAAATTCAGTAAAACCAGAAGACCTGCACACTGCCCAACATACATTAACGATGAAGCTGTGGAGAAGGTTCTCATCTTTACATTTTTAGGGACCAACATGACAGAGTACCTCTAGTGGACCACTAACAACTTATCAGTGCTGAATAACGCAACAGAGTCTATTTCTGGAGAAGTCTGTGGAGAGCCAGCCTGCCCGATAAGCTGTAAGTGAACTTTTACAGACCAGTGCACTGTTGAAAGCATGCTGACCAAATGGATAAGTTCAGTATGCTAGCTGCACCAAAGAAAATCAACAAGCCCTACACAACTTTGTCAGTATGGTGCAGTATATTGTTGGTACTCAGTTGCCCAAAACAGAGGGCATTTTTAATACATACTATGTGAGAAAAGCCACTAATACAATAGCGGACCCGACCCATTGTCATCACCTGTTCAGACACCCACTATCAAAAAGGCGCTACAAGGTCCATCTACACCCATACAAGTATACTTAAAAAAAAAAAGCTTCTTCTCCAAGGCTGTTTCACTATTGAACACTCAGTACCTATACATTCAACCCCCCCTCCCCCATGTGCAATAAACTAATCTAGGTGCAATTTTTCATACCATGTGCAATATATATATAGTTTCTTTATTCAAGTGCAATTGTTTTTTAACCAGATGTCATAATATTATTTAGATTAAATAATTTTATTCATATGAAATGATTCCAAGCATGTGTGTTGATTATAGCTATGTGCAATCCATTTTCCTAACTGCTTCATCCCATTCAGAGTCGGGGGGTGGGGTAGGTTGCCTATCCCAGGCAGCCTGGGGTATAAGGTGGGGGACACCGTTGCTGGGGTTTCTACCCCATCGCAGTTTGTACCCCAGTCAAACACGCACTCACTCACCCAATCACACCCTATGGGCAATTTATAATCGCCAGTTAGGGTAGACCTCATGTCTTTGGACTGTGGGTGGAAAACACTGAGACACTGTGCCCCCAACCATAAAGATGTTCAGGTTCATAAATGTGAACCGGAGCCGAGGAACATTAATTAGCTTGGGACTAATGCGGATCTGACAAGGAGTGATCAGTCTGGTACGTTTAGGTGGTGATTTCATAACCCTGAGATACACCAAGTAATGCGTATACAAGTTGGTGCTGCAAAATATCTCTCATTAAAAGATGTTTTAATGAAAAAACTACTACACCTGATGTTTTAAATTGAATACATTCGCTTTTACAAATGAGTAAATAAACGTACTATATTGTTAGTTTAGTAAATTCAACACAAACGTTGAATACGTCCTCAGATAACATTTTATGTCACTTGCCTGTTCTGTGAGTTTGCTACGCTTTGATGGCTCAGTCAAGCTTAATTATAAGGAGATCAGCTGGGCAGGAAACCAATTCACCTTACAAATGTTAGGGAGGTAACTTAATACAACGAGCTTTATATGTCGATTCAATTCCTAAATAACTAGCTAATATATGCTTTACCGCTTAAATCTTCGGTTCCCAACCTGGGGTCGTCAGATATGCAAAAGGGGTCGCGGAAAAAAAAAAGTTAAAAATACAAACTAGGTTTCAGATGTAAATAATAGTTACACGTAAAACGTTACCAGCCGTGTGCTTTCGAGGACTACATAGTACGCACACTGCTGGTAAGGTTTTATGTACAGTATAACTATTATACGTTGGGAACCGATATAATAGTTAATTACTATTAATTACTACTAAATACTTAAAAAGTTACCGAAACTTAAATGGAAAAAGAGAAGAGAAACGACAGGAGCTAGGAACTGATTTGTTGTTCATTATAGATTCTCTGCACTTTAGTACAATATTCTCTCGTGGGCAAACTGTAGTTAAATTCTAGCTGTTATTAAATTAATTACTGTTTAAAAAACAGTGTCTCAAAACATGTAACACAAAGCGTCTTTAAACGACAAACCTGGCGCTTTGTGAAAAGCGGACTTCATTTCCCAGCTACCCCGTTAAACTTACGTGGCAGCTCCAGCCACGTGCGAAGCTCTACGTAGATTGATTTTTTTTTTTTTTTTTTTTTTTTTTTTTAATCTTAAACCGAGCCCGATTGCTGTACGTGAGTTTCTGCATGTTTGCGAGTCCAACGAATATCGCGATCAGGAACCGTCTGTACTTTTAACCTATTGAAATCCAATGTCTGCGATGGGTGTTACGAAGCGTCCAATCGTCTACGGTAACCTTAAATATGGGCGGAACTTTGTGGTTTTTGACGATCGTCATTGGGTAGTCAGCTTAACATCCTGTTAGAGCGCGCTTCCTTCTTCGCCTCTGTTCAACATGGGGTACGAGAAAGACGTCGGAAGTCGCTCCTTGAGATCGTTACCTAAACATTCATACTGGTTTGATTTCTGGCTATTCATTCTTTTTGACATTGCATTTTTCCTTGTGATATATTTTTTAGTCCCCTAAGGCTGCGGGTTAGTACATCTGTCACTCTTTTACTAATGAAGCTGATAGTTCTCCAACGCCGCGTCGTTTGGTAAAACTGGAAGTTTGTGGATAAGTTGAATGTTTTAAACAGTTTCCAGGTTAAGCTCGTCTTCTTTTACACATTTTGTTTTTTTCATGTAGATGGGAGCAAAGGGTTTGACTTGGACCAAACATGGACGTACAGTTACGTTTACTAAGGCTTTCTGCGAGGTATGACACGCTATCTGCTGGCTGTCCTTTTAGGTGTACCATAATGTGTAGTAACTTGTATGGAGTATAACAGTATAGTTTATAAAAAGATTGATTTAATAATTTTGTAAAATTTGTGTAAAAGTAACTACGGTGCTGAATAGTTCCATAGGAATTGTTTGCCTGACCAGTAATATCTTGTCTAATTGTGTAACTTTCCTAACAGGTCATCTGTGTGGAAGCTTGGCTACCCTGTGATCCAGTTTTAAAAATGCTAATGCTTTTTTCCCCAAAAATCAAAGTGCTTCCGTCTTGACATTTCACAGTATTTCTGGCTATTGTAAAGCAGCTCAATTTTATGATGGAAGGATTGTTTAAAGCACTTTAAACCAGATAAACTATAATGGCTATGCAAAGCCTCAGCTGTATGTACAGTAATAGGGTTGGTTCTTTTCATGGGTTGCCATAAAATCATGAGCTGAAATCAATGTATGAATCAGAGTTTCAAAGTGTTTACAGGCAATATCTCCGGAATTAGAGGAGGCTACAGCTTCAGAGCTTGGAAATGTTAAAAGAAACATTTTTATTTGGTTTAACAGCTAACATTTAGGCTACTACACTTAAATCTGTTAAAAATTGTTACAAAATCTCTAAAAATATTGTACAAAGCTTGACTTAAGGTTACTCTTTTACATAGAAAAACAAAGGCACTGTGCAAGAAACATGGGTTGGTAAATTTACAGGATTTAAAACAAAATAAACATATATCAAAACAAATGAGCCAGACACACACAATTTGTTGATGCCTTCATAGTGTGGGTCGTGCATCTACAGAAAATAGGCATCTTAACCAGATTGTTGATAGTCACCTGCTGCTTTGTATTCTTATTTGCAAAAAATAAACTTTATACATGTGAGCATTTTGTTCGGCACATCAACTAAATTTATGCACCTACACCTAAATATGAATAAAATGTATAAAGGTGTAAAAATTTTGATGTAAAAAATGGAAATATGTGTGCACAGCATGCATGTGTGGGGGAAGGGGTTGCTTAAAAAGGAGAAGCACAGGCTAATCACATTTACTTGTGGCAACTGTGGTCATTTCGAATTTTGGCTGTGGCTCCAGCCATACATAATGTGGAAGTACCGGTAATCAGAGCCACACACTACCTATCTGTAGTATGTTTGTGATCCCTTAAACCTAAATTACTCAGCTTCATTTAAGGAAAAAACACACACAACTTTCCTAGGAATTGGGCATAAAAGTATTAAGCCCTACTGCTTCAGCCTTTGACTGTGATGTTATGTTGTGAGAAACAGCAGCATTTTCTTAAAAATGCTTGTAAGACCAATTCCTTGATTTCATCATAAAAATCCTGAAAATACACAAAATCTTTACACTATTATAGCAAAATTGGGTTGTTTGTTCCTTCTTTCATATATAGCATGATGCAGCCCAACAGTCATTAATACTTCACTAACCCAACAAAAGTAAACACAATAATGATGCTTAAGTCACAGTGGATTTGCAAGAACTATTTGGCACAACACTTTATCTGGTCCAGCATTATCAGAAGACAGCTAGAAGTACTGGCTATGCCAAAATAGATGTGTTTCATAAGCTGTATTAAAAAGAGATGAAACAAACTGATGGAATTGTAGTACAATAATTTAAGTATCTGCAGATTAATGTAATCAGCAGCCTGATATCCAGGCTGTCAGGCTTAAAAGATGTATAGAAGTCAGCATGCTGTGTTCATCTAGCCCTCAGGGAGTTACTTAATTCAACTCTGCAGTAAACTTGCTGGTTATAGAAAAGGAAAAACAAAAAAATTAATATAAATACTCAGTTCAACAGTTAAAGCATTGATTTTACTACAACCACTGGGAGAGAGAGGACCGTCTTTCCTGATGCAAATCTGTTTCCAGCCTGGATTTTGGGGGGTTCGAATGGAAATCCTGTGAAACTGGGTGGCTTTTGTCAACCAGCTCACTTCTGTCAGAACATTTCTGGTCTCCTGCCCTTGCGATAGCATCTGTGCCCTGTAGTGCCCCTGGGTAGTACTTCAGCCTATAGTTGTCACTCATGCAGCTGTCCACTAAGAAGTAGGTGGTCGGGAGGACCTTGTGAGTTGACCCATCGACCCCATTTCCATCACCTTCCCTGGCCAACAGTCTGCCCGTTTCTGAATTGAAGGAGTCTGACCAGGAGGTGCTATCTAAAGCAGGCCCTTTCTTTGTGGCATGCTCATGACGCAGACATGGTGTGGCAGGTCGTCCCACAATCCCCACCCTGGGGGGCAAACGAGGGCTAGCATGTGAGGGCTCCTGGACACGCTGTACTTGCAGGGCCGTCCTGCTCATATCAGCAGTTTGAGTGTATGTCTTCGGGGGCAGCTTCGGCACCAGGTTTTGGTAGATGGGCTGTGGGCGTTCACAAGAGGGTGACACAGGGGTGATGTCACCACTGCTGGACCGGGAGCAACTGTCCTCGGCCTCAGAGGAGGCACCCAGCAGGTCATCCAAGCTGTTCCACTCAGATCTGCTTGCCTTAGCTCCACACAGTTGGGTGGGGCTTCTCATCTGGTCACCCCATCCATTCACATTAAGAACCATAGAATCTCCGCCCCTGCCTTCCACTCTTCCAGGAGTGTGCCTAAATGCTTTGTTCCTGTGAAACACAGAGCAAAGCAACAAATCAGGCTCGAATATTCATCCTTTTTTCTGTAATTTACTTCAAGTTCGGTCTAAGATCTTTTACCTTTGTAAAAATGAAGAGGAACTGATGTGATGAGAGACTTGGGAGTTTGAAGCTTTGATGGGATAGTCTCCTAGAAGAGGAATCCACACATTAGAATGCCTCAGTCTGCTTCTCCCTGCTGCTGTCCATTAGTTCTATACTAATTTAGCTGAATGCTCATCAACAACCTTCAAATCAGGTAGAGATGGATCAGGGAATGTAGGACCAGAAGACGGTTCATCTCCTGTTGTTGTTGACAAGGCCAAGACAGCAACAGCAGAATATTTAAATTCTCTCTCTCTGATCAGAGTAATTTTCAATGGTTTATAAAACTCATTTTGAAATAACATTTGGCATCACAGAACGGTCCAGCAACATCAAAATTCAATTTATAGTAACAATTTTTCGAAGCATAAAAGTACATCTCTCAAACCCCCATCACGCACGCACGCACGTGCAAACACACATTACCCAACAGCAACTATTTGGAAACAATGGCTAGAGATATTTTTGCTGCAGTCTGTTTAGAAACTGACCCTGTCCAAGAAGGTAGAACCCTTTTCCCCCAGACACTGGGTATACATCCAAAAGCATTAGTAACAATTACTGCTGCAGGGTAAAGGGTGCTGTTTGTACATAAAGAACAGGAACAGAGTCTTTCAGAGAAAAGAAACAAGAGCATGAGGTGCGTCTGGTGTCATTTACACTGCGTACGGGTAGCACTGCTGCTGTGTTGACTTGCACTTCCTGTAATGGGACACGATCAGGACAGCCCATTTTAGGGCCTGGTGATTAAATCAGCTACAGCAGGAAGAGGGGACAAGGAAGAATCTAAACAAGTGCAACAGACTTTGATCTACCAAACCAACTGACCTATAGGGACTGGGCTTTACTGCTTACCAAGTCTGAGATGCTAAGAGGTTTTAACACTGAGAAATGTCCACATTATTAGTTGCACCCACTTTGGCTATAGTGTAGAAACCACCCCCAGATTGCCTAGTTCTCACTCTAGCAGCAGGGAGTGCTGCAGATGGAGTGGAAAAATGCATCTCTTCACTACTGATGTGAGCCAGCAGTGAAGATATACATTGCTGACTTTGTTATACATGTGCAAGACTAGTTTTACGTGATCTTACCACTTTAACTTTTAGGGTTGAAGGAAATCATTTGACCATGAACAAATACTGCAAGCAGGTTGCAATCGACGACAAATCAATTACCCAGGGAGGCAAACTGACACACATGACCCCTGCCCCCCAAGACATCATCAATATCAAAGAGCACTGAAGGAGGCAGAATCTGTCAGAGTCTTAAATTTTTCAAATCAACAGACTGAGTAAATTCAGCTTCTCAGCAATGGAGAATGATACCAGTGCACTTAAGTGGGTTTTTCAGTGCTTTTATTAAAATTGAGGAGGTACAGTATAATTTGGTCTTGGTACAATCATCCGTCAGAACTGACTAGGTTTTCAAAAATGGCCTAAGAAAGTCCTCAGTTTACATGTCTATACATTACAGGAACTTGACATAATTCAAAACAGTAGGTACATTAAAAAAATAAATCTGGTCCGACCAAAAAAGACAGCACTAAATAGCTGCTACTGGTAGCACACAAACTTTCACACTTGTGTTCAGACTGAAAGTAGATGAAACCAACATGTCTGAATTGACAAACTGGTCCTTAGCAACCAGTGCAATAACAAGTGGACTAAACCAGCTCCTCCGGATTACGCTGGTTTTCCCCAAAGGGCAAGTCAAACACAAATGCTTGCATGTCTCCGTGCCTGACTAAAGATGTCACACAGAACAAGGTATCTTTCAGTAACACCAGTCAATCTCTGCTCTGGTGGGGGTGGGGGGCGGCTTTGTTTGAACTCACAGAATGGTTAATCAAGAAAGATGAAGGCAGCCATTTATTCAACTTCTCAACTTTGTTCTGAATGACCAACTGCTCAAGCTAAGTTTTCTTGGAAGTCCTACAATATGCAAATGTAATCTCTTATCCAATTAAAAAGTTATACAGAGGGAAAAATTATAGGATAAAAATCAGGTTTATCAGAATCTAATGGAGGGGCACTACCAGTAGAGGGCACTGTAGACCAGTGCTGCTTAACATCCTAAGCCTCAAAAACATTTTCAGGGCATAATGAATCAGTTTTATGTCCACTGGGTACTCTCTCGATTATTGAAAACATTAATCAAAATGTGTCAAGGGCAATAGATTCTTCAAATATGTATTGCATCTGTTCAAACACATGCTTCAAATTCCATTTGCAACTTAGAAGCACTACAAATGCACAAAACAGGCAATTTATCTTCATGTCAAACATGCAAAATAACTTAATGTGTCCACCAAACAAAAGTTCAATCTCGAATTGGTCTTATCACTAAATACTTGCACACAAGTGGTAACTATACCCCGAAAAGAAAAATCTAATATAGGATTAACGTTAAACACTAAGCTGTTTAATCCGAAGTATCACATGTAATCCTCGCACACATTAACACATCGTTAAAAAACTGCTCCTCCACACTCCAAAATTAACAACCAATCTTGAGGCATTCAAAACATCCACAATAACTAAGTGGAAGGCTATGGCACAGCTATCCAGCCACCATGAGATCTATTTCTGGAGATGACACTTCAATGGCTTTGCCAGTCTGAAAGGGCTAGAAAAGATGTAACAGATGACAAAAAAAGGGCCAGCCCCCAACCACCAACAGGCACCAGAAACAACCAACAGCAGAATCCATGTGCCCACTAATTACTTCATGTTCCATTTCTACACACCTTAGTCGCATTCTCAGTATGTCGACACAATAAACAAACACGAATAAATAGTGCTATACACGATGCAGATTTAAATGCTTGGCTGATGTTTGTAGCCAAAGCTGCTTGAGGTTGTAAGTCCTCATCCTTAACCAGACTGCTACCCTGCTGTGCAACTGTGATCTGAAAATCCACACGGCGATATTTATGTGAACTGGGGTACAACCAGCAACACCACAGGTGCTTGTAAGCCTGCAAAGTCTCACAAACAGAAGAATCCATTTTAGCTCTGGATTCGAGTGCAGGCAACCAGAACTGGAATCCCATCAAAAAGTGTGAAAAGCTGCAAGGTTCCAGTCTGAACTGGAGGTGGGGACAGACCCAGGTGGGGATAAAGTATCTCAATGTTGATTGGCTCTCAGCAACTTAGATCTCCCAGAAAGGGGCTGGGGGAACTGAGGAGGCTGATGAAGGTCATTCTAGTGGGTGAGCCCACAATTTATGGGCCAAGGAAGTGGGAGACCCGACTTTTCACAGATCACAAGAGGCAGCTGTGACAAGGCTGACCTCTGGAGCAGCTTAGTGAATTATAGAGGGTGCTTTGCAAGCCACTGCTTGTGTGAGTTGTGGGTTGGGAACAGTTCCCAGGAGATGCGACTCTCGCGTCAGCCAGGAAAAGGTCAACGGACGCGAAATAAATCAGAGCTCAATCGTGATGAATCAGAGCTCTCTATATCATCAGACACCTCTCTGAGAGGCAGACCAAAGGCAGCATGTTAGAACCAAAAGCAGAACACATACAAGGCTTTAAATAAAAGGTTCGGTGTTTGAACGCTGTGTCATGCATCATCAGCTGTCACCCTTAATGGCATCATGGAGCAATCTTCCCCCTCCCAAGTAAAATAGGCACTCTTTCAGAATAGCTAGGTTATCCATCAAATGCAGGTCAACAAGTGAATGTGATGGATTCACAAAACAATGCATGGCAACACATAATAATTTAGAAGGTCATATTTTCATTTTCCACCCCGACTTACAATGGTTTAGGCACCGATTAGCTTGCAAATTTATTGAGCTAGCTAATCTCCAACAGCTCTCGTAGATGACAATAAAATGCAAACACCAGCAATTTAAAACACTTTAATTCAGTGTCTCCATGAAACAGTTTATATATTTCCACAGCAGAAGTCAACATCAAAACTGACTTGGTTCCCAGGGTCTCGCGGCAGACTGGCACACAAGCCCGATGTAGTCCTCAGTAAACACCATGGTGTTTTTATAACAGTCATGGAGAAGCAGCCAGGAACTTTTCCAACATGCATGTGATTCTGTGGGTGTGCCTGTTCCATTTCAGTGTGTGTATGTGTGGGTACAGAGAACATAACCACGCACTATTCATACTGTATGTATCAAGTGCACAACTGTGCAACATGTGAAAAGAAAAAAAATGCATAGGCTTGCATGCGTGTATGCAGGTGCATATGATGTGTCACCTGCAGGAAAGGGGTGCTCACATTTCTAGCTACCTGGGTTTACAGTCATGTTACATCGATTTCCTTTCTAGGACCTCAGAATGACCGTGGGAGCTTCCCAACATGATTCTGCGCTTTCAGCCCAATTTCTGATCTGCTTCTAAAGATAGTTCTTCACTGTAGTACAGTGTTGGTGTCTCCTCACCAACCCATAGACCAGACCCCCCCCCCCTCCCCCACACACACACACACACACACACACACACACACACACACACACACACACACAGTCACCACACCTTGACAGTTTATACTTTCAATGTTCTTCATTAAAAAAAAAAAAGTCAGCATATTTTCTGATAAGTGTCAGCATGTTTGAACTTTGAGCAAATCTATAATAAAAGAAAGCATCATTTGAAGATAATACGGGATGCTGTGGTCTGGCTGAAGATGAAAATAACGTAAAGTACAATAAAGTTAATTAACATTTAACCATTTCATGTACAGTAAAGGACATTATATGTACAAAGATTTCACTACAAACTGAGCACGAAGAAACAAGAGTTGTGAAAGTACAATAATCCTATTCTGACAGTCATTCTAGAGGGCAGTCGAACAGTCACTTCCTATCAATTCCAGGAAATTAAAAGCCCATTACTTGGAGCAACCACAGCCCAGTCACAAATCAGAGGCTAGGATTAACGGAATACATGGAATGTGTGATATTGCTCCAAGACCAGAACAGCAAGCCACTTACCGTGGGAGGACTGGGGCAGCAGGATGTCAGCCCGAGGCTCGTCACCTTTGCTCTGAGGGAGATGGTCTCTGAAATTAACAAATTCATTTTTCCAAGGTGTAAACACAAGGCTCCAGCTGAGAGCCTTCTTTGAAAGCTCTCCATTTGCATCCTTTTACAAGATTTGTTTATTCCAAAAAGGAAGGCAAGGTGGTGGAAGGGGGACGCAGCCCACCCATGACCAGTAATTTGAACATCCTAATTCACAGGCGTTTGAATGGTACATGCTAGTGCTCTCTGCTCTAACTCCTGCATCCTGACACAGCAGGAAAAGTGGACTTTGTCACACCCTAAGCAGCAACATGCTTTCAGCCTCTGTAGACCTTTCCAGGGAAATGAGAAAGCTCTCGATGTTATTAGCGTACCGTGAAATGACAACTGGGTAGGAAGGTACTCCTAATCTTTATTAGAAAATGCAATCGTAAAAATGCCATGATTTGCAATGGTGGTTGAGGTCAACTTCCCATGTCTTTAGAAGACACAAAAGTTAATGCATTCTGTGTTTGATATGATCATGGACATTCCATACAGGTGTCAGTACAAAAATCACTGGCAGCAAAGTCCTGGTTTGAGCTAAGGAACAATGTGGACGAACAGGTGCATACAGGCAGCCTTGTAAAGCTCTACCATTGAAGCGTGTTCATTTGCATATGATGCACTTTTTAATTTCCAGGTGCTTCAACCTGTTCATATACTGAACAACTTGACCTGAACAGTTCTAAAGTCACACACTGGGTGATCCAGTATTGAGATTCAGAATTAATGCATTAGATGCCTTGCATGTTTCACATTTTATTTTTTCCACAATAACTCACTGATTTGAATAAATAAATCTGGCAGGTATGCCCCCTTTGTTATGAACCAGCCATTAATGCTTCAGTGCAGTGCAGGAAGGCATAACAGTCAGTGACCCAAGTTACAAATCTGAAAATGCTACCAATGTGCTCATTTTAAGAGAGTCATTTATGACTTTCATTACTCAGACAGAAGCATTCACTGCCCATACTAGAGCTGTAAGAGTATGCCCTCATAGTTCATCCCTCACTGCAGGTAAGAGTCCCTGTGAACAGATGCCATTCTGAGCAATGGCAGCTGGAGAGAGCAGATCGATGCTCAACCCAACTTTCACCAGGTGCCAGCTTAACACAATGCAGTCTCAGAATTATGTTCCATCCTACCAGCATGAGGCCCTGAAAGGATCTCAAAGTTTAGAGATGACCGAAGGTAAAAACAATAAGTAGACCCATCTAAGTTATGAAAAGTCATGTAAGAAATCTACTAACATGGAAGTGAAGGGCATAAGCATTTCAATGTGTTGCTGGAACCTTCATTCAGAACCTCTGCCTCAAGAGGTCCAATGAATTAGAGCAGGAGTCCAACAGAAGAGACCAATAATGAAAAGCAGTCCCTACCGTGATAGGTCAGGTATCGACTTCAGCTCCTTGGTAACAGAGTTCTCCACAACTGGTGAGTCAGGATTGGTAGAGCCATTGCTGATCCGGTCACTGCTTTCATACCCCGATTCTGTGCGCTGCATTTTCCAGTTGTCATTTCGGACTATGAAGTTTGACCCGCCCTTAATCCTCTCCTTATCTATGGTGCCCCGGCCCTCGGATTCCAGGGAGCTGTGGCTACCCATCTCCTGCTTTTGCTCATCCTCATAGATGGTCATAAGGTTCTTGGGTCTGCGCTCTTCTCTGGCCCAGGAACGCTCTCGGTCATAGGGCACCCTCTGCTGGCTGGGAGGCCTCCGTCGAGCACTTTGCTGCCACCTCTGCTGCTGTTGCTCCTCCATGCCGCTCAGTACACTGTCCACATTGAGTGTCTCCCGCATGGGCCTCCATGCCTTGGCCCTGCTGCGTCCTCCTCTCTCCCGAGACTCTTGGCTGCTGTCTGTGTCGTAGCCATTGGAGAGGTCAACCTGCCGGCCCGGGGTGGTAGGGAACATCTGGACCCGGGATGGAGCTTGCGGTGCCCGGACTGCCCTGGGCTGGACCGGGGTCCTCTGTCCCCGCGAGGGCCCCTTCCCCTGGCTGCTGTACAGCCTCTGTTCTGCATACTGCTTGAAGCCAGTCTCAGGGGGTGAGGCTGAGCGGGAGTACATCTTTTCTGGAAGCACGTCTGCAAGAGACACAGCAGAAGGTGCTTCAGCACTTCACATCGCAGGGGAATACAGAGCCGTGAGGAAACAATAAAAGTAACTGAAAGTAGAATGAATGCATATCAGTTACACTGCTGTAATGGTATAGAGTGCAATTATATGAAGAATAAATGCCATGTTGGTGTGAATCAATGGCTTTTGGCAATGGTGCCATCACACTTCCACCAATACAGAGCCTCTTCTTTAGTCATTGATGCCAAGTCAAACATCCTTATCACGAAGCTACCACCACTTGGGTAAAGTGAATTATCCTCTGGCAGTGCCCTGCAACCTAACAAGTGTGGACTCTCATTCTCTGCCAGCACTGAGGCTGTGGGTTCGAAGTCCACCCCATAGCTGTACAAGCTACTTAATGACATCACGCAACAGCCAGTGAAAGACTGCTGGCACACTCTAGTTGCACCACACAGGACACACAGGCCTGTGACACACCGTGTTCAGTCACACGGGTCAGAGTCTCCGGCTGACTGCTTTTCCCAGATGCAGGTGCTGCATCATCCAGCCGCCGACAGGCATTACCATGACGACCCGCCAAGCTTGCTCACCCGCATTCCATCTCGCAGCCCTCGGAGAAGACAGCCTGTACGAGTACTTGCATTATGGCCCAGTCTCAAAGAGCAAGCAGGCAAACACACCCCCTTCCCATCACGCTCTGTTTTCTGTAGTCACAGAGTCCATTTCAGCACTCTCCCCACAAGGAACTGCTCAAAACAAAAATCTCCTTATCCACACTACCAACCATCTGTCTGCGAAACTGAACTATTCAACGCTTCAGTACCAAAGCAGAAAGAATAACCCAACCCCCCACCCTCCAGCAAGCTGTGTGTGAGCTCAGCCCACCCTCTCTAACAATACGGCACTAATAGAATTTAATTATCATAGAGGAAATGAGACAACTTGAGCAAATATTGCTTCTAACCACTGCATAATTGGTCCTATGCAAAATAAACAGTTCCTATACAAGTACTTCTAATTTGTCTTTTACAACTTCCCTCCTAGACATGGCCCCGTACAAACAATCCTGATCACATGGTGTGTCAGGTGACCCCCAAAGGCCTGTAAGAATGCAGATACTCCAAAGTGGGAAATGCAGCGGAGTCAGAAGGATGACTTCATCACTCTCTGTCGTTACTGAGAATCAACATTCCCACCCACGTCTTTGCTCCAACATCCTGACCAGCCTGTGCTTAGATTCACCCTCCGCTACGCATTTTCACCTGAAGCCGTCAGGCTTTAAGCCATGCTCACGCTGGCAGGCTGCTCCCATTTGGTCTTCTGCTTTCAAACTCACCCCACTAACAAGACAATGCAGTGGGTTCTGCTCGCTGAGTGTGAGAACACCAGCACTGAGTGTGAATCTGCAGTTTAACGGGAGTCAATAATTCAGCCTGTCCTGGCAAACAGTGTAAAAATGGCAGCTGAGCCCCAGGGTGGAGAGCCTCATTCTCCATCACTTACTCTCACTCCTCGACGTTCCCTCTGCCATTCCTTGGAACCGCTGGTTCCTCTTGGGGTCCCGCTGGGTCAGAGGTCCCCGCACCTCCCCGGCACGCTGAGCGCATTCCTTGGAAATCTCCCTGAACTTGCTCCTGGGGTCCATGAGGGGCATCATCACTACAGGAGGAGACGGGGAGATAGTCCATCAGTCCAGTTTGAGAACCTTAATGAGGAAGGACCCCAGCCATAGTGGATGTGCATGCTCAGTCCCTTTAATTTGATACGGTCAAGTCATCACTCTCAGATTGTGGATAATACATAAGAATAATAATTGTCAGTCCTCAAATGGCAGAACTCCCAAGAAGATCCGGAACAACTAATGACCAGTAGTAAGAGAAGAGATTTTAATAGAATTACCTCTTAAGTGAGCATTATATACACACATATACAGCACCAGTCAAGAGTATACATGCTTAAAATCATAATCATCTACACTTTAAACTGTAGACTGTTAAATGTCTTTGGGTCCAATAGCCACATACTTCAAAGACACACTGAGAGGGTGAACATATGAGTTCCGCATGCCCAGTCCCCACTGAACTCTCCACAGAAGAAAAGTGAAGGAAATCTCAGGAAAAACTGATGACCTGGCTTCAGTCACAGAGAACCGGACTGGAAATTCAAAGTAAAAGCAAAGAAACCACCAAGCGACCGCTCTCTGAACTACTGCAGAAGAGCAGGGAAGACGTCACACGTGGTTTCCTACTGAAAGGCTGGCTACAGTCTCGGAACGCTGCTTTGGTGCTCAATGTCATGTTTTGATTACCGTAATGTGTTTTGTCAATTAATCAAGAAAAATGCTTCGGTAAAACATTCACCTGGTACTGTGTATGTATATATTATGCATACTTTATATATAATGATGGCACGATAGCAGTGGAGTGCATAATTAAATAATGTGGCATTATAAACCGAAATGGAATGTTTTAGTCTTTCTGTAGGCACAGCCCTGCCCCCCCTCCCCAAGGGTACCAGGTCCTCGTCCCCCGCTGGTCTGCCCATTCCCCCGGCTGAAGGCTGGCCTGGGTGCTGCTGCTGGCTGGAGCCTCGGCTCTGGGGCCACGTCGCTCTCCCGAAATGGCTGCATCTTCCTGGGCCCTGCGGTGACGGAGTCGGGCACTGGCACACACCCCCCAGGAGACAGAGCACTCAGGTAAGGCCCAGACACGGGGTACCATGCATTTTGGGGGTAGTCAGGCACGAATCACAGGGAGGACAATTACAATGACAGTCAGCTCAAGGCAGTGCCCACTGATAAGCCTCTTGAGAGCAGCTAACTAGCTTAATCCCATTAACCACTGTGCTTACAAACCTCCTCCAGCTATTTCTGAACTTGCTTCTTCCACATATTCAAAAAATAATACCTGGGGGGGAGGGGGTGCTTTAGTTCTGCCAGCCCCAAGTTTAAGTAGGATTATTAAAAGTATGGAGAAAACCAAACAAATGCTGTAGCTAAAGTGTTGGGCGTGGTCTCCCCAACTTTTCGCTGTTTCCTGGAGAAATGAGGCCCGGAGGTGCAGCAGGATCATGAACGCGATCGGATCAAACCCGCCAGAACATGAACCCCATCTCGCAAAGGGACTAACATTTGTTTTCTATTTACTGAGCCATCTATTTGGAGGAGAAAAGCAGAGCCCGTAAAAGCCAGACTTCACCGCTAACCACAGCTCCCCGCCCCCTGTGGAACGGCTCGCTCCAGAGTGCATCCAAGGACAGCCGGAAAGCCTGGCCGTTGGCAGGAGCGGCCTGCGTTACGTCCAAGCAGCTGCCGCCACACTGTAGGGGCAGCAGATCCAGAAGGACCCTTTCTGGCTGCTAAGTGGGCAGAACAAAGCCTTATGAAAAGAAAGTCCCAGATGAGGGCAAGTAATGCATGAAGTGCATACGGCCAGGGATTCGGAGCGAATTAAGTGACTACCGAGGATGAGGGCAGCAGCCGAAGCAGCAGAAAATGAAAAATAAGAGAACTGTTTTTACTGTGGAGGGAGACAAATGGCAAAAATAAAACGTTTATGGGTATACAATGAGAACCTGGAAGTGTCTTTTGCTGCAGGCGCTGGTGAGAATTTGCTTATGAGCAAATGCAAGCTGGGAAGCAGAAAAGGTATTTAACAGTTAAACAAGGCTGCTTCTTGTGGCTAATCGGGTGCATTACAGTATTCATCACCCAAAATGGAAAACACTTACACAGGGTGACCAATGCACGTGATCTCAGAACAGGCTTCAGTTACAGGTCAAACTCACCCTGTCTCGAAGGAAGGAGCAGCTGAGGTGTAGTATACTGATCATAGGAACACCAACAGCACAACTTCAAGCAGAAAGTACTGCGTACAGTCATTCAAACGTGCATGGGGTAGATGCAACCTCACCTGTGGTTTCTCCGTTGGAAGCAGGCTTGTAGTTAGACCCCATGGCGGTCTGTCTGAGGGCATCCTCGGTGGAGACGGCGCTACCATCAGGGTTCGAATAGAACAGCAAGAGGGGCTGAAAGTGGCCTCGTATGCACTTCAAAACTACGTCTTTCCATTTAGAGCTGACCTGCGGCACAGGGGAACGAACAGCAGTAATTCAGGAGCGCTGAACAGAAGAAGCCATGCCTGCCAAATCTAAAAGAGGTATATTGTACTTTTTACGGTAGACCATCTAATTATACACACAAGCACCGATACCAGCTTACTTACAATAAGGTGATTTAAGCCTAGTGGCCCAGTTGGAAAACACTTAGTATCTAAAACCATTTTTTTTTCCTTCATCTTCAGCTGTGCCAGAAATCTTTGCTTTATTATATATACACAAGAGGCTATCAGCTTTGACCTCCCCATTGATCTGGGCTGTCCTCAAAACAACAGCTTAAAGGCAGGTCACTTTCGTCAATTATAAAGAACCACACTGGCATTAGCCTGATGCTTGAATGTGCTGCAGATCCAAGTCAGGACAGCCACGAGGCCCAGCTTTGAGGGAAACACAAGCTAACAGATGTCTTGTGCCTCCTTACTGATGGCTGCCAGAGCACAACAAAGCAGGGCACTGAAACTGCAATCGAGTGAGAGCCTTTAGGGTGTTAAACACTATGGCCAGAGAGTGCAAGTTAGAGAGAATAGAGCCAGTAGCCATGAAAACCAATAGCTGTTCCCTGGGAGTCACATCGGCGGGAAGGACAAATGTAACCATTCCATTCAGGGCAGAGCACTACACTCTCAGCATCCAGGGATGCCCAGGCCTGCCTGACTGACATCGTCGTACTTAACGTGTCACGAAGGTTTGAGAAAGGAGTTCCGGTTTTCACTCAACGCTGAAACCAAACTGCGGTACACACAGCCACAGCTAAAAGTACCACAGAGCCAGAATGGTGGTTCAGCTGAAGTACTTTTTCCCACCACAAATTCCATCTTAGTATTTCTCAAACTCAGCCTCTGCACAGACCCAGTAGATGAGAAGGATCCAAAATACCAGGATCCAAGGTATACAACCGATTCTCTCCATTGGTGCCTGGAGTAGAGGAAACTACAAGAAAATGGAAGACCTAGTAGAGATGTGGAAATTTCTGGTGTGTTCAGCTTACTCACCTCTTTCACAGTGGCATCATCGAAGAAGACCCACTTGGAGGACTTTGTATGGTAGGCGAACGTACAGTAGTGGCGGCTGGAGTAACAGATCATGCCCACGAGGCGCAGCTCGCTCTTTTTGGCCTGCTCATCCATGACCCCGTAGAACAGCTGCAACATACACATTTGACAGATGATGGGCCGGCCCAGCACTCTGTTTTCGGGACTGAAGGACGGCACCTCAGCATAGATTGACCCCCACCTCCCCAACGGGGTAAATTAGCTCAGCCAGACCAAATACTGGTCTCACGCAACAGGAAATTGCAAGCAAGGTACCGTAGGCTGACGGAAAAATTACAAGAACAGCGTCTTCGGGAATTCAATGGGACAGTGTCTAACCAGCAGGCGAGCACATGTGCAAAAAATGTATGTTGAACAAGTAACGGAAACACACTTCGGCACGCTCCACTGGAGTTATTTTTCAGCCAGACCCTTGGCTATGGGTTTGTTCCCCTTTACCTCACTCCTCCACTGAATAGCCAGTTTTTCAATGACTTCAGCAACAGCTCACTAGGCCTTTTAACACCCTGTTTAATCACACGTCCCACCAGGGTAATGAATCAGTTTCCTTAGTGAAACTCAGCAGAGTTCCTCTGAAGTAATCCTTGACTGGAATGTATGCAAATCTGAGAGAACGGAATTCCGTCCAGACCACCTTGAAATAAACACCCCCGATCTCCTTCCTGTAGCAGGACCCATGCATGGGTTTGAGCGGCAATATCGGCCTGCTCAATTTTAGGAAGCAGAGCTTTTTTTGGAGATGCACTCACCAGGCTTTAGCTAAACGTTACGCACTGTGGCAGACAGACAGACAAGCAGAAAAACGGGAGGGAGAAGACTGACATCTGATGAAAAGAAAGATGAGAAACAGACAAGTAGAGACGTGCTGCGGAAATAAAACGTAGAGAATGAGGAACAGCGGAAGACATGGAAATAAACACAGAGCCCTCAAAGGAACATTCCTCTTGATGTCATGCTCCACCGGCAGCCAGAAGTGACCCCAAGGTCGGAGAACCTTTTTGTAACATGGCTGAAACCCCATTGCTAAATGTACTGTCATGCAACTTCAGAAAAAGCACACACTATTTCTCACATATGGTCATCAAAACAAAAAACAGAGTCAAGTAAGGACAGCTGAAAAACTGAGGAGAGATCTGCTGCAGACAAATAGCTGATGAACATGCTGGCAAATGAATTATGTTGTGCACGCATCCAAAGCGGGTTGGAAAAATGGGACAATACACCAGCGATGACAAAAGTGGCCCTAAGGAGCTCGTAGCTGTCTAGGCTCCTATATTCCACGTTACCTTTATTCCAATTCTTAGTCATTATTAGTGTTTAACCCTTCAATTAAGTTTAATAGTTTACCAGTAAATGTTTGCAGAAATACTGCTCAAAAGGCATAAAGTAGCATTGTTACACAAATACATTAAAATAAAATTACCACATTTTTCCACAAGATGCCTTTTCATTGAGACAGACATCTTGTCTCCAACAGCAGAGAGATAAGCAGTAAGCAGAGAGCAAAGACATGCTGTTCCTCCTATCTACTCATCTTGCCTATGCTGTTGCATATCTAATTGTCTATGGATTCTGTAGACTGTACCTGTATACTATTGTTGATTATATTATTATTGGGTATGGTTGAACATGCAAGCATTAAAACCGTGAATCATGCAATTGAACCCCAGCCCTGTCAGACCCTTCTCCTGGCAAAGCCCCACTCCCCACCTCAGTGAGACTGATGAACGGCCCCAGGGAGCGAATGACGTCCTCGGTTAGGTCCGACTGCTCGGCATCCCACACAAAGCCGATGGTGACAATTTCGGGCGAGTTCATGAGCACTCGGCGCGTGCGGATTCTCTGTCCACATTCTCTCTGTGGGGGTGGGGCACACAGTTAGTCTGGTTTAGACATAGTTTAAATTGTTGCAGTGTTCCGTGTTACCATTGTAACAGAGGATGAGAAACAGACAGACGGTCACAAACACATCGCTGTCACAGTTGTGATCGCATGAGCATTTTGGCTTTGGCCAAATTGTGATACAGACACTGCACTTCACACAACAGAATCCACAACCTGGAGCACTGCCTTCTTACAGGAAATCAAGGTTTCTAAACCTGAATATTCACCCAGTTACCTGCTTTGATTGGCAGGTGAGACTTTTTTTCCCCAGTTAATCCATGAACTTATTTGAGCTGCATTCCAGGGGGTGTTCAACATGCAGAACACCCCAATAATTTGGAAAAAAAATAGCTGCTGGATTTCTGACTTTATTTTTAGAAAAATGTTTTTCAAGCGGCTGTTGTATACAGTAGTCCAGATAATGGGCACATCTGCTTTCTGTCAAAGCATTTCATGATACAATATATAGAGTGATTTGTACAGGACAGACAATGAAGTCCTCAGCTATTGTTGCCAATGATGACATATTGATTAGAGGGGACTGATGCTTCCCGACAGCTACATACCGGACAGTTCCTCAAGTCACCG
This sequence comes from Gymnarchus niloticus, assembly GCA_009936485.2. Classification (NCBI taxonomy): domain Eukaryota; kingdom Metazoa; phylum Chordata; class Actinopteri; order Osteoglossiformes; family Gymnarchidae; genus Gymnarchus; species Gymnarchus niloticus. The sequence continues at coordinate 7,892,375 of JAACJT020000013.1, read as the reverse complement.
ACAGCACACACTGCGTATAGCAGCTCCCCGAACCGGTCTGATCTGGGCTTCTCACTCCTATCATTCCTTTCAAATCCACGCTCCAACTGTTGGCTGGGAACAAGTAGCAGGGGAAGAGGGGTGGAAGAATAAAGAGAGGAGAGCGGAGAGAGAAAAAAAATGAATGAGAAGGATCAGTAGTCATTTGTTGGCCACTTTCACTGAACAAAATGAGTTTCTGTTCATTTAGCAGATGATTTTGCCCAAAGTGACATGTTACCACGTAAAAACAACACTAGCATACAGCAACTAAGGAGCTACTTAAAGTATAAGTGCAGCTCTGGTGAGCATCTTGTCAGGGACCAGCAAGAAAGTGCAGTTTAGCACTGGTGTAAGAGCTATGCAAGGTCTGCACAAGTGCAAAAAAGTGGAATGATTACCATGACGGGGGGAGAGGGGGGTTGCTTACCAAAGACTTGTGGTGGACACATAGTGCACCAGTTCGGTGAAAGGTAGGGGCTCAGAGGATGCCCCACAGCTGCGGCACACAGCCTGGGGGAAAAGGGGGCACCAGCACAATGGCATCAGCCCTACATTAATCAGGCAGTGCATTACCCACAATGCAGTGCTCACCATCCAACATTGCGATGCATCACGTGCCTAGTGTTTTGAGAAAGGGCACCATGTGGAGGACTGTCATTGGTACTCAATATCAATCATGCAGGTACCTGTGCCCTGTCTCAAAGCATAAACATATACTTTGTACCCTCTTCAGAGAAGAGTCTGTGAGGCATCTTTGCTGACAGAGATCATATTGTTTGGCTGCTGTATGTTATGATACGAGGACGTGTCAGAAAAATAGAAATTCAACTACGGAACAGGGCCCACAAGCTGTTAGCAACCTTTGGCTAGCTTTCTTTATAAGTCCATTACGTGGGTTGGCTGGTGTCTGCTGTCTTGGTCACCTTTCCAGCTCGGGCATTAACTCCAAAGTTCAAAAAACAAGGGGGGGGGGCAACAGGCTGAAGGGGGTTTTCAAAGGAATTCCATTACCTGCTCATACAGCGTCATGGCAAACTTCTGGTGTGTGATGCAGGACTTGGACGTGCAGGCATCAGCCTCGGAGTCGGGAGCAATGTGCAGGTGAATTCTCTCGAGAATGTTCTCCTGTGGAGGCCAGGATTGGTACAAGATGTGAGCCCCTCAAACTACCCTTTCCACATGTCCGCTCCACTGTCTGACATGGCCAAGTGCCAACATGGACCAAAAACAACATTGTGGTTCTGGAAGTTGGATGTGGACAGGCAGAGAGGAAGGCTAGGGGGCCGGGGATCTTAGCATCTACATTCCTGTTCACAAATCTCATGACTGTGGCAGTTAGACATGTATTCTATGGAGCTTTCCCTGCAGAGGCTTTAGTGATTACATTTAAATACTAACTTTTAAGGCCAAATCTCCCATTCCGTGCTCCATTTCCACAGTCACGATGGCTGGCTGGAGCCGTGAGTAACACAAAGACCATATCAGGAAAAAAAAAAAAAAAACCTAACGGGTAGCAGAGCCCTTTGGGAAAGTGAGGTGGAAAGAGCGCAGTGCTCTATTGGAGCTCAGTCGAAACCAGAGCATGCTGCGGGAGGGGCATAATGGAAAAGCAGGCGCCGCGTCCTTGTCTGAAAACCATTCCCTAACGCAGGTCGGCCTTGAAAAGGAGCAGGGAACTTCTCTGACTGTTCTTGGACGAAGGTGTTAGCTCACCCCAAATACAATCAAAACCGATGCTAGTGCCAACATGGTACATATGGAGAAATATTCATTTTTATTTCTACTTTATCTATGCTGCCGGTGAGATGAGCTGTGTGCTCTAGCTCTGCTCTTGATATAATTCCTCTAGAGGTAAAGAAAAATATACCAGCTAAAGCAACACAGAAATTTTTATCTAGAGTCAAGTTGGCATGGAACTAAAGCTGGTTGATGAAACACTCAGAGCTCCATGAATTACAGATAAACAGTTACACCCTTCACAATATCCCATCAGACACTGGTCCACAATTCCTCTAGCAAATAATCCCAAACTGATAAGCCTACAAAGGCCTATCAGCATCAGGAAAATCATCGTTCCCTGTACATATCTGTACTGTACATGAAGGCTTATCACAGGGACAGCAACTGAAGCTACACACAATGTTTAGATAAGCAAGTAAAACAACTACTATGATCTCACACACAATGGATAGGGGTGGGGGCTTTTTATGTCCCCCCGACATTTCTCTACTTTGTAAACTTTAGGTTTCATTGGTTACTGGCTACCCAACCTCTACCAACATTATAAAACAGCCTTTGCAATGTTGCCATGGAGGCGGGTAAAACATTTATTAGCTTATTTAACAGCTCCCCTCTTTGTAGAGATGCTAGGCATTCATATAGGTACAAAGACCTTAGTCACTACGCTGAAGCTCCTCCACCCCACTGCGCATCAATCTTCCCCAGACTTCGTCGGGGAGAATGACTTCATGAGTGAAAGACTTTACATGTTGACATAGTGGTGCTTACTGAGTAATTAAACTCTACCTACAAATCTAACTAAGAATTTGCCCTGGGGGGTTTAGAAGTACAAGAACAGGTAATGAGCGAGTTTCAAAGGCACAAAGGGTCTGAAAGGAGACACTGCAAACGGACTGCCCTGTTTTTACTCTCCATCTTCATCACAAGGGTTAGAGGACAACTTATTTTATACTTGCTTTCGTGTCTTTTGAAGAAGATTTGGAACTTCTAGGAGCAGTAAGAGAACCCATACAAATCACGTGGCTAAGGAAATGTCTGACTGACCGAACAGAAATTAACAGATGGACGGGGAGAGCTAATGGATGCAATTTTAATACTATGAACAAAAACAGCATATAAAAATGAGTCCTATCATGTTAGAGATTGTGGTTACATAACCCACTGCAGTCTTTCTGTAAGGGAACAGGACTGTCCTCTGCTGAGACTCTACTTAGGCTTCCATCTGGATTACACCTCTGCTAACTACTATGTGGGAATGCTAGGGTCAGGGGCCATCCCACCAGGCTGACTCACAAAGCACTCGGCCGCGTCATCCATGAAGCCCAGCTGAAATCGCTGCTCGTCCTTAAAGGTCTCAGCCAGAGCGTGGCGCAGGTTGTCTGAGGGCAAGGCACGTTCTCGGCTGTGTTGGAACTCCATGAAGATGCTCTGTAGGCAGGGTGTGGGAGGGGCATAAACAGGGATATCGGCACAGGGTGCGAAAAGCAAAAAAAGGCACCAGACTTCTTTGCTTACGCATGGGTGTTTCTGCACCATCCCCAACCGAGGTGAAGGAACATACCTTTAGGGAACAGAAAATGCAGGCATCTCCTAAGCAGAAGTGTCCGGGAAGCTGTCTCAGACTCCTCCTAAAGATGTCCAGTTGCCATAGCACCTACGCAAGCACAGGGAACATGCCGTCATCACTCCAGTCCCAACTCAGTCACTTGCTACAGCCAGGTGATGGCAACGGCCTCTGGGCACAGCCAGGTCATGTGACACCACCTCATAGCTCGGTGACAAGTGTCAACGTCGAGAGAAGCACGATGCATTCCTTCCCTGTGATGCGCCCATGGGTGGTGACCAAGGCTTTTCAGAGCACAGTGTTATTTCTGGAAAGGCTGTTACCACCCCACACCTCAATCATCCCAATTCCTTCACTACTGATCTCTATCTACATGCCTTATTGCAAATATCCAAAGAAGAGGTCCTAAAAAAGAAACATTTTCCTTGCTTATAGGTCATGCAGTCAATGGCACAACAGGCAAAAGGGGGGAAAATATATATCCCCCTAAACACCTTTTTCTTTTAAATACTACTTTCAATGTGTAACAAATACTTAAACCAAGTAATTAAACTTATGTTGGGGGTTAAAAAAAAAAAAAAAGTTAAAAGTTGTAAAATTAACTTCCTGTCCCAGTGACACCCCTGGGTCACATGATGCAAGATCTGTGGCTCACCTGCACGGCGCTGTTGAGGAAGCAGCTGTTCTGCCCAGGCTCGTTCAGCAAGCCCTTGGTTGGGGCCAGCGACAGCATACTCCCTGGCTGGTACGACTTCCCCAGGGTACCCCCCGGCTTTTTGAAGAACTTAACCCATGCCATTGGACCAGAACTCTGCTGTTGAGCACGTGGACTTTTGGGGTACACCGGAAGAGGGTGAGAGGTCTCCAGAAAAGGAGTAAGCAGACGCCGGGCTGCAGACAGGTCTCACCCAAACAGACGGCTCTCTGTATCCACTGTTTCTTGGGTACGAATCCCAGTTCAAGAGGGAAGCGAGTCCAAATTGGAAATGGAAATGACTAAGGGAGTGGCTCAAATTAAATGCCACAAATTCAAATAAAAATGGGAAGAGACAAAAAAAGAACAGCCAGTGGCAGTGATACGTTTTGTAACCGGAAGAGGACTTTGGCGTGACTCGACGAAATTCAAGAAGTGCAAGAGACTGCAGCGGTGTCCCCAACGACCATTCTTATTCCCAGAAAGGAGTGAGTGTGCCCCCTAGAGGCAGCCACCACTCCGATGCATCTTGGGAGTGCAACAGTCAGCAAGGCTGAGGCTTCAGCTCAACCGTATGGACGGTCTGAGGCAGATGTTCTGAGCATTGGACATCAGCTGGAGTTGATGGGTCTATGGAGGAGAGAAAGTGAGCACAGACCAAATATTAAAGGACAACAAAAGATATTAGCTTACTACCACATGGAAGTACATCAGAAATGTTGACCTTCAATTATAAAAATTACTACAAATTTTCCCAAGCATAAACAATATACCCAAGAGAATTATTAGGGCCTATAATCAAATAGTCAAATGTTATTTAAAACAATCCTTTTTCAGCAACTCTTCTCAGGAAATGGTAGCACAATAATCATGTACAAGTAAGCTGGTACTATAATTTAGGAACGTAATGCACTTTATTCTATTTCACCACAGCATATCCACATTTTTAATAGAGCCCACCCCAAGATAGGTGTCACTACATAAACATTAAAACAAAAAACAGAAGACAGTGTGGAAGAGGAACAAAACCCCTTAGGTTAAACTAATGGGGGAAACCTCGGGGGTCTATGATCAAATGAGCACCCATGCTACCGGTTCATGCTAACCAAGATCAATTACATCGCTAAACATAAGTAGGCAGGGAGGTAGTTGGCTCAGCAGTTAGCTGATATGATCCAATATTGGGACAATATGTAATGGCACTGGCAGAAAATCCAGAGATAGTAAAGGTAAATTATCAATCACTTATTAACAATAAGAAAAATAAGCTCTCTCACTAAAGAAAATGCAGAGAAGTTAAGCGTACTGCCTTAGAACTTACAGATGTCCTCTGGGATTATTAGTAAGTATTATGGTTCGGTCAGGAGTTGAGTTTTGATAGAATCTGCATGCAGTTATACATGGTGAAGACCCAGAAAAATTCTTTCCACCGTGAGCTTCATTTACAGTGTTTACACATAAGCAAGACAAAGGCAGACAAAGACAAACAAAACCCCACATCTAGCTAATAGTACAAAATTTCTACCTTTCCTACACCAAACAAAAGAATAGGCACATAAAAAGTCGAATAGGCAATGTACTTGTAAATTTGCTCGTTTGAGAGCTCAACATTGAGAGAGTTGTTTTATTTGTATTATTCTAAGACACTGTAAATTTCTGAGTTTGATAAAAATACATCACTAAAGAACTAACTAATAGTTTATTTCATTTTTAAAATTATACTGGCCGATATTATCGTTTATTAGAATTCTAAAGTCCTTGAAATTTACATTCAAAACAAAAACTTTCCCATTAGTCAAGCTAAGGTACATACAGTAGGTAATCCTGATCCAATGTGATCTGCTGCAGTTATCCATTGGCCTTCCTAGCAACAGCCTGCAGACATCACTGTTTAACTTACAGCATTTCCCTTGTCATTCACTCTGAAATGCAGTGCTTCATCTTTGAAGCTAGAGAAGCTGATCCTGTGTGAGGTTCAGTAAGTTATATCATTCCCAAGAAACAGCACACTAACAGGCAAGCTTATCTGCAGCTATCAAACATGTCAAAATTGAATCTTTTTCACACAGCTCAGCACCTAGTCAATGTCATGTGTCTGTCTTGGGTCATGGAGTAGTCTTTACTGACATGCTAACAGGACAGAAGAGGACAAATTGTGCCACTCCCTCAAAAAAATAAAACAGCTTTGCACAACCAGGCCCTGTACTTCTGGGCACCAAAAAGCAGCGGGTATCACAAACAATAAATACAACCATTCGGGCTGAAACATGCTCCAGGCACACTCCATTAATGGGAGGGAAGTGGAATCCAACACTCAAAGGAGAAACCTATTAAAAAAAAATCTTCAGTATATACTGAACACTACAGGTGTCATCTGGAATGTACCATTAAGTCTACATTATCTTGTGCTTGACAAGCAGCTGGTCGTGCATGTATTAAAAAGAGCTTTTTAAACTCATTCTCAGTACATTGTTACCAATAGGTAGTGATGGTACAATCCTGATTTCAAGATACTCCCACCCACCACGGGTTTTGAAGCCTCATTTGCGCCATCACTACTAAAAGGCTGATTCAGGCATTTGAATTTGCACCGATTCATACTCATACTAAATTCGATACCACACTTGGGAAAAATAAATTTAATCCCCCCCTTCACTGCTCACCTGGCACATTTGTAAAAAGTGAAAGAACACCACAATTTAGGAAATTTAATCTTGTTTGCATTTGGAATTTAAACCGAGCCTCGCAACACACAGACAGCATTTTATTTGAGCATGAAATGCTTTTGATTGAATCGTAAATGATAAAAGCATGTACGTTCAATTCATGGATACTTCTCCACACAACAACATTATTGTCCATCCACATGATTATATTTCGTGTCTTTTCGGGATCTTGCAAGCTGCTCTCCCACTGGTTCCTTTCAGTCAAACATTCCCCCAAATTTTCTGCTAATTTTAGCCATCATCCTTGGTGTTGGCAGACAGCATTCAGGCAAATACCCCTGGTTTAGCTTAGGTTGACCGAGCAGCATGACAGTATTGGTAATCAAGGCCCAATGTCACATAGCAATGACAAGAGGCAGACAAAACAGGTGGCATCTGCAGAAAACTGATGTGTAACGAATGGAACCAAGATGAGGCAACAGACTACGTTGCCAGAGCACCCACACCAAACTACCCCACCCCAAGGCAACATAACTAATAAGATCATGGTAGGCAGCTGTCAAATCAATTAGCTGCATCACTTAATATTGATATCATTTTTGTGAATTGTATTCATTTCTTGTATTCATTCATTTCTCTGGAAGACAAGTTGGAAGTTTCCCCGAAAACAATAACACATAAATTATAAAGGCAGTTTTCTTTAATCCATTATTTTTTGTTCCCATGAGCATTTTCCATTTTGACAGCTCAGTTGGACTTTTACTAAATTGTACACGGATTTTTTTTTTCTTTTTACAAACCAAGCAGCAGTACCTTGACAGTAACTTTTACTGTCCAGTTTCCCATAGTGCATTTACCACTTGAGATCCAAACAAAGTTCTCTATTTGACACCCCTCCTCAACTCTGCACGTAGTGGATTTGTTTTACTTGTCTGGTTAAGCACGAGAGTTCACAAAATGGTTCTCTCATCTCCTTAGTCCAGTAATGTTACTTCTTCCTTAACCTGCAACTTTAGCATGACAAGATAACATTGAGGTAACAAAAACAAGAATAACAGTATGTCTTATCTGGCATTCAAAAAATTCAGTTGCTAGAACACAGCACAGCGATGGCAAAAACCAGCTTTCAACCGCAACCAATCTTCCTTATTTGAACAGGATATTTATAACTTTGTCCTGAAAAAAATATTTTCAGAGGGTTCTGGCATGATTTGGACTGTGGTCCTCTATGATAACTGTATACCAAGACAGCCACCTAAGCTTTGCATCCAGTCAAGATTGGGGAGAAGGTTTCCCATGCTGAACAACACTCATCCAATCATCTTGCACACCCATTTCACCCAGCTGGTCTCTCTCAGACCTCACGTTAATCCCCCTTTACCATCTAAACACCAAAAAACTATCAATTATTCACACAACACCAACGAATAACTCCACGTTTAACCGGAGCTACCGGAGACTGGAAGAGCAGATGCGTTCTCATCAAGCAACACCTGCAGAGCAGTAACACCCATGCCAGCAAATTTACAAAATGAAGAATTCAAGTTGTAATAAGTGAACCCAATGTGGCCCATTTCCATGGAAATCATCACCTGATCAGTAAGAGCTACAGGTTTCAGGGGATGTTGCTGCAAAACTGCTATAAGGAAAGTGAAGCAAAGTGGTGTACATTTATGATTTCCATCACAACTGTGCATCTGCCCTGGGTTGACATAAAACTTAAGGTTTTGTCTAATCTCAGGAGTGTGTTGGTGTGACATTGTGCACATTGGATACAATTCATTTCATTTTTATTTTCTCAAAGCAGGCAATTCCATAGGAAAGAAAAATATGATTTTGACATGCACATTCTCCTCTACATCTACTTATAAGAATGCCGTGCTCCTGTTTGTTTAATCTGCATAGTATCACACACCCGTTATCTGGGCCAGTCCCACGGGCTGCTATCCGACTGCCAAAACCCATTATGTCACAGAGTGGCCTGGATTGACCCGCAAAAACACCAGCTCTACCATTCCTCAGCGGTCAGGAGCAGGACTGACATTCGTTCATCTCACATTCTCGGTGGCTTCAGGGGATTTAGCCGATAAGAAAGCTAAGAGATTAGACCAGACATAGGTAGGTAGACAGACAACTGTGTAAATAGGAAATATTCATAATCCATTAAGAGGGTCTAAAACATTCTGAGGAACTGTTTCCCAGACATCTCTTAGCACAGAGGATGAAATGGGTGAACTGAATTGCATCATTCATGCAACGCAGAACCCCTGAGTACTCATCAGCAAGCAACGGCAACTCCAAAATCCATCACGTTAAAGTCAGACGTCCTTTAAAGGATGGGAAATCGCAGGGAGAACACAATGTATTTACACAGGACTAACTGATGAAGCTGTTCTTCATGTCAAGGTGGCAGAGACTCACATCAGGCCACCATTCCGGGATCCGAGTCCTCTCGACGGCCTGGCTCAACCCCTGTCTTCGCCATTGAACAAATCATTTATACAGCCTATGTGAGATGACAACCTGGTCTTTAGGTGTACTGATGGGCAGCCAAGAAACAGAATGACATGGGAAGCAGCCACGCATCAGGAACAGGGCACAGGGGAAAAGTGAAGGTTTAAGCCAACCCAGGAATTTGTTGACAGTTTAAATCAATGTGGGACAGGAAGCCAGGAGCATGTATGACAAGACTTCCTTTATTGCTTTCTTTTTCCCAAGGCCACTTTAATAGGCAGTGCTGATGTAAGTGTAAAGTCATACACAGAGCACGGGAATATTTAAGCCATTTGTAACTGAAAGTCACTTATGCTGGCTAGTGTCCGTCTCAAAGCTCTTTAGCTGATCAGGGGAAAAATAAGGGTCACATTGTGCCAAATCACACTACGATCTTCCCTTACAGGGCAAACTAGATTCTTTACCCCCAACCCCCACTGAGGCATTTAGATAAAACTGCTACTAACCATGTAGAGATGCAGGTTTGCTCAAGACAGAGCCACTCATGACAGTGTGGTACCTAAACCACTGGCTCCTTTAGTATTGCTACCATGTCACCAACCTAACAGACCTTGGTCCTGCTGAAAGCAAATACTCTCTGAAATCATTTTGGAGAGAAATATTGAACAGCTAATTTACTAAACAATGTTCACAGGGGAAAATAATTTGTTGCTTTTTTAGAAGTATGATCTGCAGGCATCCTGTAACAAGTTTCACTTTTGTAAACATTTAAATGTAAAATTTGACACATTTACCAGTTTCTCCACAATAATGCAAAAATTGTGATCATCATTCAGGACACATCCAATTCAGGACCCAAAATAATATTTTAGGCTCATAGCATAATTGGAAGAATATTTTTTCCAATCAGATTTTTCATGCTTAGACATATGAACCTGTTTACAGGTTTTTTAAACGTCTGACTGTCTTGCTAGGTAAAGGATATGATGTCATTATTCAGATGAACTCGTGTTCCCTCTATAAGCTAATAAAGGCATCCAGGTGGCACATCAATATTTTAAAGAGCATACAAATCTGACTGCTCCTACCCAACTTGTGAAAATAACATCATTCATGAATTCAACAGGTCTGGCAGCTTTTCTGAGAAAAGCCCAGATCAGATCAGGACAAAACTGCAGCTTTCATTTCAGTCCAGAAGTCCAAGCACACAGACTCAAAGACCCCAGTCAGGGAGGGGGGCTCCAAACATTTTCATGAATAACCACACATTATCCACCCATCCAATTTCCAAACTCAATTATCCAGAAGAGCTTCAAAGTGATCCCAGGAAACAGTGCGCATGAGACAAAGGACACCCTCGATGGTACACCAGACAGCCACAAATGAAGAGATTATAAACTACTTTGCAAAACTGTAGTCCCACATTAAAGTACTAGTCAGCTGCATTTGTTTATGTTCTTCCTCCCAGGGCAGCCCATTACCCTAGGAGTACAGAGAACCAGCTCGTCAGCATCGGTCTGCATCAAGGCTGATGATTGCTGTGACACCCAGTAACACAAACAATTAGGATTCTCAGCACAGGAAACTGCAGACCACCACAATGATGATGCACATGTTCTAGAGTAGAACTCCTTCATGGAGTTAGATGAGAGTACCATAAGGTTTGAGGTTTCAGTTTCAAACTGGTCTGAGGCCTTAAATCCAGTTTCTGAAACTGTTTACGCATACACATGCAAATATATAAAGCTTAGCTAAAGCATGCCCTGTTTAACACTGCTCCAGTAACTGGGGGTCCCGGAACTGGTGTGAAGCATTAGTCTGTAGGGACAGATGAAACAGCCTACAAAACTATGAAATCTGGAGCAGCGAACATGTGCTATGCTGAAGCCAGACATCGGGGGGGAGGGGGGGGAAAATGTAGAGATGTTGTTCATATGGGAGGCAGCTTGTTCTTCTCTGTATTTCAAATACCCCCCGTAGGTCAAGGGAGGGGGGAAATCAACACCCAAGTTACTTTTTGAACTACAAACAGGGAGCGGGATTCAGTGGGTAGCACTGGTGCCTCACACTGCCAGGTTTGAATCCCACCTCTGTTCTGTGGGTGTAGGGAGTTTACATGTTCTCCCTGTCTCTCATGGATTTCCTCTTGTAGTCCAAAGACATGTAGCTAATTGTGATAATTAGCAGCAGCAAATTGCCAATATCGTATTATTGAGTATAGCAATGCATGTGCCCTTTGGTGGGCCGTCATGCCATCCAGTGTTCCCCTATGTTGCCTGGGATAGCCCCCCCCCCAAGATTCTGACCAAGTGGTTGTAATATGGACAGATGGTGAAGAACAGGAAGTTGACTGGAATTTAATGTAAAAATACAAGAAAACCATGAAATAAAGTTCAGTCTGACGAGGCCACAGTCCAATAACTTGCAGGAAAGAGTCAGGTAAAATTGTTTCCACACAGAGAGGATGCGGAAGATTACAAGCTTCCGCTGTAATACATAACCGGACATAAAACAACAAATGATTTTTAGATATTTTTCCTGATTTCTCTCAAAACCCCTCCTGTCTGACACTACTTCCTCATGTTAAAATAACTATATTGTTATGGAAAGGGGGGAAATGAAGTATATGGATTTTAGTTATTAGGGAAGAAAAACTACATGACAAAAAGGATCTTTCTGAAAGTTAGGGTCTGGTTAAAGAAAAAAAAAAAAAAAGTATCTGAGAAACCACCTTGTAGGGAGGTTTGAGGAACAAACTGTGACAGAACATCTAATATCCTGTCGGACCAGGCATGTGCAGTAGTCCCTCAGGGATGGAGCTGGATTCTGCAGTAAGAGCTCCGTCGTGACTGCTTCCTGTGGGGCTTCCTGCGGAGTTTCCTGCCGCCCCGGCACTCCTCGGTACGCACCCACAGTAACCCCGCTCATTCCCATAGAGCGTCAGAATCCTGTCGTTCCGGGACACCTTATTCCTGGAACACAATCAAAACTCGCCCAAAGAAAGCATCAAATCGAGGAGCCTTAGCGATAAGTATCAAGGTCTATGGCACAAGCCCGCCTTAAACATTCATTCTGCTCATACAAGGTGAAGGTCGATTGCTTTTAAACAATATCATTTTGGGGTTTAACATACACAAGTTATTCCAGTTAATGTCCCATTAATAAAACAGATGAGGTGATACCCATTTTAACTTTATATATAATCTATGCTATGTGCAAGTCTTGTGCATCACTAAAAATATTATCCACAAATACTTATTTTTGATGTGGAAAGAGCAGTGCAGGAGAGCTGAGCGCTACAGTTCAGGAGTTCTCCTCAAAGCATAGGCCAGTGTCTTAAGCTTTAATGTTTTTGTGACGGTCAGCATAGTAGCAAGTGTGTTATCTGGGTCCTCAGATAAGAGTTTAAGATCCCATAACATAGGCAGACAGGTGATATAGCATAATGCTGGTGAGAGGAAACAGTATCTCACACAGGAAGGAATCACCAAACTCGCACACAGACATCCTGTGCGTGGCTCTATGGCGGTCCGGCCTAGTGAGAGCTACGGAGTAAGGAACTCTCCCCCAAAAAAGAAAACTCCCCACGTTCACAAAAGTTATGGATGTCAGATCTGCATGAACTATTCTGCTGAACATCTGACCCATTTACATGAGGAACTCCATTCAGCAGTTGAGTCAACACTACGGATGCCAGCAGGTTTTTCAACATGCCTCAGGTTGCTTGGGGGCTTGGTAAACATCAGAGCACATCCTCCCAAAGCGAAGACATGTGCGACGCCTCCTCTAAGACGCTGTCTTTTCGCTACAAGACCTTCAGACGCATTTAATTACACTGACCTTAATGTATTGGAAGGCGATGAACTCGGAAAATCTTCTACATATTTTTTCCAGATAAAAATTCATTTGAATGTATTTTCCAATTTGCTAACACACCATGATATGCAGCAGGTAAAGACAGTTGCAATAAAAAGAGGATGATTGTACATTCACTGTCTAATCAATCTTGAGCCCATAGTAAAAACAGGACACTGTCTTTAAGAGCATCTGCCTGGCATATTATTAAATGTGGTGCGAGGCAACCATGGTCACTAATGTTCAAATATTCCTTCCCATCCATCCCCTAACAACCTGTCCTTGTTAGGTTCTCAGGGCAGTCAAATATTGTACAAATTATTTAACATGAATTTTTAAAAGGTCGAACTTTGACATTAAGTGTATCGAAGCATTCTCAGATAAGCTATTTAGCAAAAATCAGTACCCTATCGGTTTTCCAGACTGTTTATGTTCTTAAGAATATGGCAACAGAGTCGTTCAGCTGACAGTCTACATAACATAAGGTAAATATTACACATCTTTAACTTTACATTAGTCCATTGGGACACCACCGCCACTACTGAACTGTTTATAACGTGAACATGTACTCCTACATGTAACTGGCTTCCTATCCAGTAAGTAAGCAGTCTTGTCCACCTCATAAGCAGGATCAGCAGTTAGATACACGTGTACAGATGTGTACAAACACAAACCTCGGCGGTTGTCGTTTTAATGACAGAATGGCATCGACTGTACATTTCAGGAATAATAAATTCTTCTCCAAATCCAGTTTGAGCTGTTCCCCCCCAAACCTTACAGTGAAACAGTATTACTTAAAAAGTCTCTAACGGTCTCCTGTTTCACAAGCGACAATATTACATTTAAAGCCACATCCAACAGACGTGTCGCCCCAACATATACAACCGGGAGGCCAGCAGAAAGCCCGAGACACCTGAGCCATAAACTTAGAGAATGTACTTGTTGTCCGAGATCACGACAGGCCAGGTTTTCAGTAAGATCACTTCCAGACAGTCACATTAAAGATATGTAGATATTCCCCCGTTTCCAGTGTCTTACATTACTGAGTTACTGCGCCGCCACTTGCTTCAAAGTCAGCAATATTTACACAGACCTATAGGTCCTAAATCACACTGTTACAGTGGCGCTGCCAAAGTGACTAGCAACTTTTTTAAGTGCTTGTTTGATATCTCTGTAAACGTCGTACCTGAGATTCAGGTACATTTCCGCCACATGCGCGCTGCCGTGACGGCAAAATGGCGAATGTGAAGTTTACACCGAGATATTAGTCGACACTTACCGAAGCCGAGAACATAACTCGGCGTATTCTCCCCTGCTTCACCCCGTCTCCTTTACTTTTCAAACTATACAGCTTCCAGTGTGGGACACGGAGCGGTCTTCACAAGTCAGAAACCGTGAAACAAAACCAGGGACAAACGGCACACTTCAGAAAGTAGATGTTGTGAGACAGTAAGAGCCGCTCATCGTCGCCTCCCCTGGGCTCCGTATCCACGCCGTAACCACCGCTCGGCTCCGGGCACCTGAAATACCGGATTAGTGATGTTCTCACATCTGCCAGGTGAAAACCCGCCTCCAGCCTGCCGTATTTACTACCCTCTCCCGCTACACAGCTACGAACTCCCCCTCCCCCAGATCACTTTGACCCCGGCTACTTTTCAGGAATTTGTCGTCACGCGCACAGGTGGCGCGTTCCGCTCGGCTCCGGTTTCAGGTGTGCACGAAAACAATAACAAATCGAAACCGGGTAGCCTTTCGTAACTCCCGTGATTAGCACTGTCGGTAGCTCGGTTATGCAATGAAAAGCATTGCCAGAGGTGTTAATGGAGATCTGAGGTTAACAGCACACAAATGTGACCCGAGAGTGACGTTATCGATATCGTTACCTAACCATTTCCTGTTGTGTTTATTATTGTTGTTGTTGTTAATAACACAAACAATAATAGATTAACAGTACATTTTAAAAGTATACAGGATTTTCAGTTAACTACCACCTTTCAAGTCCAATGATGTCCAATTTTTAGTTTATCATCTTACAACTGAAGCTATATTTTTGGTTTTATTGGTATTACAGGAGAGAAAGGAAAAACTGTTGAAATGAATCAGATTTCATCAGATAAATGCTGTGGTTTAAAATTGTCGTATAACTCAGAGAGAGTTACCCTCTCCTCCAGCCTTCTGTATCTGATGTTTGCTGTACAAGAGATCCTGCTTCATAACTAAACACAAACCCAAGCACTCATCCTGTTAATGTTTAACTTAATACTACATTGAACTTTTTCTAGTTTTTTTGCCTAGTGCTAAAAACAAATAAAATGCAAGGATGCAACACTTTTTGCAATTCATAATTCTCTGCTATTACAGTTCTTGCATACAGTTTTCAACAATAAAAAGAAAAAATTTTTAAATAATCACCTAAAAAGTCACATGAATGTTGAACAGCAGCAGGCGATCAGGGTGATTGTCATTGGCAGCAGGGAGTGGATAAGCATGTAAAAGGTATGTGTAATGCATTTAAACTGAATTGCTACAGTATGACATCCTGCTGTAGAACTGGTTGACACTGTGACTTGCTTTAAACAAATGTAATTGAAAGTGATTACTAATCATGCTAATAATTTACTGGGTCTCATCTTACAGTGGTCAGTTTTACTTTCATTTTGGAATGAGAACCTCTTTGGCTAGTAACTGTATACCCAGCAGTTGTGGAAAAGTGCTTCCAAAGAAAATATATTGATTTTTATTGATGGATATGTGCCCTGCAAAGAACTGGTATCCAGTCCAGGGTGTAGTGGTTTCCAGTCCAGGGTGTAGTATTACCTGTGCTGCCTGGGATAGCCCCCCCCCCCTGCTCTGGATAAACTGTGCGTGGCCAGATGGATTTTTTTTTCTTCTAATTAATCCTTTTATGTATTTTTCTATGCTTTCTTTAAATCCACACATGATTTCAGGAACTTCAGATCATGTCAACATAAAAATGTTTCACTGATTATTGGATTTGTTGCTATTGTAGAAGTGACTCTAAAAGTAACAAGCACTTCATTTAAGTCTGGGGTAAAATGAGTAGCTTGTCTGCATCTAATGCCTCCATTCCAAATTGCTGTAATTACGTAAATTGCAACTTTACTAAGCTATATTCTTAACCTATTTCTAGATGATGAATTGTTATTATCCATTTGAACAGTATTCCAGCAGTCTGTTTCTCTTATTCCATGGAAAGCTAAAATGAGGTAGCATGTCAAGGCAAGTCATGTTTTATTCTCACGTGTTCCATAGAGCACAGTGAAAATCTTTTGCCAGAGTTGCAGGGGAGGCAACAGGGAATGGGGGACAAAAACATTGTACAAATTTACAATAACCACAAGAAATACAGTGCAAACACAGATGACAGGGTAATGGGGGGTTACAGTGCATAGACATGAGGTAGTGCATAAGACAGGACAGTGCAAAATTACAAAGAACAGGCAATAATAAAAAAAAATAAATGGTGTGTTTAACCAGGGAGTATAAAGTGCAGTAGTGGCAATTGTGCAAGTCATACAATGACTGATTATTCCAAAGAAAGTTCTGTGCAATTGAGATGCAGGGGGTGTAGGTCATGGTAGTGTCCACCTTCACCCTCCTATTACTAATCTAATTCTTTCTGTTATTCAACTAACTACCTGACTCAAATATACAGGTGGTGGAACAGAGCAGAAACATGGTCTCCCAGTGGGAGGAGGGGCTGACGCTGTTACATAACTGCGCTTAAATAAACTTTAATCAATGGCAACTTATTGAAAAATGATTTGATTCGTATACCACGAAATCTGCACAGAAGGTTTTATAGATGATAAAAGTGTGACCTTTGCATTTTCAGGACTCTGGCAGGGAGATCATACAGCATTGTCCAAGATAAATATCAGCTTCAAAATCTGTCGAACCAAAAAAAAGGGCTGGGAAAATCAAACAGGAGAGCCTGCTGTCTAGCAAAAGAGTGCCTGGGTATCTTAGAGGCCAAGATTTTCCTCAGGAAGTACTTAAAAGAGGCGAGGAGAAAAAAACAATGCCTTTTCCCCCTTAGAAGTGCGTCCCAAAGGCAATAGATCCTGCTTCCGCTAAGGATCTGAAACAAGCTGAAAAGCATGTAGCTAGCTTTATACGCAATGTCAATGATGATAATCTGCAAGGTAGTTACATGTCAGAGTAGGATACTCCTACTGCTGAAAGAATGGAACATGAATCCAGCACAGATTTTAGACGTGGAAGGAGGGACATATTGGGAGAGCCGCATAAAGTGGACTTTTTTGTTAATCATAGAAATTTGCAGAGTGCAGTAGGCTACGATGGACTAACAGTATTTTTCATCATTTTAATGTAGCTTTACTGTGAGGCTACTGTATGGGAAATAACTGTTTACTGGCATTTTCCAGCCACCTGTACCCCCTTGGGAATGGAATCTTGAATGCTTGCTCTTAAAGGACTAAAGTTTGCATTCAAAAATTAACATTCATATACCTGTCACTCCGCCAGTTTATAGGGAACATTTTCATGTGTCACAGAAGACAGTATTATTGGATATATATTTAGATCCCTCCACATAAGAAGGCCATCTTTAGTATTGTTATTGTTGTTGTTATTGTTATGAAATAGCTGTGGAGGAGGGGTACAGAAATCCAATCCCTGCTATATATGAGTGGCTGGACTCACAAGCAGAGAGGAAACAGTCAAAAGTCACATACTGATGGGGATTGTTAGAGTACCCCAGAGGGGTCAACAAAAGAATGGAACAATAAGTCATTTAACATGATTGACAAACAAAAGACTGAGTAGAACTTACAAGCAGTTCATACAGCAGTATATCAACATACAGGCTACCTCTGTTATTTTAGTGTGGAACTGGAAAAGTAGAACAGTGTCAGACAGAGACCAACATTTTGTAATCATTTTAGCTGTTTAGGGCCCTTTTCCTTCTACGCTAATTCCAGCGGTCCTGCAGGAAGAGCAGAAACATTCTTTCAATTTGACTCGCATGTCTCCGCATGTTGTCTCATAATTTGTCTCTAGGGGTCACTGTACAGTTCCACTGCACGTAATACTGGGTTATGGTATCCTGTCTTTGCGTTTGTTACTTAGGAACCAGGTCTGTGGTAATCCCACTTGTTTAACCTCAGCGTCGTGATCACGTTATATATGAGCTGCATTTATAAATAATCATGCCAAAGCTATCAATACAACAATACAACCTGTGGTATTGTTTCGAAGTTAGCAGTATAACTGCTAGTTTTAACTGCAATTTTGAGATGCCAGGGTCTTCCTGTGTAGCGGAGGACTTTTTGTAACCTGAATGCTTCAATATAGTATATATATTAGCTGTAGAGATTAATTAAATTGCAAAACTCTTTAATAGTGATATGCAATATGGCGTCAGAATATAATCTTTGTGCTTTAACCCGAGAACATTTCTCATGCACTTGACCAAAACACACATCAGTCACCAATGGCGCTTGACAATTAGTCAAGTCATGTGAGTTTTGATGTACACAAGAGCCAAGATTAGGAAGGGGGCTACAGCATGCACAGACATCAGTTTGATGTCATGTGACCTGTATTTGTTTGTGATGCATTTATACATAAAAGCATAGCAAAAATCCAGTAACTACAAGTAATATAGGTTGGTGTGCTGACACCAGACTACTCTTTTTCCTGGAGCACTCAGCATGGAAATGTACCTTCATGTTAGGTGAGGCAGCCAACATTGGCTATAAGCAACCACTTGAGGTAAAAACAGAATTAGTAAGAGAGCAGGAGGGTAGAGCTTATGTCTGGCCTAAGAGTGGGTTGAGTGACTGTCCATTTATTCAGCAATTCGTTCCTCCTGCACCTTATTTCCAGTGTCTGGAATATTAGTGTGTGTCACCTTTGTTTTACTAGAATCCCCAGACCAGAGACCCTATTTTTCAGACCCAAATGTCTGTGTAACTACTTCCTTACAATCGCAGTGTTTTCCTCCCCCCGATGAAAGCAATTTTCACTGACGTAATCATTTTTTTGCCGCCCCACCCCCCCAACAGTTTCCTATGGTCAGTGTAGAACTCTCCATGTCGAACGGTTTGCATGCCAAGTTAGCTTAACCCTCCCACAAACTCGTTTCCTCCACTAAATTCATTTAGCAGTCTAAGTTGCCCTCCAATCACTCATTAAATCAAGAACGTCCTGTTTCATCCACATCTCCCTTCTTGTGCAAATGCGGTTTTGATGGTCGACCTGCATAGTCATCCAGCAGTAGTCTTTTTTACAAGATCATTAATATTCACCAAAGCTTTTATAAGCAAATTTTAAAGAGGCACATTGTCATAGATCAACTCAAATGCACATTAGAAGTTATATTATAACTAGAACTGACCTTCAGAACATTAGTAGGTATGAAAATTATAGGATTTCAACTGGATAAGCAGCTACAGAAAATGCTTATCCAGTTGATTAATAATGACACTATCAATAAATACCCTTCTTAGGATGAGAGTCAGTCACACTTGGATACAACTGAATTTTGTTGTCTGTTAAATAGTCATATTTATTTACAGCACTTAAAGAATTGTGTGATTTGTCCCTATAACCGTATGTAGAGCATTAACTATTTGAAGGGTATGACCATATACAGTACTGTATACTAACATGTTCATATATTTGAATAAGTTTGGATAGCCAAGAAAGTGTCATTGGCTTTTTTCAGAATACAAATTAGTTGTATTAATTTTTAAATAAACAAATAGAATCACCTAGGCCAAACATACTAGCATTCATAGATCAAAGATCATGCATCTAGCACTTGTTTAGAATAGAAGCTGAAACGACTGAGTGACTCCATAAATTTTGCATGGTTCGTGGGACTATTTTAGATGCAGATTCATATTTCCCTGGAACACTACTTGAAGGCGCTTGCAGTTTGACTGTACCCTTAGTGATTCATTATGAGTGAAAATGCAACAGATAATTTGACAGTATGACTCAATTTTTTTTCATTTAATTATAGTGTTTAATTTTACAACTTGAAAATTAGTGCATACATCTATCTTCACCTCTAACATCATCCTCAAACCTCCAGCTTGACTACTGTTGACTTTTCTAGATTATTCCAAGAGTAGCAGCTATTTTTCTGCACCCACTATTCACATACTACCCCATTTCCATTAACAGTCCAGCACCCTCTACATCTGATCATCTCCAAGGTCCTCTGCCAACATAGTCATACTACTCTGTCCTCTGGACTCTATACCTTCTCATCTCCTTCAAGCTATCTCTCCCACATTCATCCCTGTAATTATGTGCACTATCAACACATCACTGATGACTGGTACATTCTCCACTACATTTCAGAAAAATCAAATAACACCACTGCTAAAATATCCACACTTAGCCCATCACAAATTGAAAACTACAGAACAGTTTCTCTCCTGTCATTTCCGTCAAACGTGAGCATTCTGTCCAACTTTCTCATATAGAATAGCTCCCTGGATCCTCATCAGTCTGGCCTCAAAGCCAGACACTCCACCGAGACCACATTCTTGGCCGTTGTGGATTCCTTGTGATCTACAAGAGCTGCATCTCGCATCTTGACCTACTGGATGTATTTCCAACTTTCCACACTGTGAATCATAAAGTACTCCTGTTCACCCTTCCTCAGTCGCAAGGACTGCTCAGAGATAGTTTGATTTTACTTATCAGGTACATCCTTCCAAGTGTCTTATGGTGCAAAAGTGTCTGAATTGCATCAGGAAACAAATAGTCTGCCACACGGTTTGGTTTTTGGACCCCTTTTCTCCCTTACACTACCTCTCTACATTAAATGGGTCCTCCTGCCTCTAAAACACAGACAACATCCAACCCTACATTGCCTCACCCTTAAAGGACACCATACTGCCTCATCTCGCAGCAAAGACTCATGACTTTACTAGTAGGGCTGCCAGTTGATGCAGGAGCATGCCTGGCATTCAATGAGGTGAAATGATGTCTCACATTACACCTCTCTATGTTTCCCTTCATTCCTGTGTTCCGTTTCACTCTCTATGGTCAACAAGCCGACGATGCCTCAGGTTCCTCCACCATGGGAAAACAAATCTCAATCTAGAGATCTTTCATATGGGATTCCTTGACAGTGAAACAAGCTACCCAACCACATCCGGTCAGAAGGGTCATTCAAAAATGAACTCGTCCTACCACTGGCCCCTCCTCTGATTTCTGTCCACATTGATTGTTCCATTGCTATGCTTTTACTTGGCAATCCTGGATACCTTGTCCCTGTATTTTTCACTTGTCAAGTAGCCACCATGTCCTCAAACTGTTTTGACTAGCGTTTCTTGATTATAGGTTCTAATCATGTTTTCTATGTCTCTAGGTCCCATGCTAACTTGGACTTGTTACTGGTCATTTAATGGTAGCACCTATGTCGGCTCATTTACAGCTTTATGCTTGAGATATATTATCTACCTCAAAAGCATATGCTACACCAATAAATGTAAAAAGTAAACCTGCAATTACATTATCTAAAGAGTTCAAACATTTTACACTTTATTCATTTACATGGGTCTTAACTGAAACGAAAGGCAAAGTTCAATAAAGGACAGCACCTCTCAAACTGCAATCTATTATCTTTGCATTATTTCCAGTAACAAATTCAGTTATACCATCATAAAATATGTTTCACCATCACTGTCTCATAATTTTTACATGTCCTTAGACATCACTTCACACAGAGTTTCATGATCTCCTCAACCAGACATAGCAGGTTACACTTCCATTAGTTTGGCTCTATACTCTTACTCGTTGGATATTCATATCACAGCACTATTTCATGGATACTTGGAGGATACAGCAGACGTTTTTAGACATCCCCTAAGATGTTCAAAAAGCCTTGACAAAGTGATTTTTTATACTGGAAGCACAAAAGCCTGCATACCTTGAGGTTTTCACCTTGGCTACATGTTGCATTCAAGCTCCACCCCATCTCCACCCCTTATTCCCAGATCAACAGCTTCATCCCATTGGCTAGCCACAATCCATCTGTTAGAGACCAGTCCAAAAAATGCAGACAATCCTGCACGGCAACAAGCATGCCCGTTCAGTACTGTTCTAAAGCATGCACCAGATCTCTTTTCTGCCAGAGCGTGCCCAGAGTGTGGGTAATTGTTTTCCTTCTCTGGTCCCTCATACAAGGCACAGATAGGCTTTGAAAGTGACTGTGTGCTGGTGGACTTGACTTCCTTATGTTAATATGGCCTGAGGGGATGACTGGCAGTATCTAAACAGGGTTTAAAACCAGGGGCGTAGGTTTGGTTTGAATGTTGTTTTGGAACCAAAGCAACTACAAACAATTGCTTCAATTATAAATGTAGAAGTTGGTAGGGATATTTTTAGATTTCCTAAAACTTGTTCAGAACCTAGAACTTATGGAAGCTTGCATAAGACTAATCTTTCCAGACCATGCTAACTGCACCTTTTCTTACTGTGTACATCCGTAAGGGTTAAGAGGAGTGACCTAGAATGTGAGAACTTTCAGAGTGACACGAAAAGCAGGATGATTCTTTATTCTGCCTGATGGGGAATTCAGTTGTGATTTTCCCAAATAAAATGAGACCATCTGTTGTTTGTTAAACACTAATTATAATTAAATTACAATTAAGTTTGAGCAGTGGGACCGTGGTGCTGAAATTTGACAATTTTCTATGGATAAGCACCAGGTCGGGCTAACACAAATGTAAAGGGAAGGAATTATATCCAGTAGCACTAAAAATGTGAACTTTTTATATTATATGCACTTACTGAAACTGGAGAGTATATTAATAACTTACAACGTTAATATTTTAACCTGAACCATGCAGTGATGCCATTTGTTAAATCACGTTAAAGTTTTGTGGTGGAGGTTATTACCACTGGAACAATATACCCCTGTCTCAAGAATACACAGAGTTTCACAATACACACACTCAGAATACTGTCACCAGCATGAATTTATATTGACATTTGCAAGTCACCGCTGTCTGCTTTAAATGTTCTGTGTGATGTTAAATATGGCTTCCTCTTTTTATCTGGATGGAGTACACAGAATAGTTTGTCATGACTGATAGAACCAAGGGCAGTCCTAGCTATAGTTGGTCTGTTGTGTTCAAACTTATCTGAAACTAAACAGAAAAATGATAATAGCACACATTTGTGATGAGTAGATATAATGTCAGTGTTTCTTCAGCAGGATGCCATCTTCTGCCACCTCATTTACTGCTCCATTTATGTTTCATTTTCAGTCCGCCAGGAATATGATTATTGTGAACTTTTCATAAATCGTGCATTAAAGAGATAGAATATTCACAATAATTTTCTCTTTCATCTCCCTCTCTCTCCCCTTCTTCCTCTCTCACTCTCTCTCTCCCATCTCCCTTTCTCTCACTCCGGAGGTTGGACAGTTTTTACTGACTGATGTCACATGTGATTAACAAGTCCAGGAATGCACTATATATACATGATGTCCATGCCTTTCCGCTAAATAAACAAACAGGTTTATCCTGTCCCCGCTGTTAATGGCACTGGACAAAGCCGCCCAACAACTGGGCCATGCTCTATGACATGACAGAACTGCAACATGGAGGACTAAATAAATAAAATAACTAAGAAATTAAAGGAAAATACCTTTAAATAACTGCATGGAAATATAGCCAAATGTGTATTGTTGATTTGGATCCTTCTAAGGAAGTGCACTGGTTATGAGATGTTTGTGATGGAACATCATATTAATACTAGTGGTGTTTTGTTTTGTTCATTGAACTAATGTTTTTGATTCAGGAAAGTATCTGGATAAATGAATGAAGTGTGGAGTTTTTACAGCTGAAAATTTTGTTGGAAAATCAGTACATTTTCTAAAATGTTTATCATATGATGATGGGGGGGCTCGAGCCCATCCCAGGCAGCTTAGGGTACAGGGCACAGTCACAGACTATGAGCAATTTAAATACATTGATTAGTTTACATCACATATTGTTGGACTGTGGAAGGAATCCCACAAACTATGAGGACAATGTGCAAATTTCATGCACACAGAAGAAGAGGTGAGGTTCAAACCTATAACCCTGGATGTGCAGGGTAACAGTGCTAACCTGCTAGAAAATCATTTCATGTAAACCAAGAAATTCACTGGAAACACTGAATGACTATATTCCAATGAAAAGTGTCCATCTGCACAATTTGACATAAATGTTTTCTCAACAGGGAATAGGCAATTTTGGTGGGCTGAATCATACGTCTGTCGTTACTCCCTTGCATTGAGATTTTAATTAATTAGGCTTGCATTTGAATAAGTAAAATATTTGTCTATGGCTAAAATCCTTTGAGGATTCGATAAAATTAATCGTAATGTGACAAACTGAAGGCGTTAGTAAAACCCATCATTGTCTTTGTCAGGACTCCATTTCTTCAATCAAGGACAGACCAAAAGTCAGCTTACCCTCTGGGCTGCCAGGCCTAAATTTGGCCATAACTGACAAGGGCCAACTGCCAGTCAGTCACTATTAGGTACATTTCTGGCGTGTTTGTCATAAACTTCACAACGAACACATCGGCTTTGGAAAAGAGACAACGGCTTTGGTAGTCTCTGTACAAAGTGTAACCATGTCCTACCTGAGAGATGTATGCATTTTTTATGCAAAACGTATCAGTGACAAAGAAAGCCCCCTTTCCACTGCGTTAAATCTAGGCAACAGTTCAATATTTTGCAGGTGTCAAGCATAGACTTGCTTCCAGTATCTGTTTTGCTGAGCCAGAATCTCACAATATTTTACTTTCTGCATCTGACAACCGCATGCGATCTGAACAGGAGGCAGCTTCTGCAAATGGAGGTGTGTCTTCCTGTTACTCCTAGAAAGTCTGCTGGTACATAACCATGTAATGTGCATCACATTAAGGCGAAGGAAGTGTATTTGTGGGACTGAATCATTTTGTCCTAATGCCATATCTGGGATCTCTGGGAACAACAATAATCAGAGTGGCACCATCATGCACTCCTTCTCAGTGATCTTTAAATCACTCCATTCTGAGTCATGGAACTGGATTAACTCAGGATCTGTTTTAACTGTCTAGACATGACATTCACTATGCAGTAAAGCCTACTATTAATGAACTCCTAATGCTATTTTTTTAGTGACTTAAATAGCAGTGAGTAATATATTTGTCTTAATCATACCTTTCCCATACTTTTCCCCTTTCCCTACATGGAGAGTTCAGATTTTCATCAACCATAGCCTTAATCCACAATTGACATGAGCCAGATTGAAGGAGTCATCTGAAGTTTGATCTATTTTGTATACTGTTTGAACCATTTTGGGCATCCTGTGATTAATAAGAAACACTAAAAAACAAAATAAATAATCATTTCCATCTAAAAGGTAGTCCTCTACGGCTGGCTGATGACTTCAGATAATTAAAAAAAAATACACACCAAATACACACCAAGGCAGAGAACTTCACACAAGACTCGCTGACAACCCTTCTCTTCAGCTTGGAGCAGCTCCCACTATATTCAATGTCACACTTGACCCCTGAACAAACAGCAGGCACTAGCATATCACTAGATTTTGTGCAGATTGATCGAATAACCTAAATCCCTGACAGCAACAGTGCAGACAAACCAGAGAAGTGAATGGTTGGTGAAACAGACCGGAGTAATACAGTATTCAGCCTAGTGAGATCACATTATTCCAGCCATTAAAACAACTTATAGGACGTGCAGGAGTTCTACTAGCTAAGACATTGTATTTATGATCATGAGAACATCTAAGTCCCTGAAAGGAACCAGTGGTTGTTCAACCTTTGTACGTAAACAGATTTTTTTCATTATGTAATCCAACTGTGTGTGTACAAGATTAAACTATGGAAGTATTTGGAGAAAAATTCATCTGTATACAATTAAACAATTTATGCGAAGAAGACTGTGTCCTGTGACTCTGGCCTGCCCTTCTGTTGAGGAATCAGTGTCCAGACAGGAACTAAGAAAAATATAATATGCTTACCCTGGGAAGTCACTCCTTACAGTGTTTTGATTTTCTGTTTCCTTTGCAATTATTCATCCCAAAAATAAACTTTAAATATTTTAACATAGTCACTGGAAGGAAAATGTTGCAGGTCAAAAGTCTGTTTTTTTCTCTTCTGTATTTTTTGTGTCAGTTCCTTAATATTAACCTGGCAGTATAAAACTTTATGCCAAAGTCAAAGACAAGATTAATTTGGTTATGTTGTTATTGAGAATGGTGACTGGCTCTCCCACAGCACAGTAAAACAAAATGTTTCATTTTGCAGTAATCTTATTTGTAAAATCTCTCACTCTCCTCAGCTAAGCTACTTCACTACTGGGCTAAACACGGACCTAAAAATACCCACGTGATTCAAAAGCTGTTCAGTGCAGAGCTGCATTGAGCTCATAGCTGCAGTTGCCTGTATGTGAAGTACTAGTTGTCGAACCTAGTAGTAACTGATGGATAAATTCTTAGAATAACATGAATGGGTTGAAAAACAAATCACAAATTAATTAAATGCTTGAAGGCAATGTGACCCCTCAGGAAAGGGGTCTGTGATTTTCACAACTGGGGAAAGTGTTTCTTTCCCTAACATTGCTGCATGCTTGGCTTGCTCATGTGTAATACCAACCAGCCTCAAACCGGAGATGTCCTAGCTAACCCACATTGTAATCTGCAATTTCCTGACATTATTGACGTGCCGTGCCAAAGAACATTCTCCGAGGAGGCAGACAGGTACTGATAAAAGGTATAATTACATCCCAAAATATTTCCTCAGTATCCTCCAATGTGGTACAAATAAAAAGTTCATGGGGAGTTTAGTCGACTTTCGATAAACAGACCAGATCTTGCCGTTGATAGAGAGGCAGAGAAGTCTGCAGTTTAGCTGAATTTGATGGAGAGGAACCTAAATAAACGTGGCATGAGGAAAGTCTCTAATGTTCTCCATACATATGAGAGCTGGCAAGCAGTCGCCAGCTGTCTAAACAGAAAGCATGAGACAAATATAAAAATAAAAGAGCATTAATGTAAAAATATTGTACATCTCAAAAGAAAATAAGCCTTGACTCTTGCTGTTTATTATACTGGCAATGAAGTAAAGAATGAACAATATTCCCATGATGGTTAAAATTCAGTGATGTGTATATTCAAGATGAATAAACTAAAACTTCCTGCAACCCCTGACCAGGGTAAGTGGTTTGAAGATGGATGGATGGAGGAATGACTATATTGATATTAAACTAATACCACTGTACAGCCAGCACGTCGTTAGGGCTGTCTTTAAATTTGAACTTTCATTTTTATCTGTTGGCTGGCTGACTTCTCAGTGTTTATCAGTTTCTGCTCGGTCTTAAAACTGAGTGACTTGTGTTTTTCTACAGAGAACACCTTCGCCTTACAGTGAAATGGATTCACCACCTGTCTGAAATTTTTCTCAAAGCCTGCATGCCCTCACCTTTCACCAGAAGTACATAGGCCTTCAACCATTCCACAAAAAGCTATTTTATATCACCTACTCTTTCTATTGACCATGCACAAACTGCAGCACCAATCCTCTTGAGCTTAAGTCCAATAGAAAACGCATTCTAAGTACAAGCTAAGGCCATTTTGTCTGAAGGTGGGTTGTTGCCTAGATACACCGCATTAAGATGTGTTAATAACTCTGGGAGTGTCCGCTGCGGTCCCCACCTTCATTCCTCTGGTTTCTCATTTCACATGCCACAAAAAGTAGGCCAGCCCATGATAATTTCCTTTGATTTCCAAGAACTATGACACTTGCCCCTCCCTGTTTTTCATGACCTCTGGGCATTCTGCATCTGCTAGCAAGCTATCTGTTGCGGCTCTAAGTTTAGGTGCATTTAAACTGCGGCAAGCAGACGCTGGCGTATCAGGTGCCCAGGGCGGACATGTCCCTCTGTGTCAGTGGCCAACCAGTAAAGCAAAGTGACACCATTCAATGGCACTTGGCTTTCATCTGGTCATTTGAACACCTGCAGTTACCTATTTCTTTTATGGTGGAGCTAAATCATTTTCCTTCAGCAGCTTATTACTGCTGTGTCCAGCACTGGGCCTCAGATGCTACGTGCTGACCAGAATGATGTTAACCATCTCCATAGTAATCTTATTACAGTTCACACACCACTCATCAGTACCTTGAAGGGAAAAAAAATTTAAAGCATTTTGTTGTATAACAGCAAGACATAAAGGAGTGGAAAAAAAAAACAGTTTCCAACAGAGGCCCAGTCGTAGGGATGGTGTACAGTGCAACACTGAGGTTTAAACAAGCTAACCTCTCACCTGGGTGGAACAGGAAGAATGTTAAATACGATAGAGGGTCATGGAAGGTTCTGTGGGGCCTATCCATCCATCCATCTGTTCCGGGTGTCCAGCTGAGAGACTGCTGTACATAAGTGTCAGAAACACACGGACTCTGTTCTGGCTGTCATCCTGCATGACGTCTGCAGCAATGTCGCCCTTTCCACATTACAGCTGCGATCTGGATGAATATTAAACCACCAGAAATTAAAGGTTGTACCAATTTTAATACTGCATACTCTTATTAATACACCAGAGGAAATGTCAACTATTGTTCATTACATCCTTCTGCTGCAAACTTTGTTATATTTAGAAAAAATATCACTTTTAATTTGTGTATTGACTGTATTTCTACCAAGACTGAAAATCAAAATTTTTTTCAATATTCTTCGAATTCACCATATCTTACAGAAAAAATATGAAGTTTACAGAACACAGAAATGCTTGTTTATTATTACTTTTTTACATAAAAATTATGGACTACACAAATCACAGAATTTAGCACTTGTCAACACAGATGTATTTGCACTTACAAGCCTTGATTTTATATATAAAACATTTAGGTCTTTTTATCAGTTTGGTTTGTCATCTTCTTTTCACTTAGAAACATACAGATTGCAACAGCTGTCAACAAAAGATTCATGGTGATCTTCTTCTAAGGTTAGAGATGCACCTCTTCAGGCCAATGACGACAACTTGAAGGCATGCCATGCCATTCGGGTCAGAGGTCGTCTGACTCTGGGATCAACACGGACTGCAGGGTCATGCTGGGGGTAGCGTCAGCTACCCAGCCCAGGGCCGTCCTGTTAAAAGTGGGCCTCTCTGCCACAGGGTCCTGGAGCTCAGGGCTTGGGTGGAGGGTGTTTTCTAAGTGGGAATCCAGCTCAGCGGCCTTAACAGCTGGCACTCTGGGGGCCCTGTCAAAACCACCAAATGGTGTGGCAACCCTGAAATTTAAAAAGACAGCCTTGGTCTTTGGGTACCTGTTAAACAGGATGCAAAAACCTGGCACTGACCTTTTACAGTAAGGAGTCCACTGCTGTAACACCATATAACTGCACATAATCAGTTTAATTTTGGGCTTCATATCAACATCAGGTCTCGTTTCCCAATAAGCAAACACTAAACCATCTGACTGTACCCAGTCCTGACATGTGCCTTCAACATGACCATGTCAGTACCAGTCTTGCCTGTACTAGTCACACCCGTTATACCACTGGAATACTCACAATGTGCCACACAGACTATGCTGTTTTTCAGCTCTTAATTGCTCTTATGAGGTCATGAGAAAGTCATCTTCTAATCCGGCGTTTCATGTGCCAAGTTACATGCCATTTAAACTGTTCGCCTAAAACCTGCATGACTGCTCAGGTAGACCAGCGTTACCAAATCTGTGCCATACAGACATCCTCCACACAGTCTGCACTGCCTCTGTGGGCCATTAAAGGATTTAACACCATTACCTGTTGAAGTTCTTGTATGTAGGGACCTCTGTCTGGCTTTCCAGGATGATAGTGTTAGGGATCAGAGTGTCAGTCAAGGTGGGGTCACTCATGACAGCCTGACCCCAGGGGGACTGATAGGCCTTTGGAATAGCTGTGCTGTTGAACTTCTCCAGTGGGACATCCTTCAGGGGCTCTTCGTAACCTTAAAGACAAACTACCCTTACATGCATTCCTGTGACCTTAAGTTAGGTGATAATTCTGGAAATTAGCAACCAGCTTTGGCCAAAATTGCAGTTATGTTTTTCTGTGGGTTTGGCAGCAAGGATTTCAATGCCCCTGGATGGTAGAAAATGCATGGTGATTGAGATTAATATCACTTAAAAGCAGAGCCCCTTTCTGAAGCCAAGGATTGTAAAGTTTATTCTGCACTCACACAGTAGGTAGGTCCTTTATGTCCCCAAAGCACAGGCTACTGGAAGCAGCTTTCTGCAGACCCGTTTACACCTGACTTCACATCTATCAGCTTCTCCTTTGTGGACTTCGTAAACATTTCGCTTCAGAAAATACCAGAGGTCCATGGGAACCTCTTCAGGTGATACCTTTCCGCGGTCCTTATTTTAATAAACAGGTGGCGATAATGCCAACGCAGATTTATGAAATCAAATCCTATTTTGAGCCTTGAATAAAATGGAAGAATGATATTGTGGAGATGTTTGATGCAGGCTGGACACCGAAACTTGGTGGACGGCACAAGTAAAAGAGGCATCAATGAGGAAGACAATAAGATGTCACCCACAACCACACCGAATTTTGAAAGTGAATACAACTGGGAAGCAGGAGAGCACCTTTTTGTCCACTGTATCCCAGAAACATCAGGGCCTCTGGGACCTACCTGACTCACAACTGCCAAACCACATGTCCGGTGAGTCACATCAGCCAGGCAAGCTGTGTTGTGATCACTCTCTGTTTGAGACCAAGGAGGGAG
The DNA here is from genome assembly GCA_009936485.2 of Gymnarchus niloticus. Lineage (NCBI taxonomy): Eukaryota > Metazoa > Chordata > Actinopteri > Osteoglossiformes > Gymnarchidae > Gymnarchus > Gymnarchus niloticus. The sequence goes on along the minus strand of JAACJT020000013.1, from coordinate 7,861,601 downwards.
TGCAGCCTGGGCAAAAAGCATCTCAGTACCTGGGACGATGCTCTCAGAGTGAGTCCTGGCCGTCTCGGGGTGAAGCACTTTTGGCAGCTGTGTGCCATCCCCTCCGTTTCCGGGGGCTTCAGTGCTTTGAGGCAAAATAATTACGGCATTCTTACAAAGAAAACAAAACAAAAACACAAGTGAGCTGAAATGTGTCTACACGAAAAGTATTGCATCAAAGAGGTTTTAGAAATAACCTGTGATTCATGACAATGCATTCTCTCCCGCTTACAGCTGCAGAATCGCTTCAGAGCCCAATTACAACACAACCGGTAAATTTATCCCGTGAAAGCATTTTGTTATCAGCCCCTTTCTTGGGAAGCGGTATTTGAGGTGAGCCTGCCAGGCCACATAGAGTCCAGCCAGCATGATCTCTACAACTGATCGATAACTCGCCTACTGCGCGGGTGCTGACGGCAGGAGGACAGTGGAAGGACGCCAGGTGCGTTAATCCTCACATGGCGCCCCTGACCATCCAGCCGCTCCCCTGGGATCGTGGCTCTAGTTTGGGGACGGGGATATTCACCTGGGTCAGTGAGGCGGCTTCGCTCTGGATATTTTCGAAGGTATACTTCTCCGAGCGCCGCTGACGCGTTTTAAACAGACGCGAGCCCCTGTTGGATAATAAAGAAAGCTCCTCCAGCATTATCTCCTTAGGAGTGCTGACCTTTCTCCCCAGGTCTATCACGTCATCTGGAGGGACAGAAAGTGTTTTTCAAATGTAAGCGTTAGCATTTCGCTACTAGCCAACTCAACACTACTCATCAGTTTTTAAATGCATTGTTCTCGCACTTCAATTTTCCCTCACTTCTGTGATTTCTTTATGCCACCATCTTCTGAATGCCCCACAACTGTCAAGAGTCTTCAAGACTCATACACAAGTCCATACATATTTGACCTCCCACAAATATAGATTCTCAAAAGGAAAACTACAAAAAAGATTGCTCACTATACGCAGTACAGCAGATTGGAGGATGGGGTGGGTGCCACACAAGGGGGAGAATGCACTAGACAGCAGGCTTGCAAAAAAAAAAAACAAATTGAATTTATTAACAGAAAATCAAAGTATAAAATAGAGAGGTACCTTTAAATGGTGCCTCTGATTTAATGGTCATTTAAAAAAAGATACACTAAGCACCTTAAACATAACAGTACCAAATAAAATTGCAGCAAATGAACTGTGATGTTCAATCCAAACACTACTGCCAAGAGCACAACTCACACCCTCCTGCGAAAAATAATAATTAAAAAATTGCCCAGCTGGTTGTAATCAATATCATTAGAGCCAGCTGGCTGTATGTTGGCTCTGGGCATCGGGCTAGCAATCAATGGGGCAACAGAAACAGTAGAACAGCTGAACCTAGCGCAGTGTAATTTCTCACACTGACTTACAACAGAAGACCATTCCATCGGTTTAGTTGTAACAGATGCTGTGGAGAAGCTGGAAAAACCAGCACTATGTGGGGGAAAAAATACACGTTTATATATTCATGCGAGTGTGTGAGGACTGTAAGAGCTGATAGAGCTGTACGGGCCACGATACACTGCTGTGTGCGTGAGAAGATGTGAACCTCCGTGCATATCTACATGTCATCTAGTGCATGTCAGCGCCGGAAGCACACAGTCTTGTTATACCGGCAGGGCCACGGACTTCTCTGCAAATTGTGGCTGCCTGTATCTTCCTCTGCTGAGCTGACATCATCATGTTCTGTGACATGGTGCCCTCAAGGGAACCTGGAACAAAAGCAAGGGCACAGGATACACGTGGCACAGCGTGTTACACCCACGGAAGGGGAAATGAGCATGTCCTGTATGGATAATGCAGTCAATCAGATGCATCCACACAAAGACATCTGAGTTCAGCTGGAAGATTTATTGGGCCTTTCTAAAGGGCAAAGTTGGCATTTTCCTTTAAATAGCCCTGGAGAACGTGTGCACCTCGGGAGGGGTAGTGGGGATGAACTGCCACCCAGATTAGTGCTCTGGTTCATTTTGGATGATTTGGTGTGGTACCTTTGCTCCATCTCCCTGTTCCCTATGACCATTCATGCTCAGGAGCTTTACATTACACTGAACAACACTGATATCAACAGCAATTTATGCATAAAAATGTATACACATTACTGGAGAGCTAATCCCTTCAGACTGCAGAGCAAGCCCAAGATGAGGTCCATAATCCCTTCCTTAGCAACATACTAGAGGGTGGTGTCCAGTTTGGACACTCCCCATGGGAGTACCCCCACACCCCACCACCACTGTGTCAAGTTGTGCAGAACTAGAGGAACAGCAGCAAGGGGATTACTAGAGCAGAGTAGCAATTCAGCAGAATAAGAAAGTGTGAGAGCCAGGATGTATCTGAAGGCACAGGAAACGGGAAAAAAATGAGGATTATCCCTTTAAAGGTTTCCTACATACGGCCAAACTGTGCACAATACAGGATTTCTTTGCTAAGCTGAATATTTGAATCACCCCAGTCATATGATCAGTTTTTCACAATCTTTCCGTATTGTCAAAACATGACAACAAATCTTAATCTGTCAGTAAGATGAACATGCTAAAAATGTTGAGGTGGGCAGTCCTATTTAGTGAAACAAATGAGATAAGGCTTAAACAGAGTTAATATTTTGACATTTAATAACTGTCTGATAATGGGTTCTACGCATTCTAAAGATATACCTGAACAGAGAACATGAAACTGCTTTTACAGACACCGCATAAACATAAAACATATCCCACATATTAGAGTTCTGTAAAATGTTCTGTAAAACTTTTCTTTTTATAAAGAAACCTTTGTTGATTGTTCAAAAAAGCCATTGTGCTAGCTACTGTATAAAAATTTATAATTGAAAAAATAGTCATACCTCAGAAGCACATCAGTGGGGCACCTGGATGGTGTGGCTTTGCACCTAGGTGCCTCTCGTCTTCCTCAGATGCCTCCTGTGTCCTCAGAGAAGTTAGATGTGTGGAGGGTGGGGGTCTGATCTGAAGGGGTCCACACACTCCCCTGCATTGAGGCAATTCAGGAGGTGGTCGCTGGTAAGGACCCCACGTTGACCAGCTAAATATAGCGCTCTAACCAGTGGTCTCAAATGGTGGCCAGACTTGAGTTAGACGTGAGAGGAAGGCTCAGAGTTCTTCTCATTATGACATACAACTGCATTGGAAGAGAGGTGCTCATCCATTGTTTTGGGGAAACCTTCTCCTCAGACAAAATAAACATTAAAAATAAAACATTTTAGCAAGTGAGGTGAATTAGCAGATGAAGTTGCATGAAAGCCAGTGAAGACATTTTATGGGGAACCTTACCCTACATTATTTATTTGAATATCACTCATAATTTGAAACACCTTTCTTACAATTTATCTTTCCTGAAGAAAATTCAGCTTAGTTACCTTGCATAAAATGTTTCACAATGGTCCAACAGTCATTCTTGTCTTAAGAATCAACTCCTACATTTACAATGAGAAGCCAGAGCAGAGCACTCATCATTTATGAAGAACTGAATAGAAGAGGGGGACAAGAGGGATACAGAGTATCTGAGTGCACTGACAGACGAGTGCAGATTAGTGTCCAGTGGAGCCCCAATGTCATGCATTCATGTAGAGTCACCATCTGAAATGTCAGTGCAGTTATGTAACACACTTGCAGTACCCCCAGGTGGAAACAGAGGCCTGATTTTTGAGGGTCAGTGTCTACTAAATGATGTATAAAACCTGTGTGTCTGATGCTTGCGTGTTCTCCCTGCGTCTCATGAGTTTCCTCTTGCAGTCCAAAGACATGCAATTAGTCTAATTGGCATATGTCACACTGTGTGTGTGTGTGTGTGTGTGTGTGTGTGTGTGGGCCTGATATCCCATCCAGGCTGTAACCCAGCTTTGTGCCCTGTGCTACTTGGAATAGTCTCCAGTTAGAAAATGGATAAAAATGGACCTTAGAACCCACTGGAAATCTATAGTATTGAAACCATTTGCATTGGGAAAGTAGGCCTTGTGAGACCCCTAGCCTTATTGGCTATACATACATACATACATACATACATACATACATACATGTGAGCTCAGTTCATAGTTGTATCCTGAGCTAGCTGTTTTACAGCTGCTTATAGCCACTTTTTATTGTGCTGTAAAAGACCACCTTGACAATGTGTGGGATGTTAAGTGGGCAGGTTTTTATTTTATAAAAGAAGTTTGAGCTTAACCAGCATATCTGAGAAGCTGAATCCTCTCATGGCAAGGAGAGACGGACAAATGACATAAGACCAAGGCTTGATATAGAAAGTCTGGTACTGTTAATAGAAAAGGGAATTCACATTTTTCTTGTATTCTCTGGTGAGTAGAATGTTGGTTGGATGTTTACTTGCCTGTTTACCTTGTTATGTTATGGCCTTGGGCTAAATATTATACATTTCAAGGTGGTTTGTGGGAGTAGTGGTTGTGGTAGCCACTGAGTATAACCACTGCTTTCAACCCTCTTTTGAAAAGTGTGCATATAATTATGTATTAATATTTGTTGTTGTCTTTTTGAGCCCCAATTTTGTTATTGATGCAGGAAAAGATACTGGGTTGAAGTAATGTGATTTTATTGGTATTGACTTTGGTGAGCCTGATTATTGAACAGCTTTGCAGTGGTTTAAGAGCATGGCTTATTTTGGTAAGATAGGCTAACTAGAACATACCATGGTGTGCACCACCGTGCTGGAACATTCCTCTGTCAATTTTGTTGTGAAGTCAGCAATTTGGGTGTGTTGTGTGCACTTCCTTTAAGGAATGTATTTTGCTTTTATACTCATGTATGCATGTTTTTTGGTCATTTTGGTGACATTGAACTGTGATCGCTGTCTATTGAGTTGTGTTATATAAAGATATTTTTTTCCCACTATCCTGTTGGGCAAGTCAATTGTATTGCTTTAGCATCAGAAAGCATGAAAGCACCTCCTTCAAAGTTCTTGCTGTGTGTCTGGTTTTTGGTTTGCTGAATTTGTGCAATCCAGAGCCATCAGTCATTTCTTAAGTGGGTTGGTAATTTACATTGAATTGGAAATAAAGACAGCCTCTTTGTAATTCAGCTGTGTCTCCTGAACTCTGTATCACTCTTAGTTGGATCTGCTATGGGGACTTCTGAGGACTAAGCCTATTTCTAGGGACTTCCCATCCCTAGATTGGGAGTGGGGCAGTCACCTCAAGTCAGCACGATTGGTCAGCTGATGTACTTTGATATATTGTTTTATGCTGAACTCACAAGACAGCTATGTTAAGTTTGTAATTTGGGGAGAATAGTGGTTCACTTGCAAGGTGGCCTGGTAGGCCCATATGTTATCAGGACAATAATGGCCCAGGAGAGGAGACAGGTACAAACCTGTCTGTCATTTGTTGGGGGCCACATTTCTATGTTTTTGATTTGCCACACAAAAAAGTGATATCTGTTAAAAGCAATTGTACAGTATATTGACGGAAGGGAGAAGAACTGGAGAACCCAATATGGAAATGCAGCTTAGAGAATTATCTGAGCATGTTCAGATGTTACAGGCCAACAGTGATAGACCACTGCTACTCGGCCTAATAATTTTACCCATACAGCTTCTGACTGGTCTGAGTATTAAGTCTGTTTGTCCAGGCAAAGAAAATGCCTGAGGTGTTTGGGATAAATGACTGATTCCTTACATGTTGTGAAGCTCATCGAGGGCTCTTGTCATTGGATGATCATTTGGCTGGAGGCTAAAAATTAAAATTATTTTCCTCCTCCATCTGACATTAAGCATCCATACAGAATATTTCAGATATTAAATGAGAACTACGGTTCATCACGTATTAGTCTCTCTGCAGAAAAAGTTTTTCCAATGGAAGCAGATAGAGAGAAAAATTGACAAAATTGCTTCATTGTCTGTGATGGGGGCTATAAAATGAAGTAATGCACAATGCATCCCAAATTGACATCCTTGTACATGATAAACTTGATGACACATGAAGGACGGGATATAGTAACAAGGGCTACAATTTCACTACAGTATTCATCCCTTGATATATGCAGCAAACCTTATTTGCATACACAACAAGCTTAGCTGGATGCTGTCAAAAAAATGTTGGGTTTTATACACCTGCCCAGTACTCAGAGCCAGAGTGACCATAGTCCTTGATATAAACCTTTTCATTCTGATGGCACACCTATTTGTCTGCATTATAATCAGCCCAGGCATATAGTTAGATTTTGCCACCTAGACTTGGGGGTAGCCTGCAGCCTCCTGGGTAGGGATGAACAGTAAGCTGCAGGGAAACTAGTGCCCCCTGTGGTGTGGAGGGCCTGCTACCCTAAAGATATACCAAAGGTTTACTTGTGCCCTCTCCTTGTTTGACAAAATTAGTTTGGACATGTAATGTACTCGTAGGAAATATAGAAATTAAGCAAATAGAAGAACTTCTACTGTGACTGCTATTCTGGAAAGTGTACAACACTGTTACCTTGAGAGATAAGCAGATGTAGGAGTACACTGGCTACAGCTTTAGGCTGCTAATGGTTTGAAGGTCCAAAATTTAAGAAGACTCTTCTGCATAAGGGTGTTTTGGTAGTTAAGGACTCTTGTGATCCTTTCAAAAATAGCAGGACGTCTGGGACTCCTGGGATTCATTCATCAATGGTGGTGTGAAAATCGTGCGTACGATCATTTCTACAAAAATGTGTGAGATTTATCATAATGAACATTTACTTAACAACGTGTTTATACCTACACACAGGCAACACCTTGTTTATGAACAATCACCAAGTGGTGGAATTGTTTTGAACTAGCAAACTGCCGCCCGTAGTCCTTTCCTGCTGTGGCTGTGCAAAAATATGCATTCCTCCTTCTCTGAATGAGAAAGTCCCTTGATGGCCTTACTGGAAATGTTTTGCTTTCCACACCTAGTTTGGCCAGTAGTTATTTCCAGGTCAAGGTGGCTGAAAATGATAAAGCAAAGACAGCAAAGACTGCTTTCTGTAGTCAGTTTGGACTGTTTAATAGGATGCCTTTTAAGTTATGTAATGCCCCTATTATACCGTCCCATCCCCCCCCCCAGGTCTAATGGAAATTGGCATTTTTGAAGGCATGCATTTCCACTTTGTTACTTTACCTCAATGACACTGTAATATTTAATTTTGACTTTAAGACATACTTGCAGAGTTTGGTTTTCGTGATGCGATGATTGCAATAACATATCCTCAATTTTAAACTAAAGAAATACAATGTATTCTAGCCTGAGGTATCTCAGTCTTGTTATTTCTGCCCCTGAGGTAGCAACGGACCCTGAAAAGGTCCGAGTCATAGCAGAGAGGAAATATTGAAATACATTAGCAGAACTACACTCTTTTTAGGATGTGCCTCCAATCACCACTAATATGTGGAAAGTTTTGCCAAATATGTGGAGTAATGAGGTGTCTAGATGATACCAGGAGAGTATACTCCATCTTCCAGTTAGAAGACCTAGATAGCCCACAGGAATTAGTAAAGTCTTTAGACATCACAATGGGGTGATAGATGGTGACCCTCCTGGCCCTGTGGCTGCAGTGTTAGTCCACCACCATCACCATCAGGCCTCCTCTTTAATAGCATGCTGTGAGCAGTGTGTTGAAACTAGGGATTCTTTTCAAGTGCTACCTTCCATGCATATTGAATGTAGCCTGACTGGCATTATGCCTGCAAAACGCATCATCCGGCAGACTATGAGATCAATGGCCAGCCAACATTCTGATCTTCATCACCTGCTACAATCAGCTATTGTTTTGTGACAAGGTAGATATGTGGGAGCTATAACTCACATCAGTCGGTATTATACGGGCATATTTCAGGTTCTGGCAGTAAGAAGTTTTCCAGTAGAATATGGCAGGTGACGTTTAAAAGGTGGGGGTAAATGTAGGCAACGCATAATAGGACTTGTGGGGAATCTTAAGTACAGAGGCAGTTTGCACAGGGGGAGCAGGCCTCACATGACTTGTAGCCTTGACAGCCATATATACGTATGAGCTTGAGCTCAGTACATAGTTTAAGGCTAAGCATTTTATAGCCACTTTACACTAATTTAATTCTTTTACAGCACTTTTTATTATGCTGTAAAACATCACCTATACCATCTGTGCAACATTAAGTGTGGGATGCAGTTTAATTTCTTGAAAACCGTGTGAGTGCAGCTAGCATATTTGAGAAGCAGAAAGCGCTCACATAATCTTCAAAAGAAATGTGCACAACTTTAACAATAAGAGTACAGCAAGACGGTCAAGCTGACCAAACTGGGGATTTCGGTAGGCTTACGTTCTAGCACATTCTGGATCATTTTAACGAGGAACCAAAGCAAACTGAGTTTGTAATTTAAACATATAGTCCCCCCACAGTCGTCGTACATCAGTTGACTCCCATCTTCACTGCAGTAGATTCTCCCCCAACACAGCCCCTGCAGCCCTGCCTCCCTCTACGGTATACGTGACTGTCACTTTGGTACTTATAGTATATCTCTGACTTTCCTGCTGGGACATATGACAACATCCAAACAAAATGTATACTGCCATTGTCCAGAAAAGAAATGGCTATCTTCACTAATCAAATGATTGCTCAAATTTACCATACATTCTTAAACAAATAAAATCAGATTCAGTTTTCCCCCCTCATTCATATGTTATGTACGTATATACTAGAGGTCCTCAGTATTTATGTGAATTACTAGGCTAAAATGGTAAGTGTTCATTGTAATCCACCACATGGCCAAACAAATTCTGCTTCAAATAACTCTGACAAGTATAAAAGAGGCCAAAGAAAATGAAGCATACGTTTCAGTACATATTAGCCTTAACTATGACTCATGCAGTCTAATTGGACACCAAATCGACCCTCAACATAGCTGTCTTGCTTCTGTATTCATTTCGTTCATTTGTTTGCTTTGGAGAGCCTTGTTGATTGTCTCGTTAGCACATCCACAAGCAGGTGCATCAGTTGGCTACCAGCTGCCAGCCTCACAGGCCTTAATCCTCATGAATATCAGCTATACTGCTTCCACCGAAGTTTAAAGCCCGTTTAAAAATGGATAGCTCCACATTTAACCTGCTACACGATATCCCATGTAGTCTCTGAAATTCCCCCCAACTGACTTCAGTTTAATTAGACTATACACCTTCCTTACTGCAATACTTGGTCTGAAGTGCTTAACAAAAATTAACCAAAGCCAGAAGACAACAGAAGAGAGGTGTAATGAACATTAAGAAACTGTGTCACTTAGCGATGGGACAAATGAGGCTTCAAAATCCATAGTGGGTGGGAGTATCCCATGCTAACAATCAATGTATCATCAGTATTGGCTGGTTAGTTCAAGATACACATTTGTCCCATCACTAGTGTCACCCTTTAAGACACACTAATGGGTTGTTATATGTGCAGTCTTAATGGTGGACTTAATAAAAGTGGAGTGATAGAACTTTGGTCACCTCCGGATAATTTCTAAGACAAGAACAGGATATTTATCCCAAGGGTATCCAAACTAAATAACTGTAAACTAAAAAAACAAAATAAGTTAGAAATAAGTGTTAGAACCTAAAGGTAGACTTGGCTTCGGTCTGGTCCTCTGTTAAGACAGCATCCGTTAACCAGTGTTCCAGACAGCACCAAGGTCAATAAAATGAGCTATGATCAGTGGAGAACATGAAAAATGAGACATTGACAGTGCAGAGCCCGGGTTCCATGCTTTGGAATCTCCCAGTAAAGCTACTGTCCAATTTGTGCAACTAAAACTTGGGTTATGAGACATTGTCTGAGGATAATGTCTTCAGACCTCACCTTTGTCTGATATTCAGAATTTCCCTTTTAGGATCAATAACCTGTTCATCTGTGTGAGCATATATAGTTAGGCCTGCCTTCACATTAATAAAACAAAATACCTATACTCTGTTGAGTATGTATTCTCTTTTAGCAAGTTGATTTTTAGTATTGTTACCCTCTGCTGTCCAGTTATTAATTCAGGGTAAGATTTAAGGCAATCTTTAAAATCTCCTAATGATAACAAATAGCCTTTGTAATTATGAAAGGATATCTTCCATCTCCGCCCACCCTTGATAATTACTGCATTATGTGAAACGTATGCACAAATATTCCATGATGTCAGCAAACCCAGTTCATTTAGTTGGCTATCAAGTCTGTCCTGTTCGTGGGTGAAGACATTTCAGTAAAATATGATATGTGATACGCATTCTCCAGGTACAGCCACGTACAGTGGCATAAACCAGGGGTGCAGTCTTGGCTTGAAAGCTGGTAAGGACCAAAAGAATTGCTTCAATTATACCCATGGAAAAGCTTGTAGAGATATTTTCAGATTTCCTGAAAGTTGTGGAACATGTCTTATACCTTAATCTGCACATATGGTATAAACAAATAAGAACAAGAGTTATTGTATGCGTTTAAAGGCATTTGACTGGAGAAGAATAAACTGCCTAACAAACAGAAGTGTTCAAAATAAACAAATCACCCTCACGCAAAAATTGGCACGTTGCAATTCTCTGGAAAGCAGTGAGGCCACGTGGTTGTGCAGTGCCACTGCCCCAGTGTCACCTTTCAGTCTCCCAGTGTCCGAACCACCCTGAAGCTGGCAGCGTGGTGCATCAGTAACCACGGGAAAGAGCTGACACAGAAAAAACACGTCCCTTAAATCGGAGGCTATACGCAAGGGTGACTCAATGGCACGGGACGTAGCTCAGTGCTAAGAATAGCTGAACATTCACTCGCATGAAGAGCAGCTGCTGAGTTCTATAAGTAAGAACTGCATGCATGCAAATTTTTAAATGTGCAATGCCCACAAGGTTTTTTATAAATGGAAAAATGCCAATGTTTCCATTTCTATACAACATGTCTTAGAGGCACTTTGCAAAATACTTAAACAAGTAACTTGCTGATGGTGTTGTTACTGTATAATATACAGTACGTCTTAGGAGGGCAAAGAAAAATTGTTGGTGTTAAACTGTGACTTTATGTCCATCAAAGTGCATCAGCTTGTACGCTTCTAAACATCTCATCAAGTCACCCCAGAATTGTCAGTTACTATTCAATATACCCATGTACCCACTAAATACGGAAGAAAGAAAGAAATAGTGAAGCAACGAAAGAAATATAGGGATGCTTGGGATGTTTGGGAACCAAAGCTGTGTTTATCGAGCCATCCAATCAGATATCAGTAACATTTTGGAGAACAGAAGAACGTTTTTACTGTATATTATAATGTTGTATTTGTCCTGAGCAAATACAGTTATTAATGGCCTTAACCATTTTTTGCCTGCCTAAGACCTCTGGACAGTACTATAGCTTTGAAAGGGACTCTAAACAGATCCAGCACTTGTGGGCCTCTATGCACCATTAAATGAGATAGTTATTGCAGAAATGTTCTTGCCATATAAAATTTAATTTTTTGGTACACGTGTTTGAACTCTGAACAGCAAGCTGCTAATCAAGCACCCTTTTAAAAGTCAGATCACAGTGAAAATCCTTTGGAAAAAATCCTTTAAAACTGACCTTAAAAAAGGTATTTTAAGATTCTCCACAATAAAACAGTATCAATTATAAGTAAAGGCATCGCTGTATTTCATGTCAAGAGGTAACTGACATATCACACACAGTGGGGTGACAGATCAGTGAATTATCAACTGCTGCTATTCTTCAGAGCTTCATCAAATATCTTCATTATCTTCATCAAAGTGAGTGAGGTACCTACCATTTACCTGTATATTACGTTGTACTGATGGAGTGAGAGGGGAATGCGTTCATTAAAAATAAGCCTTGCTGAATATTATTAAAACATGCACAGAACTGTAATGTTGGTGACTCATTTAATAACGATGTAACAAAGTTGTGCAAATGTAAACATTTTAAACAGTTCAGTACCAAGGAAATACACCAGATCAGACTGCAAAACTGGCAAAAAGCTTTCATTAACAGACCTGAAATGTCACAGTACCAGCGACTGAGTTGCATTAGGAACAGTTCAGCCAAGGTAAGACTGCCATTTATTTTAAAGTTGCCTAGACAGCGGCATGTTAGAACAAGCTGAGAAAACAGCAGAGAAGAAAAACAAAAATCAATTATGTAATATTTAAACACTGAAGCCTATTTTGTCAAAGGAATTTTGAGCTTAGTTATCATTGATTACAGAAAACTTGTAAGAAAACATTTTAAACCCAAATTGAGGGAAAGGAGTGTACAATCAATAGACTCATGCAAAACCTTCAGGTACTTAAGTCTGTTAAAGCATTAAAAACTAACAAGGGCAGCTTTAATATGAGAAGATAAATATTGAAAAGGTCTTAAAGCCTGGCAGGGATGAATTCACTATTCGCCTTGAGGTAAAAAAACAACTTTATATCATAGTTTCACGCAGCGATCAAATGAAAGGTGTATCAAACATGAAAATAGTTATGCTGGAAACACTTATTATGGTGACAGAAATGCTCCTATGCGTGCGTACGAGAGGGTTTTTACAAACTACAATATAAATTTATCACTGAAAGCATCGTGATCAATAGAGGACAAAAAAGCATTTTTAACTGTCTGGTATGGCTCTCCAAATCTAGCCTTTTTATTGATAGCAGGCTGACTTTATTCACATTTTCCTGTCTTTGATCCAGCAGTGTAATAAAAATGCATGCTTAATTCCTTACATAAGCAAGGTTATAAATTGACCATGTGTTGAAATTATATGGAGAAAGTCATAATAATGCAAACTATTTCCTTAAAGGAAGTTTTCAGATACAAGTATAACTCAGCACTGTACACTGTGATGGACGTGCAGTTAAGAAATGATGTCAGTTTACATGTTATTAGGTGCACCCATACGTAAGCATGTGGTTCTAACGTAACAGTCATTAACGTAATTAAATGGATTCCTCGATTAACTCTTGAGGGCTTAGACCCTATGGTTGCATTATCGCCCACAGTTTGCTAAAGCAATCGTACCAGACGTGTACCGTAGGATAACATGGTTCTATTCGATGTAAAGTCTTGCTTACTTACTAATAATTGCTACCATGGTAGCTTTAAGAATGGTTGAAGTGTCCCAAGCCTGCTTAAACACACAGCTCCCTTTACCTAATATGGCCAATCTTGCGCATTTCACATCACTACTTTTCACTTCCTCACCGACCACCTGTATCATCACTAGCCAGCACGGACAGTGACTGCTCGCAGAGTCTGCCTTACGCCGCGCCCGGTGTCCACCCGAGCTCCGGCCAGCCCTGGACCACTGGACACCTGGACTGCTGCGCACGACGTGCCAATAGGCACAATATTGGTGTCCGCAGAGCACACAATCATATCAGATTGTGTTACCCCTGAGTCCCGAAAAGCAATTTTTGTCTCCCACCAACTTTCCCTACCGATGAAACAGAGCCTACTATTTGGCTGTCTAATGTGGTCCCCCTGCCGGGATTTTCTCATTTCTGTCAACCTGCTTTGTAACCTTTTTCTTTAACAATTTATAGGCCTATATCAGTTCTTAATTGCTACCCTATGGTCTTCACTCACTCTTGCTAACCACTGATGGTTTCGACTAACGCTTCATCCATAATACTATCACCAAAATCATTTTCAAGGCTGACTTTATCTGACATCCTATCTGCCCACCTTTATAGTGTCTTAACTACACCCCTAAATTTGTCTTTCATTTAAAAACACACCAGATTGCATATACAGAAACAAAACACTCTGTGGTGATTTTTTGAGCTGAAACTTTTGAACTGCAAAAATGTCCATCACTTTTTTGTTAAAAGTATCGTGAAGCCTGTGCAGTGCACTAAAACACAGTTAAAAATTTGTGACTTAGTCTCACGTTTCCTTTTAAATCAATAAAGCTACATTCTGAAGTCGCACTCGGACTTCAGATTGCGTGTAACGCTGTCTGGTCACTTTTCCATTCCCAAGTTCTACTGTCACAGAAGGTGAATGTGAGGCTACTGTTGTTTCGTGTCTTTGCTACCCACTTAAAGGAATGCTATTTAAAGTCACTTACAATTATATTTCACTACAATGCTGTGATGCCAAAAGCATATTATGTGATATAAATAAAACTGGGTTTGACTTAATTTATTAAGTCTTTGGGAAGAAGTTTGAAATTTTGATTCGGGCAGAAGAGATAAAGAGGTAAAGAGGAAACGACCCCTGACCTAAAGTTTAATGTGAATCAATGGTCACACAGCAAACCATGTTTTCCTGTACTTCAGTTATCTCTCTTGATTAAGACAATAAATTCCTGTTTCAGAGCCTGTTCATTACAAAATCATTCATATTTTTGCAAGCAATGCGTAAACCTGCCAAACTCATCTCATGTCTTTGTCCAAACAATGGGGCGTTCAATAAAAAAAATGAACGATAAAATTACATTACTGGAGCCCGCCTACAGAGATTGACATAGCATTATTAAATGACATTAATGGGAAATTGGTCCATTTCAAAAACCTCATTATCACCTTCATCAGTATCATTATCCTCTTTAGTGTGTGTTGAAGCTGCAGGAGGCCTAGGAGCTCCCAAACAACCCCTTAACCTCATCTTTCCCATGACAAGTTTCTTGCCTATGTGTCATGCCATTATACAATACCAGGCTTGCAGCTCATTTGTGTTAGATCAGCGTTTCCAGGCCATGCTGAATGTAGATGTGTAGCCTGGCTGACTAATGCCCCCCCCGTGCTCGGTTTTGCCCACCATGACACTGACGTCAGGTTCTGTGGACGACCTCAGGGGCTGCCATCTCCAGGGAAACACGTATGGAGTGGTGGTAGCTGGGGCTGACACAACACTTCTGGCGGGGGATGCAAGGCATGTGGGTGTGAGACGATAGCCACCAGCCCCCTCACTGTTGGGTCGGGGGGGCTCATAGGACACCCGGGTTTTCCACTCTAAGGGGGGTTCTGGTAGTGACTTGCGGCAGGCGGCAGAGCAGATGCTCGATGCGAGATGTTTCTGGAAGCTCTGGAAGGAAAAGGCCTCATCAACTAGGCCCAGCGGGTGTCTGGATGCTGCCTCCCATGGTGTGGGGGCCTTGGATGCTTTCTCCCACCATGGACCCTTAATTTCCTGAGGCTTCCAAGAGGGCAGGAACCCTGAGGTGGGTGTCGGGAAGCTGCTTTTGGACCTGGAGGACGAGGAGTGAAGAATTCTGGGTAGAGACAGAGAGTAACTCTTGCCAAGACCCTGCAAAGACATTACATATGTTTATTGCATGTACTGTATTGTTTGTATTATTGATAAATATGTTCTCAGTTGTAAATTAAGTACTGGAAATTAAATAAATAGGTTATACATAGTATATTTTGCCACCGCCACTGTAAGTAAACATTTTAACAGTAGTCTGTATGTATAATGCTTTATCCATCTGAATTACTTATTGATAAACAGACTGGCTTGCTTCCATCTCATAAGTAAATCACATTAAGATTAACAAATGAAGTAAATCAAGTAAACCAAAAAGTTAAAAGACTAACTCATATTTGCCAGTGGCACACTCTACCACAGTGATATATCCTTGCTGGCTGGACGTGTGATACCACATGTACTTGTCCTAGAGAGATGCCCCCATACTGGACTGGACCCTTGGTGCCCACCGTTGTCTCATGGGAAATCACAGCTTTTGTTGGTGCTCAGCTGACATCATATGTGATCTAGGAACTTTGAACTGCGAGTCACAATTTATTTATGACTGCAAGGTAGTGAGACTCCACCAATCACTATATAAGTTATTTACAAGAAGGGTTAGGATGTTTCATATGAACATGCCACACAGAGAATTCAAAACTTTTGGAACACTACATTACACTGAATTTGCACTGAGCAAAAAAAACTATATATATATAATGCAGATGAATGTTTTTGGTTTTACTTTTGGAGCGTAAATGTCTGCAGGCCTATACAAACAGGCTGTGTGGCAGTGAAATTGCTGATTGGGGCAAAAGTGCTTTTTATACCACTTTAATTTTTATCTATCAAAATATGTACCAGTGTTTTCACATGACACAACATCAAAAGAATAGTTCCTAAAATAAATATCGAAAGTTGTACATAGTCACTGTATTCCATTAGCTATAATAGCGAATTCATCGCGATGCCACTGAGTAAACAGGAAGCCTTTGCTGCCACCCTCTGGTGCTTCATTGTAAAGCCTCATGACCTCACTTCAAGTAGGAGAAGTGATGTAATCTTTCAACCAAAACGCACAGAGAAATAGGTTCTTCACCTAAGCTGCTTTCCTGTAGTGGAAATCCATAAAATTAAGTTTACATATGTTTAAGGCTTAAAATGTCTCAAATCTTTTTACAAATGCAAAGTAGTTTCTGAGAAAGTGTTTGTTTTCTGATTATGGCTTTAAATATTAAAAATAATGCTATTTTTGTTTTAAAATAGCACAGAAGGCTACGTAGAAACTCAAAAATGCCTGCATTTGGAACAAAGTACCTTACATACATTTTATGGTTCAGATCTGATGATTATAATCCCAGGGAATTGGGAGAGAGGAAAAACTTGGACAGTCTCAGGGTCCCCGAGGACTGGTTTGAGAAACACTGGTATAATGTATCTGGAAAATCTTAAGTTCATACAAAAGCAGATGCAATCTTTGCTTGAAAGGGTTAACCACCAGAGAAGGTAAGACCCCACCATTCCCAGCCCCCTTTAATTGCTGTAACTGTCAGGTTGCATTTGCCATGTCAGTGGATGTGACCTAGGGAGGGCCAAATGGAGGATTTTGCCAAAGGATTTGCTCAGCACTGATGTTTGAAGCTTGCATTACAAGACGCGTGCCTGCTGCAAGACAGATCATCTACATTTTTAAATCTTAAGCTGCACCCCTTTCTCAAAATAGCAAGGGGACTGGATGACAGAACAGCACCATCATTGTTGTTGGTCAGAGCAGGTGGTCAAAGCCCAACATGCCAGCAGCCCTTAGCAAGGCCCTTAGGACAGAACAACACACTATTTAAACACACACAATTATTTGCCATATGAATAACTTGCTGAAGTATCTGCAAAGATATCATTGCAAAATACCCCAGGAATGAGACGTTAATATCTGTCTTACATCATGTCTGTCTGAACCAGACCTATGACATCACAGGCACCGCAAACTCATCCCAACACTTGAGCTGGCTGGATCCTCAGTACTGCCAGCACTTCAATGGAAACCGCCGTGCACTCTCACCACGGCTCTTCCTGGTATCCAGCTGATGCTGTACATTCTTACATAACATTTGTTAATGAATCAGTAACTGCTTAATTACTGATTAAAAGCCCTACGGCTGAACCCAATGCCTACGCTTCCTCAGCTCATAGTGAGAACTGAGCAATCCTTACACTCAACACAGTTGATCAGGATAGCTGTTAAAGTATAAGATGAATATGAAAGATTCAGCCAAGACATACTTAGTAACTTAACACACAACCCTAATATCTAAGTGTGGTCATCCCAATCTCCACCTTCTCAGGGTCACCAGCAGCAGACTGGTGAGAGGAAGTGTGGATGATCAAGACATAACTTTGGCACATTGCTCTCTGTCCTCAAACTGGCATCGTACTGGTAAGTCCTGCTCAGATTAACTTTCCAGTTCCGGTAATCTAGAAATTTTTGAAATTGCATTGTGCTTTTTGTGTGTAATTAAATATATTTATAATAAAAGTACTTTGAATATAAAAACTACTACACTGTATCCTGTACATGGAAAACTGGCAAATCGCTCCATAACTGCGGAGTATTTAAAATTGGAATCTGTTAAATAGTAAAAATTGAAAATAATTTGAAAGGTTTTACATTCCAACAACCTGTATGATCCAAAAATAAATCCATCCATCCATTCATCCATCCATCTTCCTATTGCATATTCAGTACAAGGTCACAGGGTTCAAAAATAAACGATTCGTAATAAGAAGATCAGAACATCTCCAGCTTGTGGTAGAAAACTGAACCATCGAAGCAACATTTTGTGCTTCGAGTTAAGACTGGGATGACAGGGGCTGTGTTCGACATGTCAAATGAGAAATAAAAATGTGAAAGAAGGGAAGCGTGCTCGGGAAGATAAGAAAACTCCCTGGACATCATCCATTACAACTGAACGTGGAATCAATGACATGGAATGAATGTAAGTCTTGAGACTGGCATCAAATGATTAATCCTGCTCAAATAAGTCTCCCTGCCAAGGCATCTGGTGACTAGCCCACCATTCCAAAAATCATAAATATGAACCCGCTGATCAATGCAATTCTTTCTGTATCATGAAGGACTCTGTTTCTGACATGTCCATGAGGTAAACCAATGCATTATGGGTTCTGATGTTTTCCCTTCTGAAGCCCAAGACAAGAATAATGCAGGTGGGTGTGAGGTTTGCCTCTTGGACTTTGCCAAGAGGAAAAAAGCTGTGAAAAAATTCAGCCAAATGAATATGAGAAATGACGAGTGGAAGCACAGTGATATGTGAAGCCAACAGGCGAACAGGACAGTCTGTGTGTGTGTGAAACACGGGTGATGCGTACAAAATGACCAGCGTGGAACGTGGGGAGAGCGTGTCCAAACAGCATGCAAAAATGAGCAAGCACAGAAAACAAAACAAAGAGATAAAACCGGTTTTTTTAATGATACTGTCGTACAAGCTTACAGGGAGTGCACAATGTAAATAAACACAAAGGAGGGGAAAAAAAAAGAAGATGACAAGAAATTTCACCCAGTTACCTTAATGATGCAAATGATTTGTGGGCTTTTTGCACATGTACATTTTGAGAAATTTGCTGTCTGCTCTGGCATCGCAAAGTTTGTGTGGGCTTGTGGGTGCAAACAATACCTGTGGCATTAATATTAACATGCCAAGGATAATTCAGGTGGGTAGCTTGACCATGAGAGAAAGGAGACCCCCCCTCCACCTGCTTTACCAATCCTTCCTCATCCCCTTACACAGACACACCGAAGTGAAATGAGTGACGTGGCACGGTTTAATTTTAGTGGTCTTGCATAACACCACAGATGGAAAAAAAAATCTGCATAACACCACACCACTCAAGCAGGATCTATGAAGAAATGGAACGAAATTGTACACCGACCCTAGAATCTTTAACCTTCTCTTGACTTCATATACTTTTATATACTACAAAAAAAACTTCTTTTCACAGGTGCTCAGGTGTACAAGTTGAGCCATATGGAATTGATGATAACTTTTATCCAAAATTAGCCAAAGCCAGCTTGCTGTGCTTAGAACGGCAAAACTTTAGTAAAATTTTGCCACAGTGTAGTAAAAATTAATATAATACCGTACTTTTGAGTTGTTTACATTTGACAATCTCACTGTTAAAATAGCTTTACAAGCTGTACTGCACAACACTATATCTTTTAAATATTCGGTAAAGCTCTACATTACATTATTTTCTTCATTTTTAATCAGTCATTCACGTCTACCACCTTGTCAACACATTTCCACCTTTACTTCAGACCTTCAGAAGATACTTCACTCAGTTATTCTTTCTTTCTCTTGCTTACTCACAAAAGGCATCTATGTTTATAAATCAACACCGAGTCACATGATTCACTCTCATAAGGCAAGGTTGGCTAACATAATGTTGCCATCGAGAATCCATTTACAGGAATTCTTCCTTCATGCTGCCATTTTATGCTGCTGTTGTTTTAAATGGGGCATTAAACTTGACATTAAACTTGACATTAAACATTAAACTTCAGTCCCTAAAAATCATCTCAGCAAATACTGTACTACTAAAACTTTTCAATTCAATATATCAACCATATGCGAGAGCATCTGTTATGGTTCAATGCAATAATGTTCTGTACCACCACTGAAAGAAGAGATAATCCAAAAAACGAAGAATAATTTTTAAAGCAAAAATATTTGGCTGGATAATTTAAATTATCTGTAACATCTCATCCTTGAACCATATAAAGTCCATTTGGCTGAATGCTAAACAAAGCAGTTTTCAAACACAGATTTGTGAATATACAGTTATCTTCCTCGCCAATCATTTGCTTAAATCTCAGGCTTAGGAACCACGTTCTCAACTACATTCATTCATAGCCGTAAAGACAAGTAACTCTGCGCCTGTTGTTTCACTGCTGGGTGTAGCTCATTCCTGCCCTGCAGCAGTTGGCTTCCACACCTGTGCCGATGACTTATTGGCAGTGAATTTGGGCCGCGGAGTCGCTACAGGACCTCCAGCAATACATGCTGACTTTGGGGGCACCTGGAAGCTGGGAGCCCCATAGGCACTGGGATTGTGTTGGAAGGCTGGAGGGTTTGGGCCTAGGTGATAGGACGGAGTAGGAGCTGGCTGGGAATCAGGACTCTGAGACTGCTGGTACACAGGGTTTGGAGATTGTTGGTTACGAAGGTTTTGATCAAGCTGATAGGGAGGGGAAGGCGTAGGTTGGTAATAAGGCTGTGGAGGTTGTTGGTAGGTGTTAGGAGGAACTTGGTTTAAGTGTGAGTTAGGGAATGGGTGGTAGGGAGTGGCAGGGCCTTGCTGATATGGACCCTCCTGCAGTGAAGATGATGGATGGGGAACCCCATAAGTGGGTACCTGGGGCTGGTTACTATATGGGGCATTCATGGGTACAGAGGACTGGGAGGCAGGAAACTGGTCATATCTGACTGGTTGATTGTTGCTGTCAGGGGCAGGAGTTGGTTTTGATGGAGGGCGCTTTGCCTCTGCAGCTGCTCCATATACAAAGAGAGAGGAGTTCAGCTGATAAGGCTGGTGCTTCATGACATCCAGGACATGCAGGGGTTTGGGAGCTGCTTTATCTTTGCCTTTACTCTTGGCATTAACTGATGGACTATATGCAGGTGACTGTTTAATTGCTCCAGGGGGATAAGAGGGGGATTGAATGGGATTATATGACAGGGGAGGAGGGGCCCGTATATTGGGTGTGTATTTCCAAGAACTAGGCAATGATGGAGTGGGTGATATGGATCTAACCTTGTTTGCCTGCACCGTAGAGGAGTCCACCACAAACTTCTCCATGCGTGACTGCCTCTTTGCAAAGAGCTCTGCCCCTTTTCCTCTCAGAGCTGGCATTTCGAATGCTGAGCCAATCCCTCCAGCTATGGAGACGCTTCCTGGAGGGCTGGATGGAGTGTAGGAATTCATTCTCCGTTGAGGAGGATGACCCATTGAATTAGCACGACTCTGTGGCTGATTCCATGATTTCACAGGGTGATGAGACGTGGGAGGAACCTGGGTGGAAGCCATGGAACTCAGTGGGGCCTGTGACTGTGGAACCCAAGCACTTCTGGATTGCTGAGGTGCTGAAGCCCATGGAGGTTGTGGGGGACCCTGAGCCTGAGCTGGGTCCCAAGAACTCGCTGGTGGTTGTGGCTGTCCATGGCCATGAGATGATGCCCAAGAGCTCGCAGGTGCCTGTTGTGGGGCCTGGGTTTGGGGCTGCGAAGGCCATGAAGGTTGTGGCTGACACTGGCTCTGGCCTGGAGCCCAGGTATTCATGGAAGGTTCTGGGTGTGCCTGAGGTTGGTTTGATGCCCATGTATTCATGGGTGGCTGTTGCTGAACCTGCGGTTGAGGCGATGAAGCCCAGGAAGGCTGTATTGGCACTTGAGTTTGCGTGGGATGCCAGGAACCAACATGGGACTGTGGCTGTGCTTGTACTTGGGATTGAGGTTGTACTTGTGAGGCCCAAGATGGCTGTGTTTGTGCCTGGGTTTGAGCTGGAGGCCAAGAACTAACATAAGACTGTGGCTTTGATTGTCCTTGTGGTTGCAGTTGTACTGGTGAGGCCCAAGATACTTGTGCCTGTGCTTGAGATGGATTTTGGCTCCAAGCACTATCGGATGAATGTAGCTGCTGCTGCTGAACTGGAGGCCAAGAACTAATATGGGAGTATGGCTTTGGTTGTGCTTGTAGTTGTACTGGTGATAACCTGAATGACTGTTGCTGTGTATGGGCATGAACTGGGCTGCATTCACTAACAGAGGGCTGCTGTTGTACCTGTGCCTGGGCTTCTGCTGACATCCACGCATTTACAGGTTGCTGTGCCTGGATTTGAGAAGGTGTCCAGGAGCTCACAGGTGGCTGAGGGTCTACCTGGGTTTGAGCAGGTGCCCATGTACTCATGGGTGGTGGAGGCTGTGGTTGAGCTGGGTTCCATGTATTCATAGGAGACTGTGGCTCAGGCTGAGATTGTGAGGTTGTAGCCAATGCACTTTGAAGTTGACAGGGGTGTTCTCGATCCTGGGGTACATCTGTTTGCTCAGGAGGTCCCTGAGATTCTTGTGGGCTCCATGTAACCACAGCAGCATGAGGTTGTGTGGATAAGGAACTTTCTAGAATTGGAGCAGGGGCTGAATCAGGAGATGATGCAGAGACTGCTGCAGTGGTGGAAGCTGGAGTGTTAACTTCATTTTCTGCTGAATAAGATGGAACCTGTTCACCAGACGGGGGTGGCGGAGACCATGGTGGAGAGGCCGGATTGATGGCAGGCTTTGGGGCTACTGGGGGAGGAATCTTTTGCTTAACTCTTGGGGCTTGCAAAAAGTTACAGGCCTCAGCACCTAGGCTAAGGTAGTCCTCCTCAGTGCCTGATTCAAACCCAGGCTTCTTTTCATTCTTGTTTAAAAGATTCAGAAGCTCTGGATTTGGTGACACCTTAGGGGGTTCTTTAAAAGTAAACATTGGTTTTGATGTGTTTTTCTTTCTAGAGTCTTGAAGGATACCAGTCCTTATTGCTGGTACAGCAATGCGCTCATCACGTGAAGCTATCTGCTCACCAAACCCCATGGATGACCAGCCTTGGGACTGGGTCATGCTGGACTGGTTTTCAGAGTATAGTGTTTGCTGTTGGTTTGTTACACTTGAGGATAAGAAGGGGGTGGCCACTTTGTTCTCTACCCCTAAGAAGGGCTTTGCTGTCCTGTTAGTGATGACCGTAGACTTCGTCATGTCATGAGTTTGGTGGAGGGCCGTGCCGTTCATGCTGGGAGAATATTGCTGACCTTGCTGGTATTGCTGCTGATCCTGGTAGCGCTGCATTTGTCGGTAGTGGTCCTGCTCATATTGCTGATGCTGCTGCAGGTTGACATCCATGTAGACCTGGCTCTCGACCGACTGCATATAGGAACCCTCCTCCGTCTGATATGGTCCTAACTTTACAACATCAATGCTCTGGACTTCCTGGACCCCTTCCACTGGTATGCCCCTCTGCCTCATTTCTTCATGCTCGGCTGTGATCTCATCCATCCTCTGCCGACGCTGGGCAAACATGAGGGCTCCTTTGCCCTTAGTTTCAGGCAGGCGGTCCATCTCCTGTGGGTCCTCTAGCTTCTTCTCTATCTCCAGCAGTCCCGTGTCCCAGTCAAAGGTTACAATGTGTCCAGGGCCTTGAGCATTAGTAAAGTTTTCCTCATCGATCTCTGACTCACTGGTGGCCAAGTGATTGAACTCAAGGGTGTGTTTCTTGCCTTCCTGGCCCTCGTCTTCGTCTTCTGACTCGCCCTCCCCTGTCCCGTAACTGACAAGCGTGTACTTCTTGGCTCTTTGACGGTGCTTCTTGAACATCAACACCCCTTTGTTGTTGGAGTTGGGTGCCGTTGTCAGCAGCAGGGCAATGCGTCTACATTTAGACTTGGCCTCCTTCACCTGCTTCTCAGACTGGCTCTCACTCCGCCTAAACCCTAGTGGGGAAGACAGGCAAAATGGGGGAGGGGAAGATAGGAGAGGAAGAGGCATGTGGGAGAGTGTTTCAAAAGTGACCTACTTAAAACCATATGAAGCTACAATTATACACAGCAGTTGGTTAAACTGAGGCAATCTCAAATCAATTAAGGGAGTGCATGGTTTTTAAAAATAACTGGGATCATCCAAATATATGTGAAATCGTGTAACAGTTACAAATTAACACATTATTCATGTGGTGAGATGGATACAGGCTCTGTCACTTAGCACAGCTATGCATTAGTATCCTCACCAAAACATTAGAAGAACATCAGCTGCAGTATGGATTCCTCTACAAACCCATTCCTGCATCAGGTGTTGATAAAAGTCACAAATCTGAGTCATTTTACCAGTACTGTGAGAACCTTTATGATTTCGCTAACCTTACATGTGAAATTTTCAATGCAGTAAATATCTATTTCAGTTCAATATGTTAAATATTGCAGGTTTAATAATATACTCATTTTGGTCATGCTTTGTATTATCAAATAAATCCTCATACAAATGCAGGCACTGTACTTGCAATATTGTGTCAGAAAAATCAAGCTGTGTCAACAATGTTTGGCATTATGCACTCTGTGATTTCAGTATGGCTATTAAATATCTAACCTTCATAAATCAAACCTTTAACCCTGTCATGCACAACGTGGGGCACGTTGGCAACTGCAGAAAAATTTTTGGAATGAATTTAAATTCAAAGTTCTACAAAGTGTCACGCTATTTCTCGTGGTTTTAAAAGCCAGATATTTATAGTCAAACTGCATTTGAAAGTGCCAATGGCTTATTTTTACACTACTGTCACATCTAATGAATGACAGAATTCACATCATCCATTTCATTTGTGAACACACAGCATCTCTGGTTCACCATGTTATAAGGTATATGGCCAACATGCATGCTAGCTCTTACGATGGTTTTCAACATGCAATTAATTTTAATATATAGCACAACTTTTAGCAGTAAAGCACAGCTTTGAGAGACAACAACAAAAACTGGATTATTTCCTTTCATAGGGTAAAATATCTAGAAATAACAGCAAAATAGCACTTAATGATAATAAGCTGGCAGTGCAGCATACTGGACCATATCTGTAGCTCAGTATGACCTAAATTTAAGACCCACGAGCCTCTCGTCAATCTATAAGATTTACAATAAGTTTCATCGACTTGACACGGAAACAAAAGAACCAAAATTTTCACAAATTCCCCGTTCGTAAAACCCAGAATCCAACAGCAACAAATTGCACAAATTACACCTGTAACAGAAATCAATTCTGACAATTTTTCACCAACTAACCTCAGGGTCTAGAAGGCAGGAGAAGTTGGGTGGGCACTTTTGCCACAGTCAAGACGGGCAGTTTTAAAGGATCAGGTGTCGGCAGTTGCCACACATGCTCGTGTCCATCATGTCTGTCCCTGCCAGCATCATCAGAGCGCTGCCGTGTTATTCTTAACCTAACAGCCCAAACTAAGAGGGGGCAGCCACTCTGCACCTGCCCATGTCCACACAGGAAGAGCAGGAACCAAAAAGGAGAGAAACACCATGTGGCAGACTCTTCTCTTACATGTTTCCCATGCTATCCGTCATTGACGCAAATTGCTTTGCACTACTTTGCTTGGAAGTTAGAAAATGAATAAAATCAATAGCATAATCAGTCCAGAATCTTTACATTGATATAACAATCTATTTTGCATGTGGAATGTTGCACATGGTAACTCAAGATGTACTGCACGTGTGCCTTCGAGGTACAGCAAAATCTCTCCTATCGACAATCCAACCACAAGCCCTTTAAAGGAATTAGCTTTTCTGAGAGACAAGGCAAAGAAATGATTGGGTCACCCCCCACCCATCTCCTACAAAACAGTAGCTGAACAAATGTAAAGGAATCGGTGGTACTCACTGGCGTGCCGGGCACGATGCTTGCTGGGTTGGCTGAGGTCTTTCTCTGCCTCCGAGTCAAACTCATCTGCCGAGATTCCAAGGGACACCGTGGTAGGAGGTTCTTCCTGGGGTCCTCCTTCCTCCTCTCCTCTCACACTGCTCTTGGGCTCTGGTCCCTTGGTGAGCAGCCCCTCCCCTTGGGAGTCCTTGCAGGGCCACTGTAGGGTCAGTTCCACCTGGGCTCGTGAGCTGGTCCCAGGGTTGAAGCTGGGGACGTGCAAGGCATGGGTGGCGGTGGATATGTGGACAACCTCAGCCTGGGAACTGCTTTGTGGTGGTGGGGGAGTAAGGGTGTCACTACCATCCAGACTACGATCTGAGAGAGAAAGCTGCAGCTCCACAATGGACCCCGGGGTGAAAGGTTTCAGCCTAAGCTCCCTGGATGCCTGGCCAGAGGTCTCTGCATCACTCTCTGCCTCCGCATAGTAGGCCTCATCCTGGGACTCGCAGATGTACAGCTCCCTTGAGGAATCTGGGTGCGGGGCAGGCCAGATCTCCAGGGTGGTGCTCTTCAGGCCTTTCACAACGGTCTCCCTCTCCCCGAAATAATCCTGTTTTGTCTCTGGGGCTGGCTGATCACTGGCTCCATACCTATACTCAGAACAAAAGAAAGGAGTCCTGCAAACAATCCCACTGAGCAGATATGGGGCCATATACTGACTGAATCAACACTCTGATTTATTTCCAATTTGGTGGAAACATACAGGCAATTAAGATGAACTTGTCTGCTTCAAAAGTCTCTAACTATAGGACTGCTCATTTGATGGTGTATCTCTAGTGGTCCACCCGGGGATCACTTGAATGGTCCCCAGTGTTTAACATTTAACTTTAATGGTTTGGTTGAAGCCTGAGAGAATGTTTAAATAAAAACAACCCAAACAGGAATGCTACTCCTTCAGTTAGAAATCAGTATATATGGATATATCGGACTCAGACCCAGTCACTATGAAAAAATCATGATTAGGAGATGTGTGAGGTATTCAAAAGCCTGTGAAAAACACAGGAAACTATTTTTTCTACTTTAAAAAATGTATGTGTGCAGCTGGACTGGAAATGTTTATATTTTCCAGCTTGTGTGTTACAGAAAGCTAGCCCAAAATGTACTGTTCTGCAAGGGTATTGTCTCACATTCTCATATTTCATTATCAAATCTCAAAATCGCCCATGCCTCAGGCTGCAAGGAAATGTCACTCACTGCCCAACTTGACCAACTTCATATTATTGCTATTTTGCAGGGTTTAATTTCCTTGCAGTAGGTACAGAAAATTTAGGGGACATTTTTCCTGCTGTCTGTTGGCAGTTACCTTTCTCATAAAAATTTTATTTCCCTTTGCACACACAGTAAGATAAATTTCCCCCAGATTGACTTGTCTATGTAAATTCAATCGGACCATCCCATCTGACCTTTTCCATCTTGCTCAAAAGCCCTTCCTCCTAGGAGGGGGAGTGGATAATGTAGCCGGCAGCAAAAATGAATGCCATGAAGGCCCAGTTTACAACGTAGACCAACCGGCCACAGTAGGCTTTCTCTGGGCAGGGAACGGTCAGCAGCCTGTTAAATGAACAGTCCTGCTCCGAGTTAACCACATTCTGCTCCATTGGGCAGACACAACAATGGTTCATAAAACATACTCGTCTAAATGCAAATCCAGCCTCTTCTCCTTTGAATTCTACACGGCAGAACCACAGTCAGAACCAAGGGTACATATTTAGATGAAAACCACATACCACATGACAATTGGCTTAGTACAGGATTTAATTCATAGCAACACTTTAGCTACTTAGGCAGCTGTATTCTTTTACTGAAATGATAATGGTTTATTATATAGCTGAAGGGTATAACAACAACTAGCTTTTGAGCAACCTCCCAAGTCACCATGCCACCTATTGGCCTGCTAAAGCACTGCAGTGTTAGGAGTCTTCACCTTTTGACGAGTAGGCATAGACTGCCACCTGAACCATCCACCAGGGCCGTGATCTCAGGCAGGGTGAGGTCTGCACAAGGCTGGCCATTGAGTGACACCAGTTCATCACCCTCACAGAGACCTCCCAAGGAAGCTGGGCCACCTTGCTCCACCTGTAGGAAGACAGCAGCAGGGCCTGGTCTCATGGGGTTCTGTTTGAGGTAGGAGGAGCGTGCATATATCCCATAAAGCCCCTCAACTGGTAAAATAACATTTCTTAAACCCTTATACTGAGGGCTAGTGCTCTCTTTCACTAATATGTCTAAATATCTTTTGCAAATTATTTTAACAGCATCGGATGGCATGTCCAGACGAGGAGGTCCAGCAGGTCAAGCCAAAGGTGACCACATTTGAACTTGGATGATGGAAACACTTGACCCTGGGTTCAGCTTGTAATCAGTGCCATTTGCCTCGGCGCGCTCTTTTGTACGAGTAGCACCTCAGTGAACACCGTGTTCACAGTCAACAGGGTGCATAAGGGCATGGGTGCCTATGAGCCGAAGAGAAATGCTGACAGAGAACCCAGTTTGTTCCCATGCTTCTCTTATCTGAGAAGAGGCACACGTTTCCCAGTCTTTTGCAGGAGGCCCTCAAACGCTGTGGCTTACTCCAGTTCGGTACTTCATAAAGCCATTAAAATCATCAGCTGGGAAGAAACATATGTGGAAATGGTTTTAAATGAAGCATATGAAATGATATATATTACACCAATAACATCAATAGAAGATTTGATGTCCTCTTGTCAAATTCAATTCCCACATCAAAGAAGAACAAAACCGTGGTTTGGTATGTGACAGAGCCTCAGTTCAAGTGAAGAAGGTCTATTATGTGGATTGATCGCTTCATGAACTTCAGTCAAATGACAGAATGGGAACACTTTTATCCATGGGACAGTACTCAGTTCAGCCCTGTCTCACAGATCATTTAAAACATGGCTATTCAATTCTTAACTGGTATTTGGACATAGGGTACTCCAGAACAGACAGTTGAATCGGGAGGCCCTGTGCCCGAGCGCATCAAAACTTCTTGGATCGTAACCGAATAGCACTCCACTTTAGGGCTGCACCATCGCCGCAGATCACATGTGCGTGGAGTGTGAGGTCAGCTCCTCCGAATCGCGATTGGAGAGCACGGGCACTTTAGGCAGAGAGCAGAGCGACAGGTGGCTGTCACGTGACCTTGCTGAGGGAAACACACACGAGTTCCCTGCAGTGAACAGGTCAGGAATAGTGGGAGCTGGCAGCACAAGGAGGGGCAGGAATGTATGATTTACTTACGGCCTTTGACTGCTGGTTCAAATGCTCCAGTGGCAATTAATCAGTATGGCATATCCAAACTACAAGATGGACAGTACCACCATTCAGCCGAGCCTTTGAACATAAAACGTTTACAAGGGCAGAAAAAAATCAGAAAAATAGAAACAAACATGAAAGATGCCACCTTATATTTATTTTAGTTAATGATATTACTTTCCACATCAATATCAGATCAGTATATTTTTATACACCAGAAGTATACACCAAGGCCTAGCTAAAATAAGATCATGTACTTATATTAAATAATGCAATGTAATTATGATATTCTGCAGCATAATTACATATAGCAATTTCAGATTAAAACTAATCTCTTAATGGTTAGTAATTTCAGCCCTTGATCCTGTCTACACCCACTTCACAGAAACAACAGGCAGGATGAGAGTACTAACCACTGACAACATAATGGAAGTGGGCAGTTCTTAAATACATATTCAGCTATTAAATTATATTTTCCATTATTCTTTTAAAGGTTTTGATGTCCATCATACTGCATAGGAAATTCGAGAATCTTCCACGAGATGGCAGTAGAGCTCCTAAAACGGAATTCCCTGAAGTTGGTTATCTCAAATGGCATTCTAAATCTTCTAAATGAAGACGGACAAATTTTCTAAAAAAAATAACATGTTTCATTATAAGTGGAATCAAAAAACATCTTTTATGGTATGGCTTATATACGTATTGTTATGACTAGTATATGTGTGATTGTGACTACTCGCATGATCATATGACAGAATAAAACTCAATATATTGGTAAAAGCTGCAACATGTATCCCCATAATTATATCACTTTTTTATATCTATATTTGCAAGTTAATATTTCTACTGTACATATAACAGTGACATCATATTAATTTAAAATGAAAATTAAGCTGGAGTACTAATACTGCATTAATACATACTTATTTCTTGTGAATTTGGCAATCATTCACTATAAGTGCAGTATCTGTAGTAGCTGGTGGGGACACTTGAAGGTAACCTTACCTTTTTATCTGGGCCTAAAAAAAAGTGTAGCATTTTAAAGAAAACACATACATACTGTAAATCAGAGGAGGCACAGGCCAGGTACCTTTCATAGCTAATTGACTGGATTCCGATTACAGATCTGTAAATTAGGCTTCTCCACTGCCAATAAAACACGGCTAGCTTGCAGAATTTCCTCCAGCATGAGAAGTAAGAAGACAGATACCACCTTGGGTACCAGACAGTTATGTTCAAATTCATACCAAAATCATTGCACAAGAAGCAGAAGGCAAGAAGACTCCCCCAAGGGGAGAAAATATGGTGATGTGATGAGCTTGGAAACAAAAAGGGATATGAGAGAATCTAACAGGTTTTCCCCAGCTGGACCATGGCTGATGATCAACAGTGATGGCATCTCCTAAGTAATGTGATGTGGTTCTATTGACCTGCCAAAGGCTCAGTTGAGCAGCTGTTGGCATGTTCTGCCAGGGATATATATTCTGTTCGAGTGGAACAATGGCTGATGCTCTACAAAGGATCACCCTCAGGGATAGTAAAACACATAAGCTAATGAAACTTTAGGACCTGGATTTTTACGGTCCCAAATTCTTGTTAAAATTCCTTGATAGCTATTCAGCTATAGTGATATAAAACCACTGCACAAGACAATGCAAGAGCAGATGGCAAATCATATTTACTGCGGTAACATACTGAATCACCAGGAAGATGAAATATATTGATAACCACCATCAGTAACTCTGAATCACCATCATATTGATATGGATTGCCATCTCTGGAGCATCATGGTGATCCAGAGTTAATCATGGATGAGATGTATATCCAGCATTCCCAGCATTCCCAAACACAAAGTCACAAACCAAGAGAATTTTAGAGTCAACAACTTACCATGTGAAAAAGCCCAGACAAGCCTGTGGCTGTCAAATACAGTATGTTCTCCTACAATGCTATAGTTGCATTCCTGGAAAACCTAACATTAAGCGAATTCGCACTATAGAAACAACAGGGAATAAGAGGGAAATGGGGTTAGCATCAAAGCATTCAGAAAATTCATAGGTAGCACTGTAATTAACACACACACACACACACACACACACACACACACACACACACACACACACACACACACACAGACTCAGGGACCTGTATCAGACATTGCTTATTTTCGCTGCATTGTCTCTGATGGTGTGCAAGGTTCATTTATGCCGGTTGCTCTCCCGAAATCACATTTCCTCTCATACCCTTCAAAACTCTTTGATGTTCTTTGTTTTCCTTTGCGCTCACTGCTTGGCTTTACACCCAAGATGTTTAGACATGGTTTTTGGGCCGGTAAATGAGTGTTTTTTTATCATAAAAGTTTACAAACACGGAAGAGCAAAACAAATACTTGCAGAATAACCCACGTAGTGAACTGATGAAGGAACTGGCTGTTTCAAGTGTGTGTCGGGGGGGGACCTTCCATGCATTCCTCCATGGGTTGGGTCAGCTGGATGTCTCTTCTCTGGCTGTTTCTCGTAGACGGAATCACGTATAGATAAACACGTATCAACCGCATTAGAGCAAATTCACATTTTCAAAACACGAATTATATATAGAACATACTGTAATCATTCTATCTTCAGAAACATACTGGTACCTACTGGTCATGCCCCAAACGGAATTAGAATCATTTTCAAAGTGATAAACTGAAGATAAAAATTACAAATATAATAACAGACATCACATTAGCCTCTGATACTACTCTTGTCACTGCATTCTTGTTAAGTGCTTTGAGGTAAATACACTAAGAATGATTCTATATAAAAATGAGCAGGATCTAAATCTTTTTCAGTCGGATTTTTTAGGCATAATATGTAGCCACTTACAATTAAGTATTAACAAGAACTTTTAAACATTTAAGAGTCAGCCAAGCTTGGTGCATGAAGGCATGCTAGAGGTAATATGAACAGTAGAGAGGTAACATAAAACCAGAAACACAAAAATCGTAGGCAAATATAATCATACAAAACCGTGAACAGGATTTTTGCTTTAATGGAAGCTAAACATGATCTGATTTTCATCTAAGGCATAATATTAAACAAAGTCCATCTTAAGACAACACACACACCATTTCACATTGCCAAATCTTTATTTAACGAACCGTTTAAACAATCAAAGCCACTAATAGAAGAAGTATACAAACCTCTAGGATAATGACATCTAAAATAAAGGGTAACTGGAGTCAGGTATTCCAAGTGTTTCATGTGCAATTCTGAAAAGACCACACAACTGTGGTTACCTGCTCTTCACAACAGAATTCTGTTCCAGTGCAATATGGCCAGATTTCAGAGGGCCACAATGCAGGTGAACATGAGCGTGTGACTTACAATACTAGGGTGACAGTTAAGGATCTGCAGCCAGGTCTTGTGCTTCTTGACATCTTTGTTTATAAGTCTATCAAAACAAATCTGTGAACAGGTGTGCTATTCATGGAGGAAACCACTGCTCTAAAAAGCATTTTGCTCCTGTTCTCAAGCTTTAAAAGATTGTGTTCTGAGGACCAATGAGACAGAATATTTTTTGTAAATCTGCATAGCCTTTTGTTTGGAGAAAACAAAACACTGCACTCCCAAAAAATGTCCTTCCCAGCCATGGAACATGATGAAGTGATTATAGAGGTGTGGGGCTGCTTTACATTTCCAAGCTGTATTGGGAAATTCTACAGAAGAACTGATAAATGCAAAATGCATGATAATGCGACAGGAGAATTTCCATATTTTACAATGGCTGAGTGAGAGTCCTGTCCTGAGTCACATTGAAATGCTGTGGTGTAATCTGAAGCAGGCCATTAAAGCAGAGAAATCCCAAAAACATATATAAACTGAAATAGCTTTATACAGAGTAATGGGCAGAAATGCCTCCTAGCTAATGGGGAGGTCAGATCAACAGCTACAACAAGCTTTTGTTTGAGGATATTGTTGATAAAAGAGGTATCAGTAGTTGCTAAATATTATTGTTTCACATACTTTCCCCATAACTATGATTGTTTCATATCATGGGGTTTCATAATTTCTGAATCAGGGACCCCCCCCCCACACACACACACACACCATAAATGTGTAATCACATTACTAGAACTAATGGCCAAAGGGAAGGGGGGGATTAGTTCTAATTATTTGATTCTATTTGAATATTTTCTCTCTGACTTTCAGGGGCCCAATTGATGCAGAAATCCAAACCTGTATTTAATAAATATTGGAAAAAAAGACAAAAAAGTGAGTTGCCCTTTCTTTTCCTTTCTTTAAGTGATTTACTAATTTTTTAAATATGCACCAGTGACCCTGCAAAGGATAAGCAGTTAGAAGAAGGATGGATTAAATATGTATGCTGTTTGGATTGTCTCACCTATTTATCATATAAAATTGAGCAGGAACATGTCGAGGTTCTGTCTATTGAGTTATAGCTCCCG
This sequence comes from Gymnarchus niloticus, assembly GCA_009936485.2. Classification (NCBI taxonomy): domain Eukaryota; kingdom Metazoa; phylum Chordata; class Actinopteri; order Osteoglossiformes; family Gymnarchidae; genus Gymnarchus; species Gymnarchus niloticus. The sequence goes on along the minus strand of JAACJT020000013.1, from coordinate 7,828,220 downwards.
ACGTTTTGACCATAGCCCTGAACATTTTAGAAAACACAAAAAATCATGACTAAAATCACTTAATACTGCTAATCCCTGCTAGGCCTTGGATGTTTCTGGTGTCTAGTAACCCCTCCGGTATTGAGTAGGTTACACTGTTGTCCAGTTCCTCTATATGGCCACTAAGCAGCGACAACCACCCAAGGTACTATTATTGCACAGAAAAATACAGCTGGAACTCAACAGCATGTGCTGTAAAAAGTCGTGTAGGTAACCACTGATTTACCACTTAAAATTAAATAGTCCTACTCTCTGTTCATGATGTTAAATTCAATTGTTCAGTGCAGAGGTTCTCAAAGTTTTCAGCTTCAGGGCCCGCCTATTGATCATTATGGCCTTTCACAAGTATAGATGTGCACACCACTAGGGGGTACTCACAGCTCATCTGTGGGGCACAGCCCTGTGGTTGAGAAACACTGATATGGTGTATGCATGTTCAGAATGGTTAGTGGATTTATGTAACAGTCAAGTAAACATGGCCTTTTTGAGATTCTTGTCATCACTTCATTATCAGAGATGCCATTGGCTTACTTTCGACGACCCTCACTGTCTTTTTAAAATGAGTAAATTGCCCTAGAAGGATGACATTCATTGATGGGTCTCAGTGTATAGTATTGCAATGGCATAGAAAAGCTTGTTCTTGAAGAATTTAGGTTATTGGTGCTCCTGCATAAATGATGTTCCCAATTCAGTAAGCAGAGGCTTCTTAACAGCTTGGTCACAGCTGAATGGGGTACTTGGGGAAGCGTACTGCATGGCTTCACAGTACTCGCAACAAGGAAGGTAATGCAAATGGAAACATGGCTTTCTTCACTAGATGGTGTTTCACATTTTACTACAATACAATGTTATTGCAATCTGAAGACTACTGACAGACAAGTGCCTGTGTGTGTATAGGCCTGTGTGTGTGTGTGTGTGTGTGTGTGTGTGTGTGTGTGTGCGCGCACCATGTTTATATTATGTTGTGGAGACAAAATGTTCCCAGGAGGTAATAAAAAGCTGACATTTTTACATGACAAATGTCCCCAAAAGGGAAAACTCAAATTTATAAAAATCTGTGAATGCAATCAAAAAACCAAAAAAGAGATAAGTCTTGTATTTTGTTGGGTTACTTATGGTTAAGTTTACGGCTGAGTAAGGGTTAGGGTTGTCATAGTTAGGGTTAGGGTTAGGCCCATAGAAATGAATGGAAGTTTCCCACAAGGTTAAAAATGCAAAACGTGTGTGTATGGAAAAATCCGACAGCACCTTAGACTGCATAAAGCATAATTTGCTACACCCCTTTGCCGGCTTTTATAGTTCCGGTATCACAAATCAGAATATCAGCATAGGATGCATCAACATTCAAGTCTTAAATATGTTCTTCTGGCATCAGGTGATCTTTTTAGAGCAAAGACCATGTCTCAAGATAAATGATTTCCCTAAACTTGACTGTTACATTTAGTTCACAAAATTCCCAACTCTCTGGGAACAGGAAACAAAAAATGTAATAATATTTCATCATTGAAGAAAACATTTGTGTTACACAAGGACAGCACATAAGTAAGTAACTTCTGGAGGTTCACAAAAAAAGTACATACTTGGCAGCTAAAGAACCAGGTGTCCTGAAAAACACAACAGCCAAAAGCTTACAAAATCACATGTCAGTGTTGTCCAGTTCCAAACCATTGCATCACCGTGTACTGTATGTTGCAATGATCAAGAATTATTCAGGCTTTGAAAAACCCATACAGGAAATGCAAAAATTAAACCCAAATGTCACTTTAGATTGTGCTCACAATGTCTCTTGAAGCAAGTTCTTGATATGCAGTTTTAAGCAATTACATTTCCATATATTTCACAAGCATGTCTCAGCTGCCAAATAGGCAACACCACACGGTGCTCCTAATTGACACGATGATTGCCCACTTACTCCCCTTCTCCTTTCATAGCATGTTTATCAACACAGCTGCATGGGCGTATCAGGCATCTGACTGTGGCTTAACCACACTGTCGCAAACGGCCGACAGACACGCACTGGCATCTCGATATCCTTATTTAGATAAATTCCACAAAGACAGCAGCTGTTGTACCCTTGAAAGAAAGTAAATTATGTTAAAGGGTCCAGATCTGCATCAGATTAACAGTATAGATCTGTCAGTCCCACAGCATGACCGATGTTAAAGATGGATACACTGCAGTCACACAGTCAGCCATGGCATGTAAGAAAAGGCTTGTGGTAGTTTGTCAGCAGTGGTATCTCTGAGAGTAGGTTCCCAGAGAAAAAGCTCTCAGTTCAATGGAACTTTTCTCTTTCAGTGTTAAAGGTACATGAGAAGTCATGAAAGTAGTGTTGCACTGTAATATTTCAAAGGGAAAGCAAAAGGTGCATTTTTTGCATTCATTTTTTGTAGTATTTGAACCCTTCACTATCTGGGAGTTTTTGTAGTTAATCACCTGAGTGTATATATCAATTTACTCAGGAGCGTACACACTCATACACACATGCACACACACAAATAATTACATTATATACCACAGAGAAATAAGCTGCAATATACAGACATACACTGTGACTCACTCACTCACTCACAAAAAAAAGTCTGCATTATGTACCTCAAACACACACAACACATTCTCCCAATCACAGAAAAAAAAAAGTCTCTGGTCCCATTAAATCTAAAGTGAGTCATGATTTCACAATCTTTGATCTGCAGCCAGCTCTCCCAAAAAGTCATAATAAAAACAACTTTCCTTCTAAGGGAATCAGAGTCCCATCAGAAGAAACTCTTGTCAGCTTTTTAACCGACGCCTTCTCCTGAAAAGGAGAACTTACACACAAGTAGGTTAACTGCAACCTCAGAGGACTGTAATGTCCTCAGAGGGAAGACACTCTGGAAGGTGCATGTCTTCTCATTCCCTTAGGACTTTGGATCAAACAGCTATTTGCTTGCACACCTTAACTCCCTTAAATATTTCTGAGACAGGTTATCCCCTTCCAGATGACTTGGCCTAGGCTGTCAGTTAAGTTATGCACACGCAAAATACGTCATCTGTGGCCACCTATAATGTCTTAGCATTTTTTTTATAAATAGTACAGGCAACAAGTTGACAGGTCAACCTAGATATTTCACAGTGCACACTATGCAATGTGGAAATGAATTATCACTCTGCCCTACTTGTAACTCTACAGCATTTTAACTTTATTCCATATAGCCTTCTCTTTTGAAGTGAAACAATGAAAACTTCATCTACAAATTCAATATAACTTTAATTGAATTTGTCTAAATTCACATCATGAAATCTGAATTAGCTGCCTGCTGACTTAAAATTGAGCAACATAAACAGTAAAAGGATTGTTTTTACATTTAGATTAGCGCTGAACTGTTTCCATTTCACCATAGTTTCAACAGCATAAACACATTTCCTTCGGTTTTTACAGCAACTCGCTGTGGCAAAATTACATGACCTACTCCAAACGTACTGCTTGACCAATTTGATCATTTAGTGACTTTCTTTTCACTAAAACACACCACATCTTGCAATGGAGCAAGATGTATTCATACATGATAATGTACTCCCATTTGTTTTGAATCTGTAGGTGATATTAAATTGTAGCTTCATGAAGACTAGATGTATAAAATGAGCTAGTCACATACAACCAGAACTCAGCTGTGCAATGAGAACTTGATCTCACATAGTTTCCTCTTAAAGAGGATAACAACTACAGCAGCCATGTAACATTAGAAGATTTACCCAGAAAGAGAGGAAAAATGGTTTCCTTCATCTTGGGCCAGAAAGTTAGCGCACAACACAAAGAGAACCGACTAGTTCTTAGCTAGTTACACATGCAGCCTTTAAGTAACAGTCATTATCAATAATATTAACATTTATAACATTGCTCAAATGAAGAGAAACTGTTATAAATATTTTCAGTGGTTCTTGCTTTAGGAAATAATATTGATATCTTCCTGGAATACAGTGACTGTGGTTAGGCAGTTCTATTCACTGATCTCATGATTGAGGTATTTCTTTGATGCATAAGAAATATGTAAGTAGCATTTGTAAAGCAATGAGAGTATTTCCCTAAACACAACTGCACATGACCTACTTTTTTTCTGAAAGAGCTCTGTCATCCCATATGGTCATAACAGCAACCACACACCTGAAAGAGATTAAAATTGAGTGCTGGAGATAGGATGTTTAGAAAGTATTAATGCAGGAATCTGGTCTGTTATTTCAATGCAGAAATTTATACAGAAAGCATTAAAAGGCCTGATCTTGTTGGAACTGAGGATGGTTGTAATTTCTCTTCCACTAACATAGGCAGTGCTATTGAGAGCACTAAGAGAATCCACAAAATTTGGCTTGGTGCATTTAAGCTGACATTCATTAAGCAGGCCAAACACAAACACAGTCATTTGGGTGTTAGGGCAAAGCAGGGGACATGGGAGGCTTCATTGTTATGTTTTCACTTTTCATAACTAGTGTACGACAGCAGAGAATAACTATGTGAAAAAATATGAATCCCTTTTTCAAAATGATCACTGGTCTTGGTCACATTGACTTTTCAAGTGAATCAGTTACACTTTAATGGCTGTGACTGAAAGCTCCATGAGTGGGCAAGCCCCATCCTCAGAACTGCAGTCTTGCACATTTAATGACTACCTTTTTTACCAGGTATGGAAGTAAGTTTGCCTACACACCAAGTGCACCAACTGATGCGATTTGGTCTCCCAACATTCATTTTACAGTTAAATATTCCATGTTGAATGTCAATAGTGGTTCCTGTGATTCCTCTCAGTCTCCCATTAAGAAAAAGTTGCTATTGCATTGTCTGGGCAAGGACCAGTCAGCACCTCTGGAGTCTGAATCTGCTGCTTAAGCAGTGGTTGGACACCCATCCGAAGTCAGGGAATTAATCAATGTTTCCACTCCTTGTCTGGCCAGTTAGTTAACTGTGCGGTTATGCCTTTTAATGAGTCTTTTATATTATATTCTGGGGTCTCGAGAGAAGGTTTGGACACCATCATAACATGTGACATGATTTACATGACTGTGTCATCTATGTTAGTACATTTTGCATAATAATACCTCACTGAATGTAATTCCTGTAAGCAGAGTTGTAGAACTGAGGCAATTCCTGCAGGCTGATCATCCAGAAAATTCCACCTGAGAAATATATTTTACTGGCAAGCATTTCATTAGTCATTCGCATGCTGAGTACGAGGTACAGGAACCTGTTACCAATTTAACTGAACAATATCTGGACTTGGATAAACTGACTAATTGCTCTGAGGTTAAGTGCTGACACGCTGTGCTGCTAAGTCAAGCTGTCCTTGATTCCTGTGTAGTTCCACAGAATTCCAGCAGCTTAATGAATTTAGGGAAACTGAGGAGCAGTCTTATGCAGACTAAGCATTGCAACACAATTGTGACAGGAGTCTTGGCTATTATTTTCATTCCAGACTTCAATGGAATTTCCCTTAACACTTGCGATTTGTATGCTGTGACCTGACCTACAACATATTTCATATGCTGAAACGTCATCTGGTGCTAGGTTTTGAGGTTACTATTTTTGTATGCCGACCATTATATTTAAATAAATGGGACAGAAACACTCAATATATATGAAGTTAATAAGTTCCTAACTTTTGAGAGATGACAAGCTGACTCCAAAATTTTAATAGTCATTAATTTCTAAATTTTCTCTAAGAAAAAGTTAGATTAGACATGCTAGCTCCTAGCTCACATAGCACCTTTCAAAAAGGATGTCCGATCTGAGGTATGTGCCCAAACTGCCTTTAGGTCTGTCTTGCTGATATTGGCTGGAGTGATAACTGCTGGCTCCAAAGCGCACAACTGACCTCAATGTGCCTTTACCATATAAGGGCTGACATTTGTCGGTTTTTATTCAACAAAAAACTCTTCTGCTCCATCGAATTTTACTCAGACAATGAGGGAAGACGAAAATTCACCCTCAAATTGCTCTTATACTATAGCCCACTCAAAGCTTTGGCTTTTAGGTTTTGACTTAATCTCTGTTTTAATACTGTAAAGCTCTTTTGGGGGTCGTTTAGAATACCTATGTCATTTCTAGGAATTAGGAATTCTCTTAGGCAGCCGAAGTGGAATGCATAAATTTAAAGCGGCGAAAAAAAAAAAATTGCAGGAAATGCCAACCGTGCACACCGTTACTTCAGCTGTTGACAATAACCAAGTTTTGTTAAGTATTGTACCATAAAAACATGGTTCTAAATTTCTTCGCAATATAGTTGTTCGAAACGAGGGTATTAGTTTGTACTTGTTTATGTGGGCGGCGGAGCTCATATTAACGATGTCGGCTAAGAAATAATTATAAAATAAAAACAGCCTGCATTGCATGAATTAAGGCGAAAACTTAACCCAGTCCCCTAAACACCCTTAATTAACATCTTTTCTAACATCACATCCTGTGTTCTTTACCTATAAGAACATTTAAAATACCACTAATTCAGCAATTACTGGGTATTCTCTGTCGATCATTATTTTTGTATTAATTTGATTATTTTTATTATTATTAATGACGCAGTTATAGTAACTTCTAGTTTACCGACGAAGACAAAGTCTATCCTAATCATCACATAGCATGTAAATGTTATTGTTTATAATAGCAATATTAGTAGTAATAATTATGATTTCTCTCCTTCATCGTCACCGCTGTCAGCGTGTACAATACTCCGTTTAAAATTTCAGATCCTACCTGCGTAACCTTTAAAAGTTGGGGATGCTCACTGTCGTTTTTCATCAGGGTAAAACCCCAAGGCGCTCCCCCGTTTAGTGTCACGCAGATGTAATTCCCAGTGCCCATGCTGCCAGATCTCATCAGCAGTCCCCCACGAAAAAGCCTGTCATCAAGGTGTTTGATGCTTGTGGTGCAATCTGCAGCGCTCTAGGAAACCGCATGCGAGCGCAGCTCACGTCGTGGTGGGGGGCCGTTCACTTGGCTCGAGACGAGAGCCGCCCCCCTCCGAGCGTCATTTGTTAAGACCCGCCTACGCGATTTTTTGTTTTTTTTTTTGGTTTATTTTTCTAAAACTTACATCGAAAAATTTTAAATTGTAAAATCCTTTACCTTCGGTTTAAATTTCAAAAGAAAACAGACTCACCTGTAAATCACGGATAATGTAAGAGTTGTTATTTAGTAATAAGACTGCTCATACTCGCAACAGTTTGTTCCCTGGCTGCGTATACATCCCTACTTAGGTCTCTCTGTAGGCCATCCATCATCCATTTGCTTTCTCTTCCGCTTATTCACTACATTGTCGCGGTGAACTTGGAGTATATCCCAAGCAGCACATACCAATTCTTAGTCTACACTTAAATTTGCATTAGTTTATACCGAATTTGCACTATTACTGTTACCTTTACCGCTAGAGTCGGTATTGTTGCTATTTCATTATTCGGCCCACTGATATATGAATATTACGTTAAGGCAAATTTATGTCCAAATTTCACGCAGGCAGTTTTTTTCTTGACTACAACTTCTGTCCTTTGCCCTACTGTCAATAGCCTAGGACGATGCTATACAACACTGCCTTTTATTCTCTATTTGTATTTTCTTTTTTGTACTATCTGCGTAAACATATACGTACCTAGCATACTTTTATCTTGTTAAAGTAAATCATCATCCAAACAAGTCCTAAGGGCACCCTGACACTAGCTAGGCGCTTTATGAAGAGCCAGACACCCGCTGCTGCCCGTTGAGCAAACACACAACGCTCATATAACGTTGTGTTAAAGTTGTGGATACCTTAGTGCCAACAGTCACTTCTATTAGACGTCACAGATGAGATGAAAATAGGTTGGTAGCAGCGTAACATGTGTACATCCCCTCAACCCGAAGCCTACGCATTTTCTCACAACGTCCAGTCTGTTACTTGCATCCAGTCTGCCTCAGTCGCGCGGTAATGAGCCAACCGTCACTTTCGTGGCGGCAAACGTTGTTTCTGGGGGAATTTCAGGAAAGAGTCCGTTGTAATGTAGAATAACGGTGTATTATACGGCACTTAAAATGATTAATTTTACGTTAAAAGTGTATCTGTTGGTCGTGTGTTTGTCTTTTGGAGAAATATAAACAGTTTATTAAAAAAAGTAAGATATTTTTCTAGATCGTCCTTGATATCTCCAGTAAGAAGCAGGAGACGGAGACATCTTGCTTCTGAACAAGGAGGTTTTAATAGCAGCCACTAGTTTATTAAATTACAACAATTAAAATCAAAACACACACAATTTCACAATAAAATCAAATGTCAATACAATATTAAAATAACAACAACAGACCCTTTCTTATCCTATCCGTTAACCATGTCTTAACAGGGACTAGTAATAATAGGGAGTACATTTTTTTAATCTTTATCATACATCAATTAAATACAATAAAACAACGAATCCATCAAAACTGATATTCATCTTCAAAACAGATTTCAATTAACTCACTAGTAGTGAAGTCAATACACAAATAAAGTCAATCTAGCAAAACAAATCCATTAAAATCCCATCTACATCAAACAGGCTACAAATGCAAAACCAAACAGGCCTATTTTTAATACAACCAATAGTAAAAACTAGGATAACTCTAATACAGTGATAAGTAACAATAAAAACAAATAAATATATTGCCTTTCAATAATAATAAGTGAATACCACACACGTTAACTACGACTCGACAGAACAATGCAACCTGGGGGTTAGCCTTGCTAGCCCCCACACGCATAAACATGGTGGGAGAAACACATAAAATAGCACACTACCCACAATTCCACGTGCACCCCAAAGGAGGCGCCAGTCCATGCCTCTACATTGCCCCCGTCTTGGACAGGAAAATGAGGAACAAGCTCTTGTCCATTATGGAGAATGTTTTCCACCCTCTGCACGCAACAGTTATGGCACAGAGGAATGTCCGCAGTGACCAACTACATTCCCTAAGGTGCACCGAGGAACATTTTCACAGGTTCTTCATTCCTGAGGTCATCAGGGCATACAATACTGCCATAGGCTAATCTTGAGACGGTCAGACACCCAGCGAGTCGCCAAATGGATCAGTGAAAGATTCATAGTCACTCTTTACGTATTTATTTTTTTAGTGCACATTCAATTGTATTACCATACTACTTTATTATTAACTGTTATTTTTGTATTAATTACTTGTATTTGTTGTTTTCACTATTGTAGTATTGTTGTTGCACTATATTACTGTTGCATTTGTTATGCTTCGGTTCATTTTGCACAGTCAATTGTTGTATATTGTCTCTGCTACCATCATAGATGATTGCTCCATACCATTCCTGCACTGTTATGGTGCCTTGCACTGATATGGTGATCACTATTGTACAGTACTGTGACTTGTGATCTACAATTTTTTATCCTTTATCTTCTGTTTTGTTAAATGTGTTGTTGTTATTGTCTATATGTGTGCTGACCAGCTCCCCTGTGTTGGGTGCCTCCAGCTGCCTGCAGCTAGTTCCGCCCCAGCACCGCAACCATGGCTGCATTGGCGACTCTGGCTTTTTTCATTGTTCCACCAGTGGTCAATGCCGAATCCAGCAGCCCTGGATACATATAGGGTTTTGGTCCCTTCCCTCCCCAGATGTGGTTGTTGATCAGCATTACCAAATGTGAACTTTGGAATGCGAGTTCGGCATTCATCCTGTATGGGGTTGATTTGAGTGCCCGTGGAGGTTATCACAAGATTGTGGTTGATTTGAATTTCAGGATGGAGTGTGACATCACTCTGTGGGGCTAACAACGAGGCCATGGAAAGGTGGAAGGGCCTTTTCTGGCTTTAGTCCCACTTGAGGTTTTTTGATGTCTCTCCTCCTGAGAAGGTAAGTGCAACAATGTTTTGTTTGAGCACTTGTATGTGCTGGTGTATTTTCAAAGAGTGCTCTGTACCTTTTGAGTTGCACTTTCAATTTGTCAGCCAAGCCCCTCACAGGACTGGCGGCTGGGTTGCGTCCCTTTTAATGGATTTGAAGTCTGGATGGTGTTTTGTGGGTTTTAAAAGAACACGCCGATTTTTATTTTCTGGTCGTTGAATGTATTGTATATTTATTTGCCCTGCACACTGTTTTAATATTTATTTTTTATTATTGTGTTTTAAGCATGGTGCTTTGTTTGTTAAATTTATTGAAAAGACATTATTGTTATATTTATTGCTTGGTCTCATCGAACTATTTATTGTTGGTATTAGAGTTTTATTATTTTCTAATGGAGTTGAATCTAGTAAATTTTAAACTTCTGCAATTTATTTAATTGTTGTAATACTCCTAGCTGAGAAATCTTAAGGAATATATGGTTTATCTAATGGTCTTTTCTGAGTGTTGTTATTGATTTTTTTGTGTTTGTTGGAACCTAATTGGAACACAGTTTTGATGGATTCCAGTTGTGTCCTTTGTATTTTAATTGATGTATATTAAAGTTTTTGAAAAAAATAACACATGCTTTTGAGTGGAGAGTTTGGTTTAGACATGGAAGTTTGAAGTTTGTAAAGATGTTTTTGCAGTTTAGAGTTTTGGGAAATAGAGTATAAATTCAAGAAATGTGTCTGGCAAGCAAGAAAAACTGTAATACATGCATTGCACATTTTCATGATGTTGGTAGGGAACGAAATCGATTACAAATTTTCAACTTTGAAAGTTGGTCGGATGACCCTACCATCCTTACACAAATCTACGCCTGTGCTCAGTTTGCTGCAAAATAAGATATCACCTTGGCTCGTTCTCTGAGCGCCCGCACGAAACACGGACACGTGCCGCCCGCGGCGACGGAGCGCTGCCTGCACACGGCTGACGTTTGAGGAATCCCACTATTCGGCGCATGCGCAAAGACAGCGGCGATGGGCGCCGCTAACGAGGAATCGGCGCCGGGCTGGACTTTGACGTGGCGCTCCGCTAACACTTGGACCTTCTTCAGTCAGACGATTTTTCCCGTTACACAGGTAAATCACATAATTCGGCTCTTTCATTATATTAATTATATATCATAGTGGCAAACATAAAACGAAATAACTGCATTTTTGCGGCGATGTGCAACTTTATGCAAATTTATATAGAGTATTTCTGACAAGCGTTATAAACAGAACAGTAATATATATTCTTCTGAACCGAAATTCAGATTCAGAAATATCCCTCTGCACGTACGTCATTAGAAACGCCCGTTATGGTCATGCATTATATTTCATGGCTAAAATGCGCTCTAACAAGCGGCAGTGATGTCTTTTAGTGTAGTTTGTGAACGATCTGTTTTTTTCTGAACGAATCTTTTAAAATGAAACTAATATCAATATCAATTGCTCACTGCACTGATTCGTTCAGATTTTTCGTTCAGTTCGTTTACAACTGAGATACCCTCTCTTTTGCCACGCACAGGACAGGGTACACCCTGGACGGGATGCCAGTCCATCGTAGGAAACATGCATGCATGCATGCAATTGCATGTTTTTGGACTGTGGAAGGAAATACAGGACATGTGCTCACACACTGTGGACAGTTTAGACATGCCAGTTAGCCTACACTGCATGTCTTTGGACTGTGGGGAAACATCCCACAAAGCATGGGGAGAACATACAAACTCCACACACAGTCGAGGTATAGGATTAAAACTCTGACCCTGGTGGGGCAAGGCAACAGTGCTAACCACTGAGCCACTGTGCCCTCCACTACAACATTTAATGATACTACCATCAGTGAGCGTTCCCTCTTTATGGTAGTTTCTCAGTATGCATTGCCCCGCTGGGTTCAGGGTATTTACACGGACGGCAGAATGCGCTTAACTGAGGGGTGCATAAATTTCCCCATGTTTTTCATTCCCCATTTGTAAGAGGCCTGGGTTATGATTGTGAGATGGTAATCTGTCAAAATCAATTAAATTTCACCATCATTGTTTGCGTGCCCCAGGAATTTTAATAAACATAATACAAAGACACATTGTGTCTTGGTAGAATGCAGTAGCACTTCTGTAGGTTGTGGTAATGTTTAGTTAGTCTCCTACTATGTTTAGTTGTACATACTTACACTGTATGTTTCTCATTAAAAGTTGTGCATTTTCCATGACATGGTCCGTAACACAATGTAATCTGCATTTTCAAAGGTTACCTGCAAAACACAGGGAGAACATAGAAACTCCATGCATACGGAGCCCAAGGTGGGAGTCGAACCTCCAACACTGCAGGTGCAAGGCAACAGTACTAACCTCTAAACCACCATGTCTCCGTATGCTACCTGATGTGTTTTTACTTGTTGCGTGTTGCTGTTCCTATCGGAACTGTCAAGATTCTACTTATTTCAGAGGTTCCGGGATGATGCATGGAATTCCACCTGATGCATGGAATTCTTGAAACCCTCTGTATACACTGTAGGTTGCCATTCGGAATGCACACCTGTCACCATAACAACTAGGCTGTGGCAGCTTTTGTGATGTCAGAATCATTTGCTAAGATTTTTCTATTTAAAGGGCAATTTCATCTCAGTTTCCGTGTCATTTCCGAAGTGAATGTTCCTGCTGTTTTGTGTGCTTTCATTTTTCTCTTGCTTTTTGAAAAGGTAGGCTGTCATATACTGTACTTGTTAAATCTTTACAAGTTGTGTTTTTACTTGTTGCATGCTGATGCTTGACTGTTTTGGGTGATGCATTTTGTTTTGCTTGTGGTCATTTTAAATATTTAATTTGTGTAAATTAGAGATGGTACATTTGGCTTTGGTTAGTGGACAGAGTTAAGCATTGCCATTGAAATTATATGGCACATTTGTGTGTTGCATGCCTGTTTGCAATTGAAACATTTTGCTTAATGCTGATGTTGTTTGATGCCCTACATGGTGTGGCTTGCGAGAGTAAGCCAAACTTTTTCAGTATACTTTTTAACATACAAACAGCATTGTGACTGCCAGTGGATGCTGGCACAATTTGCAGGCATTTGACCACCATCTATCCCATCCAGCCATCTTCCAGTTGCTTATTTTGCCACTCGGCTTGAATCCTCTCATCGCCTTCTTCTTTCTCCTATCTTCTATCCCCTGCTTGTGCAAGGTCAGCTGTAGAGTATATCAATCGTTATTTATTCCAGTCCAGAGTGTCTTTGGGCGCGACGTCAACTTGCGTTTCGTTGGTCATCCATGGGGCCATTTGTCACGCAGGCTTAGTCGTAGGGCTGTTTTGGCCACTGAGTTGTCATTGCTCTGGATTACATGGCCATACCATCAAAGTCATACACCATGCATCTTCTCATTGATCAGTGCCACGCCCATGATCTTCCGGACGTCATCATTCTTGATGTGGTCTAATGTGGTGTGACCTAGGGTCCATCGTAGCATTCGCATCTCCGTGACATGTAATGTCTGCTTGAGCTTGGTGGAGGCTGGCCAGCATTCGGCCTCGTACATGGCCACCGGCCGGACAACCGATTTGTAGATCTTCGCCTTGAAAATAGTTTGGGATCTTGTGGTCACAGAGGACTCTGGTGACTTGGCGCCAGTTCAACTATGTCGTGTTGGCTCGGGCTCGGGCATCCGGTAGAGTTTTGCCATCCGAACAAACGAGTAATCAGAGGTATTTGAATTTAGTGACTTTCTTGAGTTCTTGTCCATCAACGTGTATGGTACCTTCAGTTTGCATGCCACACTTCATATATTCCGCTTTTTTGGCATTCATTCAGAGACCATTTTCCTCAACCTGCATTTTCCATAGCTGCGTGAGGTCTTCCAGGGCCTGCCGAGATTCTTCCATGAGTAAAACTTTGTCGGTGTACAGGAGCATCCACGGATGTGGTGTTTGGAGTGTGTGTGAAAGGGCCGATCCCTGGTGGATGTTCACGTTTTTGGTAAAAAATGGTGATATTCTGACCGGGCATGAGACGATGCTTGTGGCTTTGTTGTAGAGAAACTGGGTCCATCTGACCTAGGCCTCTGGGACGCTGTGGGACTGGAGGGCTCATCTTGTAAGGTCCGCAGCACACAGTTGTTTTTTGGTAGAATGCAATAGGACTTCTGTAGGTTGTGGTAATGTTTAGTCATTCTTCTACTATATTTTGTCGTACGTACTCTTTCTGAGATGTGATGCTGTGTGTGTCCTATGTGGCAGTGCTTCCTTTTTGAGTGACTTCCTTTTTGAGTGACTTCCTGTGATGAGTTCCAGTGTGTGCCATCCAGTTTGTCCAGACATCCATCCATCTATCGTCTTTTTAGTGTCAAAAACTGAAGTATGTAGTACATCAACTTGTCTGGTCTAAATGTATTGTTAGGAAAGTCAGTTGTTTCTTCCACTAACTGTTTGTCCTTTGCCATTGGACAGACTTTTTTCTCGTTATAATCCTATCTGTTGTGCTGAGCTGGACCCTTTAAATAAACCACTTTGTTTGCTTTCTACAAATGCAGTAGTACTATAGTTTTATTTCCATGCCTAAGTTATTTCATCAAGCAATACACAGCAAATCTGGTGTTCATGAAATCATGAAGCAGAAGCATGGTCACCGCTTGGCAAGCATTTGTGTTTTGTGGCAAATATAATTGAACTGTGGAATAGCTCAGAATTCCACTAGTTAAGCTTTCAGCGGAAAAGCATCAGTGCCACTGTATAATATTGAAATAGTTCTGATGTGTTGTTTTCCATTTCTTTTTTGTGAGATTTTCACAACGGTTTCTTTACGAATATCCACGCAAACAATGAGTGAAATGTGAAAGAGAAAATGTGATTTATATATCTTTGTAATATACATACTGATGCAGTGGTGTGACTATTTTCATGGGATGTGTTGTCCGGCAGATTGTTTGAAACCGCCCCCTTTGGCACGAGACAACCCTGATGACCCCATGTAACAATGACTCAGCCAGGCTACCTTGTCGCACCACCTCCCTCCCAGGCCCAGCCTGACATGGTGGGCTACTATTCTAGCTTTGGGACCCCTGCATCTCCACCTCTGTATGGACACTGTGGGCCTCAACTTCCTGAAACACCATCAGGTAAACACATGGCATCTCCTACCCTCAAGTCACTTTTGCTCTTACTCATCTTTACTTAGTCATACTGTTTTGATTTTGTTACCAAGCACGTGTTTTGGTTTTTAATTTAAGCTTTCGTTTTCTTGTTTGAAGGCATATCCCTAAATGACCAGCCGCCATTGTCCGCCCTTCACACTTTCCCTGTCCAGGCCCCACCGCCAGTGACCACAACATCACCTCCCCGTGGTCAGCAGCTTGCTGGACAGATGGAGGCTATGCGCATTGGTGGATATGGTGAGTCACAGCCACGTGATGCAGAGTTGACAGGTCAGATGTCCAAGCCTTCCTTGTTTCTTTCGTTGTAAATTTGTTGGCATCTGGAGGATATCTGCTTGGTTCGGGCTCTGTCTGACAGTAGAGAGTATCGTTTTTTTTTTTTTTTTTATTTGGTTTTAATTGCTTTTCAGACATGTCTGGGAATCTTATTACTGATACTGTTATGATTTCCTTGATGCCCAGGTCCATGATGCCTTTAATTACCTTACATCCTCACATTCTAATCCGACTCATCAATTTATGAGACTACTTTCTTGATCTTTTAAGATCACATTTCTTCATAAAGTCTGAAAGATGGTTTGTAGATTATCATTACATCCTGGTGATAGAAAATTTGAAAGCACATCAAAGAAAAAGTTCTTCCACGAATCCCTGTTTCATCTGGTTGTTTACCTCTATTTTCTTGCTCTCTCTGCCTCATTTCATCTTTCTCTCCCTCTTTCTGTCCCTCTTTCCACCTTCTTTTGTCTTTCTCTCAAAGGCCATGGTCAAATGCAGGGCTCTCAGTTACTCACCTGGTCCACTAATCCCCAGTCATGCCCACCTGCATCATCACCAGCTATGCATCACCCAGTCCTGCCATCACCTTGGCCAGAAGCCCCTCCCTCTTCTCTGAAAAGCACACCATTATTGGCTGCACCCCAGCCTGTGGGTGCCATGGCAACAGCTCACCTACCTGGCCCTTTTGCTGGGCTGGGCTCTCATAGCATCTATGGATTCGCACAGTGTCCAGGATCTGCTGGACCACCTGGGTTCCCACCTCAAGGTACTGAGCAGTGCCTTGGAAGCCTGAATGCTTAATAATAATTATTGTTTAATATTCTTAAATACTATTAATCTCTTTCCCCTTTTCATGTTTTTGATGAGCCAAAGTGAGCTATCTTAAAACATATCCATCATTTATTTCCTACTTGACTATTGTGCTAATATTATATCATTTTAGTGATACATTCTGCAATGATAAGCTGGCAAATTAGGTTCGACAGAGCAGCGTCTGAGATGGCCAGAAATGCAGTGTATCTCAGTGACTAATTCATGCACGCATTTATACAGCTTCCATTTTTTTCTTTTGAGATCACATGCTGTATAGTGTTCACTGCATCATTAATTTTCACGCTATTTCATGATTGACTAAAGTTTTATGATTTTTGGTTAAGTACCTTCTCTAGCATATGACAGTAATTTTCCCTAGGGACTTGAGGGAACCTAATGTTACCCAACATGGCGTTTGCAGGCCTAATATAAAGATGAGATGGCTGAGCTCTCGTGGTTCTTACAATTAGTGTTGTGTCAGCAGGTCCCTGTGGAGGACAAGTATCTGCGGCCCAGCCCAGATTCCCTGCACAGATGGCTGGACCCCCACAGATAAAGCATGATCTCGACTTCATCCCTAACCCGGTAAGCCCAGAACCGAACCCCAGCACTTCTATGTAGCCTCAAGTTGACAAGGCAGGACAAGGGCATTTGGCAGCTATCTCAGTGAAATTGCCGTTGTCTTTCAAGCATACAGCCCCGAGTCTTTGTTTTCTCTGTTCTTGGTCATTTTTCACTGAGGTTCAATGATTTCTTCAGTACCTGAGTCTGACAGAATTCAGGCTTTACAAATTTTTGTTATTTTTCAGACTTGATTTTATATATATTATGGTGCAGTCATCATCATCACTTTCATTCCTTTTTGAAAGCTCATTGGTTCCCCTCATCTCGCTTCATTCAGCCAACACATCCTCTGTAGCTTTATCTCTAAAGGCCAGTTCATACATAACGCGCTCGGACACACAGTACCAGCCGCCTGGGCAGAATGGTATCATTTTGATGTAAGTGTGGATGGACGTGGGCGAACGACAAGGCGATTTCATCACAGAATTTCAAGTGCGTAACTTGTGACTTTAGGAGAACCAAACGGATAAGCCGAATCCTTATTGCTCGGCCACAAACGTGTGAAGAGAAGTATGTCCTGGCCTTAACACCACAAAAACCTATATAACACCTTTGTGCCAAACGTGATTACTTAATGGAGTGTGGAGACTCCAGTCATGCTGCACCAGTAGTCATATGAAAATAAGTCTCAAACTGAGGCTTTAAAAATGGCAGCAGATTTTGTACACACCTCAGTTCTTCTTCAAAATCTTTATCTTCAAGCATGAGTGTTGTAGAAGAAAGGGAAATGGCATTCTGAGATGTTGATTTTTCTTTCCCAATTTAGACGCAAGTTATCAAGGATGACTGGACCAAACACGGGGGTCAGATGTACAGCACCAAGCTCAGGGGTCAAGTCCCTCCTCTGGTTACCACTGACTTTTTTGTCCAGGACCAGGGTCAGCCTTGCACTCTGCGAAGGCGTCATCGTTTTTGGTTTTTACAGTTTATCGTTTAGACAGAATTCATGCTTTTGTCACCATAACAAAATATGTATGGTCTTTATTGAGAAAGCTCGTAGTTCTTTTCATCACTAACGCGTCAGTCAACACATCCTCGCATGCTCGACAGTGTAAAGCTGTGGTGTCTCCCTCCAGGAAACGCCAGTCCCCGCTTTATACGGTGCACTGCCTACTCATTCCCCTGCACCGCCAACATGGCTCAGCAGAGTCACATTCCCCTGGCTGCAGTCATCAAACCCTTCGCCGCTGTCCCAAAGGATGAGGTAGGGACTCATTTTTAAAGGGCTTCCAAAATGTTCCCTTTTTCTGCCGCAGCGGTTTAAGTACTAAAACCACACAGTAGCTTGGGCACTGAACAAGAGCCCCGTTTTTGTCCATGTAACTTGATTAATCTTTCATGCCATCTCAAGTGACATTAACAGCACGTTAAATTAAGTTCATAAAGCACTTTGCACAGTCTGATTTGAAAGTATTACTTCAGTATCTGGAGTTGATTGTAGGGGAGGCATGGTATGTGTGGGATTATTTGGACACAGCCAGTGTGGTCTGAGAAGCAGCCCCTGTAACCCCAGTCTTGCTGTGGAGAGGTGCACAGCACCAACATGCCTTTTAAGGCAATGTTAGTGTGACTAACAGGCCCCAAATTGGCAAATGTCGCATTTGGAGCAGAGTGTACCATATGAAAGTATTAAACAAAGTTAAGTCAGAGCAGAGCTTAAAATAGGACCCAGTCAGGAAATCCAGGCGCGCTGTGGGTTACCATGGTGAAACACATTCATTCTGTTATACTTTAAGTGATTGAACATATTAGGTTGAAGTGAATAATGATAATTCAAGACAAAAGCATTTAGAGCATCACAAAGAGTCTCCAAAGACCCACAAACCTCCCCAGCTCTGTGCAGAGGATCCTCACAGGACCTCTCTTCCAGCCAGTGTGCCCCTAATTTCCTAGAGCATATCTTTAATGTAGCCTTTCACAACCTGTGATAAGCCCTCAGTCAGACTCCTGCCCAAAAGCCAGCATGCACTAAGCAGAGTTTACTTATGGCCTTAACACTCTGCCTGAATGCATCTAACTGCTGGATCCAATATTGTGTTGACCATGGATTTTCATATGGCTTATGAACCATTTCAGGTACATGGAATCAGTGATTTCGCTGCATATAAAATTCATCCTGAGAATGGTATTAGGGCATGTTTAATAAACAGTTCTCCTGCACTACTTGGAGAACATGAGTAAACTAAACTCGTAACCAACCCTCTGAGTGGGTGGACGTTTGTGACCTCAGGTCAAGAGTTCTGCCTTGCCTTTGTTGGATTCAACGGTCATAAAGATTCACTTGTTGTATATTTGCTGGGCATCGTTTAGAAAGCCTGTTGAAGACAGCTCATGTCACAGTACTGTCATTTTAGTGTCTTAGCCTAGGTCTATCCCAAAGGTCAATCCCAAATCTCCAGCTCCCTGACCCCCCCCACAGGAGGCCCCTGCTTAGGACCCCCCCCATTCACACGACTCCTTAAAGAGGCAGTTCTTCATTGTTCTTCAGCCTGCTATGTGGTAGTGCAGCTGAACATTTTGATTTATTAGAGGTTTTATGAATATGTATTTGTGACTTCTCTTTATATCTGTCCATTTAGTCAGGAACGCACCCTTCTGTGCCAAGCAACACAGTGCGTCTTTAACGGTCACTCCTATTTCCTCTGTCAGTCTGTGATGAAGTGCATGAGTACAGTACACATGCTTGGGTTGTTCTGCTGAGACGATTCTCAGTGTAGCCACTCAAGACATGTGACATGGGCTACCTTCTGTGTCCCCTTCCCTAATGCTTTTGCAGGCTCCCCTGTACGAAGTGGACCATGGTGAGAATGGACCGCTTCGCTGTGACCGCTGCAGGGCCTACATGTGCCCCTTCATGCACTTCATCAATGGGGGGCTCCAGTACCGGTGTGGCTTCTGTAGCCACATTAATGAAGGTGAGGTCTTCTGTACTCAACCCCCTACATTCCTGTCAGGGAGGGGCTTGGGACTCTTTCCAATGGCTGAGAGCCTTTTTACTCAATGTATCACCAAGTATCTCCAGCTTATAATAGTGTTACAGTCAGATCATGGAACAGGTCAAGGCAGCAAAGCCTTGTTCTGTTCAATTCTGACATTAATCCACCATCTGAGAAAAAGATTTGTCCACATTTTTGATTCTGAAGCCACCATTTATAGATCTGTCATCTCACTAGGACAGCCTGTTTGCCAGCAGCTGGTACTTTACAGTATTGCTCAGTTAACTAGATGTATTGAAAGCACCTGTTTTTCCCCATGTTGTCATGACCACATGTTGATAAAATCATACAATTTATTCACAGTGCCGAAATTCTACTTGCGAAATCTGGACCCCATGGGCCGAATGCTGGATGTCTGTCAGAGGCCAGAGCTGTGTCTGGGCTCCTATGAGTTCGTAGCCAGTCTAGACTACTGCAAGGTACGACTGTTAAACCTTTGCTCTGTGCATGTTTTCCACCTGATGAGGTACTCTGCTGCTATGATAACCTTCATCTCCTCAGACAAGTAAACATGCATAAAAAAAGACGTGACCCAAAAACAGATATTTTTGTTTCACTTGGTGGGTACATGTCCCAAGATGCACAAAACTGCATGGATTTTTTGAGGTTTCCCATGTCCAGATGATCAGAGGAGGATGTTCTTCTGTATCTGTTGATGGGAAGATGTAGGCCCTGGTACACGGAAGTCTTGCCTCGAGAGATCTGCAGGCATCTGTGGGAGGTTTAGGTTTTGGCAGTCTGGTTGCATTTTTTATTTTTTTTGCTGAGAATGATAAAGCTGCAGGATCTAAAATAACTTTATATGCTTTTTGGCTCAATGAAGGTCAACTCAGCCACTTTAATTAACTATTTTTTGCTGTTGCTGCCCATCCTGACTTTGCCGAGGTATTAGATTAAGCCTGAAATAGTCTGGCGGGCAGTAAAATCACTGCCTTGCTCTATTTGGATGATTGTTTGAAGCACACTTTAAACAAAACGTGTAAGGTGATTTCTTGTCACATGCTGCACTGTAGCTCTGGAAACCGTTTGCTGTCTGACAAGTTTTTTTCTCCCTTTGTTGTATATAACCTAAACATTTGTCTCATAATATTGAGGTCATAGGAAAAAAACAGATCTACCAGCAAAGTAGGAACCAGTTAGAAAATGAAAGGGTAAAATGGAAGCTGGAAGGTAGAAATGGAGGGATTAAAAAAAAAAAACATGAGCTTTGCTCAGAAGAATATTATAAATGGTTTCTGGATACCGCCAGAGCGTGGTGTGTTATGAAGCCTTTGACCTAGTGAAATGTCATGCAGACTGAATAAATGTATTCTTTTCTGGGGCTTTCAGATATTTAGATTTTGGTTGGTTATACACAGTAACTGAAGAATGGGTAGCCCTCAAACATGCCATGTTTTAAAGCATGGACTGACCTGCAGGTTGCTCAGCACATTTTAATTAGCACCCCATTTATGGCAGGACATCCTATTTGCTAATAATTTTTTCACTAAAGCAATTAAGAGTTGAGACTGGCTGTGATAATTCAGAGTCGAATTTGAGTACTTCTGCATTAATAATAACAGTTACGAGTGCTGATCAATTACCCTTAGCTGTATCTTATCCTTTTAAAACAGGAAGGATTGATGGGTTTTAAAGTTTCTAACTGGTGCGTGACCTTGCCTGGTTCAGTCTGCCACAGTTTAAAGGGCCCATATGCATATGACCGTCTTTGGGTTCCTTCACATGATCACTTTCACCCGTGTCATTTTCTGGTCCACCAGCAGAACAAACAGCGCCCCAGCCCAGCGGCATTCATCTTCATGATTGATGTGTCATACAAAAATGTCCAGAGTGGAGTGGTTCACCTGCTGTGTAAAGAGCTGAAGACACTGCCTGACCGCCTGCCCAGGTAAGTTACAGCCCACGTTCTGTCAGTGACAAACGGACACCAGAGCCCCATTCACTGGGCTTTTTCAGCAGACCTAATGACCACAGATAAGCCACAGGGAGTTCAGTTTACTGTACTTGTTGCAACAGACTTTTGGCTCTATTCATATGATCTGCCTTGGTTTGTTATGGCACATGTAAAGAAAATGTAATGCCATCCATTTTGGTTCTCCTGCAGGCTTCATGGCTTGTTTTGGAGTGTCTTTAAAAAGGTATCAGAACAGATTACTTCTCATTGCCCTTGTTGTTCTGCTTTCTTCAGATAGCATTTCAAGTACAAACCATTCTCTTCTGAAACCTCAGGCTCCTGAGAATTGACCAGAAATATTTAAGACTGTAAAGACAATTTTTTAAGGCAAAGTTATTTATCATTATAATTTGTCGAGTTTCTGCAGTTCTTTGTAGATGACTGTCTACAGATCTGCATGTGTGGCAAGAAGTTGTCATTGATAGTGGGATGCCTTTCCTGAGAAGAGACATAAATTCTGGATTGAAATGCAGGACTAAATTTAGGTTTCTATAAATCATTTTTCAGCCAAGTGTTAAGCTGTGTTTATGAAGTCTGTCTAAGACTCTACCCAGCTCAAAGGTCTATACACCACAGCTGGACAGACTGCAAGTAGCATAATTGTTCTCTGATCCTGTTAACACTCAAGGGCATGGAATTTATGTGGTTTGGGGTTTGTGTTGCTACCAATGCGTAACCTGTTCATGGAGATCAGGCTCTGCTTTACCAACTCGAACACATACACTACTGTGCAGAAGTCTTGAGCCACCCCTCATTTCTTTATATTTTGATAGGAAAATGGGACAATAGGTACAGTGATTTATTGCAACATCATCTGATATCATCTGTAATCATCTGCACCTGTTTCTTCACTGGTTCATGCCTTAAGTTAGATGGCTTTGTTATGCCTGAATGATTCATACGTAGGTCACTGTGTGGCTTAACAAACAAAGAACATTCCTCTGAAACTGGCCAGGTACAGAGACTGGACTGAAAATGAGAGCCAATAACTTTGAAAGTCCTTCAGGAAGCCTGGAGAACTATTCTTCAAGGCTACATTAAAAAAATACAAGTCCGGCTCTTTGGAAGCAAAATATGGAGAAATATGGGGTGGCTCAAGACTTTTGCACAGTACTGTACCTGGTAGGAAGTGTCTCTTCCTACGCCAGTCTAACACAATACCAGTGCTGCCTGGAAGCTGGCCATTTGTCAGCATCTGTAGGATAAATTAAGATATGGCCAAAGTAGAAGAGGAAAAGAGCCAAATACAGAACCAAAGGGTGTATAAAAATGTTTTGGACTGCATAAAAGTCATTTCTGGTACTGGAAAATTGCATGGATGGAAAAGTGCCTGATTTGTATATGTGTGAAATATTTGTGGGATTTAAAGTAGTGCTTAACAACACGTGGTTTAATTTAAGGATTCTGCTAAATCTCAGAATTTTACGTCCTAGAACAGTCACATTTTTTGCATGTTGTAGTGTTATACGGTAAGCATGTCCCTGTATTCAGGTGGGTTTGGTTGTGCTTAGTATAGGTACTGACTACTGAATTTGGTTTTTCTGCCATTTCAAGTTTTCAATTCAGTTTTATTCATGTAGTACCTTTAAACAAGGGGCATTGTCACAAAGCACTTTAAAGAGTCTTGGGCTTGGTGGCCCTGGAGAGTAAGCCTGAAGTGAAAGTGGCAAAGAAAAACTCCTTGGGAGAGAGGAAAAAACCTTGGGAAAGATCAAACTCAAGGGGGAAGCCTATTTTCCCCTGGATGTCACCAGGCAGTACAAGTTTGCTTAATTTTAGCACGAGGTAACTATGGGCTGATGACGGGACAACTCAGGTATACAGGTGTGTTATGGAGCAGGCTGGCTAGTATCACCCTCTGGAGGCCTACAGTGTGCTGCCTTTTACAGCAGGTTTGTAACAGAATAACCAAATGGAAAAATGTGCCTGTGTGAAAAAGACATGGTGGTTTTTTTTTTTTTTTGAGGTGGGGCGGGTGTTTTGCTTGAGGAAACTTTTGGCTTGTATTGTTTGTGCAGCTCTTCAGGATGATTCATGACTGGGGAAGTTGTTTCCCAAACTTAAAATATACATAGTACTCCAAAAGTCCATGGCACACAAGATAAGCCACCAGACTGAACACATCATCACAGAGATGTTTATGCCAGTGCTGTGTGGATGTAGTGAAGTCTTTGAACACCAAGAGATATTAAACACTTCTGCTCTGTATGCTTGAACATCACATTGCCATGGGCACAGCTGTACCCAGCAGCAACAACTCGGCAAAATGTATCCGCACATTCTGTCTCTGGAAACTCCCACAGTCTCACTCGACTGCTTGAACTGGTCTCATTGCTATGTAAGCCTGGCTTTTACTGCTATCTTGTTGCTGTTTTTTATGTTTTAGGGAGGACGGGGCCAAGAAGTCCTCCATCAAGGTGGGCTTTGTCACCTACAACAATGTCCTGCACTTTTACAACGTGAAGAGCTCCCTGGCTCAGCCCCAAATGATGGTGGTGTCTGATGTGGCCAACGTCTTTGTGCCCCAGCCTGATGGTTTCCTCGTTGACTTCCAGGAATCCCGATCCAACATTAATAAGTACAGTAGATTTGAATCTCATCTCACCTGCTCTTACTTAAAATGAAAGCATCTGCATCTGATGGGTAGATGGTCATCAGGATGGAATTTAGCTAGGAGATCAGCAAGGATTGGCAGACTTTCACAAATCTGCAGAAAGTCTTTTATTTTATGTTGCGCTAACGGTTGTGTATAAACACCTCTATCTGCTCGCTCTAACCCTCTTTCCTACCCTAGCCTGCTAGACCAGATCCCCAACATGTTTGCCAACACCAGCGAGTATGAGACGGTCTTTATGCCAGTCATCCAGGCGGGCGTGGAGATGTTGAAAGTGAGCAAGGCGCCAGGGAGACATCGATTGTTTACAGAGCTCAGCTGAGGGCTTTAGAGTTCATCTGTCTTTTGCCTCTTAATGAATCAATGATGGACACGTACTCCGTCTGAAAATCTTCCCTGTGTAAGATCGAAAGAGTGGAGGATGGAGATTATACAGTCCTGCTCGGGTACACTCCTCTGTCAGAGTACATCTGTTAATAGGAGTAATCAGGAGAAAGCTTATGCTCTATCACTCGTGGTATTAGTAGAATAAAATCAACAAAACAAAAGGCAAAAGTAAGGCATGAATCTCAGAATAACCATTCAGGCAGTAATTGACATGGCTTTATCAAACCATCCTCACTCTGATATTACTTATCCTTAGAATTTGTCATCCAAGTCTGTCTGTGACCTCATTAGAAAAAATGATTTGTTTAGAGTCAATGCTAATAATCATTGGGTATGTGGTTGGTGGACATTGCCGACTCACTAATGCCCCCCCCTACTCTCTCCGGTGTAGGCAGCAGAATGCAATGGGAAACTTTTCATCTTCCACTCCTCTATCCCAATGGCCGAGGCCCCTGGGAAACTCTGGGACAGGGAGGACAAGGCACTCATCAACACGGGGAAAGAAAAGGTGTGACCCCACCCCACCTTTAATCGATACTTAGCTGGATAATATAAAATGTTACCCTTAAACTCTGATTATGCAGTGTATCAGTTTCAGGGTACACCTATTTTTTGTGTTCTTCAAAGGATTCCTATTCAAACAGCTGGTTTGAGTAGATGTCCCATCTCTTTGTGTTTCAGCGCCTCTTTCAGCCAGCAAGTGGGGTCTACGAGCAACTGTCCAAGGACTGCATATCCACTGGCTGTTCTGTGGACCTCTTTCTCTTCCCTAACCAGTATGTGGATGTGGCCACCATGGGAGACGTCCCACTGCAGACCGGGGGATCCGTCTACAAGTACAGCAACTTCCAGGTGCGGCTGACGTATGCAACATGCACCACTGGCTAATGTCATGTCGGCTGTCTTTCATCCTTGGTGCCCCTCTGGAGTATAACTGCAATTGTAGAGAAACTGGAACCTTGTGACCTTTCAGGTCGAAGTCAACGGGGACCAGTTCCTGAGAGACCTGAGGAGAGACGTGGAGCAGCCACTCGCACTTGACGTCACCATTCGGATCCGGACCAGCTTGGGTGAGGAAAAGCCACAACTTGCAAGCTGGAGGACTACTTGTAGAAATGCAGAATTTTTTCTGAGCAAGTGATTTCAATTAGCTTTTTGTGCTTCCTACAATTTTCGGAACTCTCGTGGATTAATTACCATAATATTCATGAGTCATTTATGACAGGCCTGTTATTCTGGTAGAACTAGCATTTATGGTGAGTGTAGTTCCTCTTATTTGAATGTGATATTACAGCCCAGAGGTTCCTATTGTAGTGTGACCTATCAGGAGATAGAGTCTGCCCCAGCCACATGCAGATGTCTGTATCTATCTCAGGCTTCCGAGCCACCGACTTCTTTGGGTCTGGCTACATAAGTAGCACCACCAACGTGGAGATGGCCGCCATGGACTGCCACAAGGCTGTGACCGTGGAGTTCAAGCACGACGACACACTCAGTGAGGACACGGGGGCTCTGATTCAGGTGAGTTGGTCGCTCTGGCAACTTCCCCCTCCTTCTTTTTCCAAGAGGATGTGTTTCAGCAGGCCTTGCTCCTGGCTGCAGTGTGCCATGCTGTACACCACCTTGGGTGGCCGGAGGCACATTCGTATCCACAACCTGGGCCTCAGCTGCTGTTCCCAGCTACAAGATTTCTACAATAGCTGCGAGACCGATGCACTCGTCAACTTCTTCGCCAAATCAGGTTTGCTACTTTCTCACTTTAAACGTGACCATCTACCACTGGCCTTCTAATGCTATATTCTTTATCCCGTCGTCCTGCTGGGTAAGTGATGGGAAGAGGGCTGGATGGATGCTAATTTACCTCCCGAACCCAAATCGTGACCTGAAGAGCTCCAAGTCCTTTACACTCTACCTGGGATCTGCATGCTCTAAGGTTGCCATTGACTTTGGAATGTCATCCCATCTCCCTGCCAGCATACCGTGCCATGTTGCACCAGCCATTGAAGGCGGTGAGGGAGAAGCTGGTCACCCAGACGGCCCACATACTAGCCTGCTTCAGGAAGAACTGTGCTGCTAACTATGCCATGAGCCAGGTCAGCCTCACTGTCCCAGTCCCCTGCATAGTGGCCCTCTAGTGGTTAGGCCTCCACTGTGCCTTTACTTGGCTTTCCAAGAATACAATTTTACTCAAAACTCTTCCCTGTGACCTTGCACTGGATAAGCAGTTGAAAGATGGAATGGATGGATATTTCATTCACTTTTCATGTATTTGCCAAAATCAACAGAAATGGAAAAAAAAACATGATGAACTAAATGGAAAAATTTTAACCATACAAAAATCAAAATGATTAAAAAAACTAACCAAAATCAAAAAAATCCAAAAAATTCAGCACCTACCACTCTGCAGCACGAGCATACATATATATTTACAAAGACATATTTAAGGCGATTTAGAGTTACCCAATTACCAAAGCATTACCAGTGAAGACAAAACGCAGAGCCCACATTCAAGCCTAGACTAGAATATTGGGCAACACTGCCACCTGCTGCTTGTGCAATGGTCTTTTCTATGATCCACACACGTTTAACTCTGGAACACTAGTCTTCTCCCTCAATAACACGTGTAGTATGTAACAGTCATGGCAGTGTAATAGAATAGGTCCTCTGGTGGCCAGTCTATGCCATTACACTGTTGTTTCCAAATGCACCACAGTTTCTCACAGAACTTCTGCCAAATGCATTACATGCAATATCAAGTGTTTAGGATATCTAATCATTCTAATTGCATACACTCAGAGCACAGAAAATGGGTGTGCTTTTCTTTTCTGTCACACAAAATGCTTTTGTTTTAATCTGTTGTGGCCATTGCACAATTCTTTCCTGCACAATCGTATTCAGAATATTTAAAAGAATATGTTAGCTTTAGATTAGATTAGTGGACATCTGACAGGGAAGCTAGAGACGAATAACATATTGCCTTTTCTCTTTGCAAGACTCTATTACCAATTTTTTGACGTACATTTTACACAATTTTGCTATCTTAATGGGACTCCCTCTCAAAATGGATGAATGTAGGAAAAATTAACAAGAATTAGAAATGCCAGTGTATCACTGAAGCTTACCAACAGTGTGCTTATGACACACATAATAATTGTTGCAATTTTGACTAAAAATGGAACCTGCATTGACATGACAGAACAGTGGGACCATGCATTGAAATGACTGAAAAGTGCGACCATACACTGATAAGACTGAAATGTGGGGCCATACACTTACTGTATATGACTGAACAGTGGGGACATGCATTAATATGACTGAAATGTGGGGGCCATACACTGATATCATTCAAAAAATGAGAGGATGTTTTTCCTCTGTTGTTTACAGGAATCACAAAAGCATGACCTGCTATGGGTCCTTGGGAAAATCATATGCAAATGTTGTCTGTCTGTGACTACCCCCAGCTGGTCCTGCCTAGGAACCTGAAGGTTTTGCCAGTGTATATGAACAGTCTCCTGAAGAGTACCACCCTGATGGGCAGCAAGGAACTCTCCATAGATGACAGGGCTTTGCAGAGGCTGACAGTGTTAGGAATGGGTGTGGAAGAGACACAAGCCTTCTTCTACCCACGCCTCATTCCACTGGTGAGCTTTTAGGACATGTCCGGATAAATGTGGCACAGTGACTTACACCTCCAGAGGTGGGGGCTTGAATTTGTGTGTGTGTGTGTGTGTGTGTGTGTGTGTGTGTGTGTGTGTGTGTGTGTGTGTGTGTGTGTGTGTGTGTGTGTGTGGAGTTTGCATATTTTCCCTCTGTTGTACTCCAGTTTCAACCCAAGGTCCAAAAACATGCAGTTAAAATTATTGGCATCTCTAATTTGCCGAAAGAGTTTGACTGTGTGTGTATGTATCTGCCTTATACTCAGTGCTGCCTGGGGTAGGCATCAGGCCCCCCTGCAATCTGAATAAATAATTATAAGATGGATTGATAACAGTACAGTGTTAACATGTTAACTTGTTTCTGACCCCTCTCTTTTCACAGCTTGACCCTGCCTTAGTTGCCACAAGGATCCCACCGTCTGTGCCCTGCAGAAAGGAAAGTCTTTGTGAGCAAGGGCTCTACCTGCTGGAAGATGGGCTCCAGATGTTCCTGTGGCTGGGCCAAGGCTGCCCCTCTGCTATAGTACAAGGCATCTTTGGAGTGCCATTCTTCGCCCACGTTGTGACCATAGTGAGAGGCCCCTCCCTGTGCTAGCATAGATGGCTAAAAATGATTACATTTTAAAATATTACTACTTAATAATAATGGCAATTTTCTGTAATTCCTATATCCAGTTATATTGGATAGATTTATTATGACCACATACTGCGGATTAAACATGGTCCAACAGCAGGTCCATTCTGAGATTACCTGTTCGATGCTTTTCCCACAGAGCACCCTACCAGAGCTGGACAACCCTCACTCCAAGTGGCTCCATGCCATCATTGGCTTCATCAACCAGCAACGGCCTAACTGCATGAAGGTATGTAAGCTGAGACTAATGGATAGTAACTAGCGGTGTAACAATAGAGAATTCACGGTCTGGTACACACCTTGGTTTTTGGTTCACTGTTCGGTGAAATTTTAGCTACAGCAGGAAAAACAGAGTTTGTTTTGAAATTGTTTTATTAAAATTTCAAAAACACAAGCACGATTAGGAACAGCTGTAAACCAAACAGAAGGCAGAGTGTATGTCAATATGCCACAGTAACAAAACGTAAGAAATGCTTATTTGCACATTGTAAAATGAATGAAAATTCAAAAATGAGACTGCATCACAACAACCATAATGAACCTTTGCAGTAAAGATTTTCCAATTTATTTTCTGAATTCAGTACTCAGTCAGTAGCAGACTTACTCTACTGCAGCTTCAAGTTTTTTGCCCCAGTCGTACACACACTTATGATGTTGTCTCAAATGAGACTGTGTTAGATACATTTGCAATACATTTGTAGCACTTAGCCAATAAAATATGTTGAATCTTGAAAAACCTTAGCAGTTGTTAACTGGCTGTTAAAGTGATTTCATTAAGAGAGCTAAGTGCATAATCGTTATCTTCTTCCTGTTTCTTTTGGCGAGGGTCGCAGTGATGTGCATAGTAGTATTTTAGTAATATTTCCAAAATAATGCTGCTTTGAAATGCACATTCTGCAGTGAGTTGCATAGGTAAACAACTTAGAAATCAGTGTGTAATGAGGAGCTTTGCATAAATGATAAGGCTGAACTCAGAGCAGTATAATGATTTTTGTTGCTTGGGAGTGATGGCACCAACCATGTGACCCCCGTCTTTGTCTTCCAGCTCCTGGTGGTCAAGCAGAAGGACAAGATGGAGACACTATTCTTACAGCACTTGGTGGAGGACAAGGGCCTCCATGGTGGTGCCTCCTATATGGAATTCTTGTGCCATATCCAAGAAAAGATCACTGAGCTCCTCACCTGAACCCTGACACCCTCCACTTAGCAGTCTCATTGTTGATACTGCTCCCCTCATCGCCGGCTCGTAATTACCGTTAGTTTCGTGGGGGTCGTCAGTTCGATGGTTTCACTGTATGTTCGTAAGTCTGCCGAGGGACTTGGCTCCTTTTGGAGTCTGCACCACTGTTTCCATTGCTTGTGAGATGGCAAAATCGATGGTGCGGGTGGGGGGCAGGCATATTGTGTTTGGTTGTTTTGTTTATTTTTGTTCTTTTTCCCCTTTATTTCTTCAGTTGTTTGGGAGGGTGAAGTGTTTTCCTCAATAAACATGAATAAAAAAATGAAAATGGAAAGGAAGCATTTAAAGTTTCTGGTATTTTATATATCAAAATGGAGACGAGTATCCTGCTTGATGGGAAGTATTGCTTGTTATTTTTATGTGTTCTTTCTGAATCATTTTAATGTATTTTAAAGCTGACATTTTCATTTTTCCTATGGAATACTTCAGTTTTTCAGAAAATGTTCAGCACATTTTTCATTACTGAAGAACTTTTTTTAAGAAAAGAATTATTTACAATTTTACATATGTATGGTGTAGACAGTATGTCTTTCTAACATTCATAACTTGGCAGAAAAATCTGGTCTGTCACTTTCAGCCATTGTCATGTTGTAAAGCTATGCGCCGTGTGTGATACCTTTTGTAAGCATTTGTTTTCCTCATACACAAAACAAGCAATGGGTAATGCTTGCAAACTCTTTGAATTCCACTCTGCCTTAAACTATTCTTTAAACCTCAAACAAAAATATTGTAGAAGACGGACTTGTGCTGCCCTTAGGGTGCACCCCAGCGTGCACTGGGGTTTGTAACTAGATGTAAATAATGTTAAATGTGTTTTTTAAGTGTTGCGCACTGTTGTGTTATGTTGCCATGTATTTTGAAAGCGTCGTAGTATAGTTGGTCAATTGGCGTTTGTGTGCCGCTGGCGTCCACTTCTAGTTTGAAGCATCTATTAAAATTAGGGGTGGCCAACACAGAGGAACTACGAAGTAATGACTTAACTGCCTCAAAGGCAGATTGACACTCGGGAGACCAGACGAAAGGAGCGGTTTTACAAAGCAGGTGGGTTAGTGGCAATACAACACTGGAGAAATTCCTACAAAAGCAGCGTAATAACCTGCCATCCTCAGGAACCTTCTAACGTCTCGTTTCGTTTGTGGAACTGGGAACGAGTCGATAGCCTGGACCTTCGCGTTCAGAGGTTGGACCAAACTGACCCACCAAGTTCCCCAGGTAGGTGACTGTACCCTGTCCAAATTCACACTTTTCCAAGTTAAGAACTAGCGACACCTTTTGTAACTGAGTAAAAACTTGTTCTAGCAATAACATATGTTGATCCCAAGAGTTCGAATACACGACTACATTGTCAAGGTAAGCTTCACAATTCTTCACATCTCCTAAGACTTTGTGCATCAATCTCTGAAAGGTGGCTGGAGCATAACGTAACCCGAAAGACATAACGGTATATTGCAGGAAGGTGTCGGGCGTAGCGAAAGCAGAAATTTCCGAAGGACGTTGGGTAAGGGGCACCTGCCAGTATCCCTTCAGAAGGTCGAGCTTTATTACAAACTAAGCACGTTGTGTGACAGCGGCACACAAATGGTAGTGATATAATTGTGACTTTATACGTATATTTACAGGTGAATAGACAGACAATAACAAATGTGATTTTTACCCCCGATATAAATATCGTCGGGAGTGACCCAGGCCAAAATAATAAACAAAACAAACTAACGAGTGAATCCCCAAAGCTAACCTGACCTACAACAAAAAGGAAACAAAAGACAATTCCACTCCCTATCAAAACACACAGAACCAAAACTACACGCAAAACAAAAATGGCAGTCACTCCCTACACACCGGATCAAACCCATACACACTGTACACACACACAGGCTAAGGCGACGGTATCCGAAGGGCGAGACAATATCGTAAATGAAAAACTGGGTAGAATAATCAATAACCAAACAATCAAAAATGAAACCAGCTAAAGTACAAAAGGGAGAAGCGATAATCAGAAAAACCAAAAACAATCCAAAGTCATACATAATCAGCAAATACAAAATCCAGAATAACACAGCGAAATCGATGAGCAAAGCTGGGAAATGGTTCGACGGCGGTGCTTTTCAAATTGGAAAATGGAAGTGACGAACTGTACGGAAACGAAGTGGGAAGATGTGGGTGGGGTCATGGAGGTGGAGCGGACGGATGGAGAGCGGACTGGAGAGACAAATCAGGCAAATGATAGGCAGGCGGACATGGAACAAAAACACACACCACGCCCTAGAAAATCCCACGGCACGTAACAAATCTTTGTGAAATTGGATGAAATAATAAAACTTCTGAGAGTTCTGTGTATGCGCCCTATTTGTGTGAATATGTAACAGACAGTTTTATGTAATGCCTTGTCAATTAAAATATTTTAAACAATTGCAGTTTTCTGATGGATGCTGAAGGGGGTGCAAATGCCCACAAAGGTCTCCAGCTATCCATGCATTCATCTTTCATCTGCTTACTCTGGCCAGGGTCATAAGGGGGTCTGGAGCCTATCCCAGGACACCCAGGGCACAAGGCTGAGGTACACTATGCATGGGATGCCAGTCCATCAAAGGGCACAAGGCTGGGGTATACCATGCATGGGATGCTAGTCCATCACAGGGCACATGCACCCATACTTATACAGACATTTTGCGGATGCACATCTTTGGACTGCGGGAGGAAACTCGCATGACACGGAGAGAACATGTAAACACCATCCACACAGAGCACTTCATCCAACTGAGTGTGCCAATTTCTTATTGCCTGTACTTTGTCCTCCATCATGCATGTGCCCTTCCCCCCCACCCTGTGTCCTAAAAATTAAACCTCCCTTTACATAAAATAGTATTTCTCAGGGTGTAGCTTGAGGCCTGCAGTGGTCACCCACTCTAGCACATGCCACAAAGCACCCAAGGCGTCCTGGCACGATGCCCAATGAGCAAGAATGTCATCCAGATAGACGAGTCACTCCTGACAGGGAATGTCGGACAAGGTGCTTGCTATCAATCCCACAAATGTAGCAGGTGCATTGCACAAACCAAAAAAGAGAACTCTAAACTGTCAGAGCCCCTTGGCAGTACAGAAAGCCATCTTAGGCCTGGCCTCTGGTGACAGTGGCACATCTGAATAGCCACTTCTAAGGTCTAACAAGATGAACCATGAGGACCTGGAAACCAGCTCCAGGATTCATCAACCACAGGGAGCAGGTAGGAGTCATTTTTCTAACCTTGTTCAGGGCCCTCTAGTCAATACAAAACGTCCACCTCAAGCTATTTTTCTTTGGGACCACACCATCGCTGAGGCCAAGGGGTTATGGGACTGTTCTTTAATGCCCACATGCAGCATTTTACCCAACTCACAGTCCGCAGCCTCCTGGCGAGCAAGGGGAAGGTGCTGTGGCTGCACCTTTATGGGCAGTGCATCACTGCTATTTTAAGTTGTACTAGGTGCATCAGGCCCACCTTAGATCACTTAGTGCAAAGATGTCCACTCAACCAGCACTTGTCAAAGGTCTTGCTGCTGTTGTGGGTTGAGTCCCTCGCTGTTCCGTCGCCAAATGCCCCAAACTACAAACAGCCATTCAGCACCTGTCACCAAGCTCCTCTCGGAGGCCCAGGCTTGTTCGGTGCCGGTAGCAGCAAGCTCAACAGGTGGAGGCCATTGCCCCTCGGTAGTCATGCCACCAAACAAGTGGGTCAGGGGTTCAAAGACACAAGGTGAGGAACCAGGTGGCTGGGGTTGCAGTGGGACAGGGGCAGCTGCATGAACCCCCTCAGGTTGTTTGGAGCATAGCTACAGGTCATGCCAGGGAACCCCATTAACATCCAGTAGACAGAGTAAGTCCACTGGGCTACCCAGTGAGGCACCCATGTGCCACCATTGGGAGAGGAGACCACTGCTGTGGAGATGCAAAGGGTGGCCAGCTGGCAGCAGAAGCTGCAGCGCCTGAGGTGCAGGTGACAGTATCAGTGGCCCTTGTACTTAGTGGTTGGGGGGTTTGGCTCAAAATGGAGCAACCTAACTGAACACAAGGCTCCCTAGGGAAGCTCAGCATATTGTAGCCTGAAACTACATTGCAGCCTGAACCCACATCCTCCTGGCTATGTGGGCCCTTGGCCGTTTCCCTAGAAGGCGGTTAACCTGGAGCACTGCCTGAGGAGATGGCCAAGCTGCTCATACCCCCAGTAGGCCTGGGAGCAGCAGCATGATTGCATGCTAGTCTCCCGGTGTTCAGTGTGCAGGGCCACAGCTGGGAGTAGTTCTGTCATCTCATCCACCCAGGCAGGCCTCTCAAAGAAGTGCTTAGAATGACGGGTGGTCGTATTTCCATTCCAAATGGCATAAGACCCTCCTACGTAGTCGCACTAGGACCATTCACGTACCACTGGAATGGTTATTTCTGATCAACTTTCTAGTTATATGTGTTCCAATTATTTTGTCTTTGCTATTTTATTTTGCATCAAAATTACCCTTGCAACTGATGTATCTTATATATGTACAGACAGTCCCTGGGGTACGAACGAGATAGGTTCTGTAAGTTTGTTCTTAACTTGAATTTGTATGTAAGTTTGAACAGGTACATTTTCCTATTAAATGCAACTTGGACGATGTTTGTCTTAACATAGTATTTATTTTTACCTTTCTGTGCATATAAATACTTAAACATTTTCAAATAAACCTTAAAGAATCTTAAACATTATAAAGCACATAATAACAATAATAACAAAAATATATTAATATAAAAACCCAGTACTGCAATTAACTATGTACATATAGTATGTGCTGTAGGGCCTAATGTAAAACATATTAAAGAAACAGTTCTTGCAGTTTAGATGGTTAAAGGATAACACTCATTTGTGAGGTAACATTATAATAACATTAATAATTGGATGATGCAGAAGATAATGGACTTGTTGGAGAGGATGGGACTGGTGTTAGAAAAGATGGGCCTAGTGTTAGAGAGTCAGGGTTTGATTCTGCTGCTGGAGTCAATTTCTTGAAGTAGGCATGAAGGGAGGTTTATACAGAGCTTTTCTTTTTCTCATCATAAATGGCCCTGTAGCAGCTCAGGCCTTCGGTAACTGTACAGTAAACTTTGGTGAACCTCTCTGTATCAGGATCTTGCTCCTCTAACTTAGCCATTCCTGCTTCAATGAGACGAAAAGCATCAGCTAACTCTTTTGTAGAAAACGTTTTCGGTTCTGGAGTTCCTAGGTCCCTGTTTTCTTCCCTAAATGCTATCATCTGCTGCTCTAGTTCCATTAGGTCTTCATTGGTTAGTTCTTTGCCATGGGAGTCGAGTAACTCTATGATATCATTTTCACTGATGTCCAACTGCAGTTGATTACCAATATCAACCACAGCTTGCCTGGCTGCAGTGATGTCATCATCTGTAAACCCCAGAAAATCGTGTGAATTGGGGGCACAATTTGTTCCAAACTCCTCTCATATTTGACTCATTCACTTCATCCCAAGCATCAGCAATATTTTTGATGGCATCATAAATGTTATAATTCTTCCAGAACTCCCTTAAGCTCATCACATGATTTTGAGTAGCCCTGACAGCTTGTGAGAAGGTCCTCTGTAAATAATAGGCCTTAAAGGAGGCTATGACTCCCTGATCCATTGGCTGAAGTAGTGATGTGGTGTTGGGGGATAGAAATACTACCTTTACATTGGGGTGAATGTCATCTTAAGTGTTTGGATGTCTAGGGGCATTGTCAAGGACAAGGAGAATTTTGAAAGGAACGTTTTTGCCCAAGCAATAACGTTCAACAGCAGGGACAAAATGGTTGAAAAGCCAATCTTCAAAGACAGCAACTGTAACCCAAGCCTTTGCATTTGCCCTCCAAATAACAGGAAAAGATGCCTTAGTGATATCGCATAGTGCTCTCGGATTTAGGGAGCGATGCACTAGCAAAGGTTTGAGCTTGAAATCCCCAAATGCGTTACCCCCAAGTAATAAAGTCAGCCTATCCTTCGATGCCTTATGTCCTGGTGCACTTTTTTCCTCTTTCGAAATGTAGGTCCTCTCAGGCATTTTTTTTCCAAAACAAGCTAGTTTCGTCTACATTAAAAATTTGGTCTAGCAAATAACCTCCCTTGTCAATAATTTTTTTCCAATGTCTCGGGGAAATCACTCGCAGCACCTACATCGGCACTCGCTGCTTCACCTTGAACTTTAATATTATGCACATTCGCTCTCTCTTTAAAGCGATTGAACCAACCCCAACTTGCAACAAATTCTTCGTTGCAATCGCCTTCACTTGCTGTACGAGCAGCTTTTAAATCATTGAAAAGGCTTCAAGCCTTTTCTTGTACTAAAGAAAGACTGATAGGCATATTACGCTGATTTTAGTCTTCTATCCAAATTATCAACAGCCTTTCCATCTCGATAATTATACCTTGCTTAGTAATAATCGTAGCGTTCATTGGGGTATGGCCTTTCACATGCTCCATTATTCTACCTTTACCTTTTAAAATTGTTGCGATTGTTGACCAGCTGTAACCAAATGCTCTTCCAATGGATGATGGAGTTTCACCTCTCTCTGATCTCTATTATTTCTACTTTATTTTCCATGGTGATGGTTTTTCTTTTCTTTACCGTATCACCAGCACTTGCATGAGATTTATGTTTTGGAGGCATTGTTACGGGATGAAGACAAAAACATCACTAACTTAAAAACGTGATCTGACAATGGACAGGGTTATGTATTCCTTGAGCCCACAAACCACTGAATTTTCCATGCGCCTCACAAAGTACTGCGTTCGTTTGTTACTACGAACCATTGTATGTATCCCAGTTTTTTAAAAATATACTGTGATAGCCCTTATGGCGCTCTGTTCGTAAGTACGAGTTATATGTAAGTCGGATGTTCGTAACTCAGGGACTGCCTGTATGTAATATTCTTAGAGGGGGAACTTGGACGAATATATCCAGAGTAGGCGTTTTAACAACTTTATTACAGATAACTACTAGAATAATGTAAGGATACTAGACCAGAAACTTCTGTGCCAGCCTCCTTTTAAACACGTGACTCAGAATCAATCTGCATAAATACAATCGATTACATTCCTCCTCCTTAAATGTGATTCGTCCCCAAAACAAAATTACTGTCTTGTCACACGTTACTCAGACTTCAAACCATTACAACACAAAATACAACAGTACAAGTATTGACTGCATTTTTATCATTCCCTTTATAAATTAAGTCTCTGGGGAGCTACCCGAATCTGTTCTGGGTATCCTCAAACCAGTCATGGTGCAGCTGGCAATGTAGCTCTGGGTTTCTCATCTGGACTTGGTTTATCCTGAGTTCTTGAAGCCTCTAGTGTTTTTATGTCTCCTTACAAAGAATGGCTTCAGGTCAACCTTCTTGACATCATTTGGCCAACCATTCAATGTATAGCTCCAAACCTTAGTCAACAAAGGATTCCTTCTAATGCTCTGTTGGATGTTTTTAGCAGACAAAGGCAACTCCTCAAGATCAGAGAAGATGTGTCTGTCCTGAGCAAATTCATCATCCACCTCCCAGGGAAGTCGGTACATGGCATCTGCATTCTGGTGGTCAGAGGATTTCCTGTACTCAATCTCATAACTATAGGCCCGCAGCATCAATGCCCAACGTTGCATTTTAAGAGCTGCCAGTGTGGGAACTGCTGATTTTGGCCCCAGGATAACCAGCCATGAATTGTGATGTGTAATAAGAATAAATTTTCAGACATAAAGATATTTATGGAACTTTTTTACCCCATAAATGATTGCAAGCACCTCTTTTTCAATCTGGGCATACTTTTTTTTCTGCTGCAGTGAGAGTGTGTGGGAGACATGCTATCGGTTGCTCTTCCCCATTTTCCATGACATGAGAAATGACAGCGCCAATCCCGTAAGGTGACGTGTCGCAAGCTAACCTCAGTGGTTTCCGAGTGTCGTAGCGAACGAAGACCCGGCTTTGCAACAACAGCCTGTGATGGAAAAGCAGCATCACAGGCAGATGTCCACTTCCATGTTTCCTCTTTTTTTAAGTAGTGCATGGAGCGGTTGTAATACACTTGAAAGATTCAGCCATAGTAATTTAGGAGACCCAAAAAGGACCTAAGCTCAGCGACATTAGTTGGTGTCTGAGCCTTTAAAATGGTATCAACCTTCTCTTGAGTTGGGTGAAAACCCTCTTAGTCAATCCGATGACCTAAGTATTCAACATTACCGTGCAGAAATTTGCACTTAGCCTCACCCTTTTGCCATATCGCTCCAGCTGGCCAAACTCTGTATCTAATCTTCTCAGGTGCTCTTCATTGATGCTAGCTGTTATCAGGATATCATCTAAGAAACAGGTTACATGTTGTTGACCCTGCAGGCTCTGATCTATCACTGCTTGAAAAAATACTTGCCACCCAATAGCTAAGACGATGGTATCTATAAAGTCTTCTATGAGTATTTATTAATACTTTTCTGACTCTTTGTCCAAACAAAGCTATTGATAAGCACGTGAGAGATCAAGTTTACCAAACCATTATCCATCAGTAAGGATGGCAAACAAATCCTCTTTACTAGGGAGGGGTTATGACTCTTGTTCTAGATTACAGGTTCATAGTGAACTTGTAGTCACCACAAATACAAATGGATTTATTTGACTGGCACAATCACGATGGGAACATCCCAGTCACTTCTTTCCACCTTGGAGATCATTCCGGCCTTCTTCAACCTATCCAACTCCCTCTCTACAGCCTCTTTTAGTGAATAAGGCACTGGTCTTGGTTTATAGAAAACAAGTGCTGTGTCTGGATGCATTCTAATGGTTGCCTTCAAGTTCTTGACAACTCCCATGCTCTCTGAGAAAACAACTGGTGGCGATTTAGCACTGTTTTTAGGTCTGCATCAATGTTGGCAGTACTCTCTTCAATTGAAAATATGCTCTTCCAGTCCAGCTGGACCTTCTCAAGCCAGTTCCTTCCAATTAAAGCAAGTCTATCACCCTCCACAATTACAAGGGGCAGGGTGGCTTGCTGCACACCGGCCCACACAGGTGCCATTACACATCCCAAGAAAGGAATATTCTCTC
This sequence comes from Gymnarchus niloticus, assembly GCA_009936485.2. Classification (NCBI taxonomy): domain Eukaryota; kingdom Metazoa; phylum Chordata; class Actinopteri; order Osteoglossiformes; family Gymnarchidae; genus Gymnarchus; species Gymnarchus niloticus. The sequence goes on along the minus strand of JAACJT020000013.1, from coordinate 7,788,896 downwards.
CAGAATAAGTAGCAAGTCGAATGGTAGTTGGCTTCACCAGCAGATGAGAAAATTTACTCTGATGCAGGATTTCTGATGCCAGTGAGACCGCTGCACCAGTGTCCACTTGCTTATTCATCCACACTTAACATTTACACTAATGTCACCAGCTTGACTGGATGCACTATATACGGTATATACTCCAAAAATGTCCAATTTCTCTTTATTCTTCTTAGGTAGCCCATCAGCTTCAACGTACTGAGCTTGTGCTCGTTTCTAAGTTCTACATGCACGGGCTATATGCCCTACTTTAGCTCAGGTGCGGCATTTTTGATTTTTAAATCTGCACTGCCATGCAGCATGCTTTCCCTCACAGCGGTAACGCGGTTACTTTCCACGCAGGATACTAGACCAGAAACTTGTGTTGCCAGCCTCTTTTAAACACGGGACTCAGAACCAATCAGCATAAACACTTAACCGAGATGCAACTTTTTTTTCTCGGTAATATATTTTCTAAACAATTACCACATTACAATTTTTAATAAATGCTACGTGTATTTTCATTTTGTCGGCATGTCTGCTAGGCTAGTTTCATTATTCATGTGGCCGTTTATTGAAACATTTCCATCCCGTCTCCAACGAGTATCGAACTGGCGCTTGTCGTATCCTTCTTAAAGCTACATCACACTGCCATGACTGCCTGAGGATTTTACATTCGATTTACTTCATTAATGAAAACACCACGTTCCTTATTTTACTTTCAGCCGTAATCGCCGTGGGCGTTCCTCCTTTATGCAATCAAAACGTGAACTCGAGCGACAGCCGTAAAGCAGTAGCGAGCGGAAACGACGTAATTGCTACGCTTGTGTAGTCCAAATTAGGTGTCCTGTTTAAATCGGGTTGTGACAGCACTGTCTCAATTGCCAGGCCTTCTTTCTGAAGTCACACGCTGGGGGCGGTATACTTCAGCTGACGGGAGAATACGTGTAGCGGAGAGGCGTAAATAATTACGCGGAAAACAGACTTAAATGCCTGACGGGAGAATACGGACCTTTTAACTATTTACAAGGGCTACTGTCGGCCGTAATAACCCACCCCGTTTCAATAACGCCTTCACCCCTCAGAGAAAGTGTTAAGATGCTCAGCCACCGTTATATATTCCTCTTTTCACGTATCCCAATTCCCCTTACTCTTTTTTTATTGTGAGGACAATACAACCTCCCACAACCATCTTCTTTTATCATTTTTATTTGTCCAGTGCTGGAGTGCAACCACCCGTTCATCACTGACAATCACATCAGTCACCTGTTAACAATGAGCTGTGGAGCTCCTGATACCATTTTCGTGTGATTGAAGTGTGTGACCACGACATTAGCTATTCACCATTAGGAGTTGCTTGCAGTCCTCCGGAAGCTGATAATGTTTAACAATGGTTCTCCATTGAATGCCATTTGGCACATATTCAAAGGAATGACATTAATTAGAAACACTTTGCTTGTGGATTTGTAATGATACGATAAACCTCCTTTGGGTTAACAAATACCTTTGAATATCTCAGTGATAATAAATTATACCTAAAATGTAATTCCTTTATTATGCAAATTAAACAGAGGATTGATTAATTACTTTAACTCAATTAGAAAACTCTTCAAAGTCTTATTCAGTGAACATATTTATACACCTTCACTGCTAAAACATACTTTTTAAACTAATAGGTCTGCTATTTCATATGTAGCCAAGTGTGTTGTAAGAGGTCTGTAAGGTGTAATTAAAAAGGAGACCACAGAGATGGTATACAGATTGATCAGAAGGGCCTCTTTCATTAGTCTTTGAAGGGATGAGAAGGCATACATGAGCCACAGAGATTTAGGCTTAAACTAAATGAATAACAGAATGACAAACTGCAAATCTGGGAATAAAATTATTTTAAACTACAAATAAATGCTCATAGGGGTTTCATAAAGTGCTATTGCAGTAAAATGTCACCTTTCTTAAGACAGTATACTAAATAATTACAAATCACGAAATCTGTGGGAATGCAGAGGCTCCCCTGCAGGACCGGAAGTGAATCAAGAAGGCAGGAGGTCTGCAGGAGTAACTTTCACACATCCTGCATTGCAGCTATGTGTGTTTGTGATGTCAGAGGACATCAAAATCTGACTGGAGACATCTCCTGCTGTCACAAGGTATTATTTTGGTTTGCGACCTAAAATTACCCTTTAACTTCAAAATACTGCACCTGTGCCTTGTATGTCTTAAAGAACAGAAAACATCACAGATGCACATTCTGAATTTCATTTATTCATTATCTACAGCTGTAGAAAAACTGTGGACTCCCTGACCACAGTGGAACATTTCATCAGACATGAAACTTCAAGTTTGATAGAACATGCTTCTGCCATGACTGGCTGATGGGGAGCTTGTTCTAGAGTTTCAAACATATGCTGAAGCTTTAATGAACAGACAGCACACAAAAGAAGCACAATTTAAAGATCCGGCTAGAAGGCAGCAGTCTGGGAGAATTTAAAGATTACTTTCTTTCTTTTTCTGCAAAAGTAGCATGGCAGAATGCATTGCCTAATGACAAATTATCCTGTGAAACTCATACATTATGTATTGGGCAAAAACATGAAAATGTGAAGTGTCCAAAAACATAAATATAAGAGAGAGATGCATTGTGACCTAAAGGGATGCCATACACCACAGCACAAACGCAGAGAAACCTGACATTAGGCCAATCAAACTGGATTTCAGTGACAAGCAACTGATTGCTAAAATCTAGTGTTTTTATACATATTAAAAAAATCTAGATTTTATTTAGCTTGATTTCTACAAGACATAACAAGAAATGTAGACCATCCTACAGCAGAATAAAACCAAATAAAAACCATATTCAGGATTCTAAACAATGGGAGCTGTAGGGTGACACAAGCATTTTGCATAATTCTCCCACACTTGGAATACACCCCCACACAGGGTGACGACATCGCGCAGAATGAAATTAAAGGTCACGCCCAGACGCTGTCCTGAGGAAGGACAATGTGACTTCTGAGAGACTTCGGGATACCCCTTGACTCAAATGACATTTTCAAAGAGCTGCATTGATCGCATTATGTTTTCATCCTGTTAGAAAAAGAGGTTCAACATGAGCACTTGCAAGGTTAAACTTAGAAAGGTAAAATCTAACAAGGTAAGGCCTGTAGCTGCATCCTTCTCATATTTCAGTTGAAAAAACGTCACTGAAAGTAGCCATTTAAAAACCCAAGCAAATGTCTTCAAAACCAAATTTTCCACAAAAGGAAAATTCTCATATTGTCAACTGTGGCTAAAACTCTATGATATATACTTGAAACGGAAGAGCAGGAAGAACTTACATTCTCGCAGCAGTCAATAAACTCATCTATGGTGACCACACCATCTTTATTTTTGTCCATTTTCTAGCATGCAGGTGAAAGAAAAAAAGGAGCTCGGTAAATAATTCAAGGCCACATTCCTATAATGAGCACGATTTTTAAGAAAAGGTCATTACCTGAAAGAATATTTCCACGTGCTGTCTGGGAGTTTCCTCTTTCAGTATTGGATATGTACATTTTCCCATCATGTCATATATAGCTTTCATAATGTCAAGCATTTCCTTAAAAAAACATTGACAATTCAAGTTCATGAAATTCATTCATTCAAAACAGATACGTGCAAAACAGAAAACCAAGAGTTTTAGTCATCTTATTGTTAAGTACAGTACAGCCGCATATGTATATTAATATATTAGCTAGCTCCATTTACCTCTTTAGTAATATATCCATCCTTATTAATATCATACAAATTAAACGCCCAGTTCAGCTTTTCTTGGACAGACCCTCGTAGAAGTATAGACAGGCCCATAACAAAGTCCTACAAAAAGAAAAAATGGAACATATTCAAAGTATATGAAAATTATTGTAATTTTATAACGTGTTTTTTACTAGGGCACATTAAATATTATGAGTCAAAACAGACACAATGCACAAGAACAAAAAGTCTATGATAGTGCCGTATGTTTAGCTTAGCGAAACAGTCTACTGTTCTCATTTACCTTTGAGTTGTGGGTTATTTAATTAATTTAGATATTGCAGGTAGTTCTTATAAAAAGGACTTTCTTAATGAAATACATTTTAGCTTCAATGAAAAAGAACACTTGTGAACTTGATTTTTGAATTGAAAATCAGCCATGGGGATGGTTGTATTGTTGTAAAGATCTAAATCATTAAAATGAGCTTTCATTTAGTGGTAACTTTACTGTAAGTGGATCTGTTATTTGACTACATCATATTTGCTAGTATTGCCAGTTTTTCTTTAAGCATTGGAACACTACAGGTGTTCCTATGATTTGCTTGAATTAAAATTATATTAATTTATGATAGCTCTTTGTGCTCATACCTCAAAACTCACAGACCCATTGTGATCCGTGTCAAAGGCATTGAACAGGAAGTGGGCATACGTGGTCGCATCTGAAACAGGAAGCAACACTACAGTAAGCGTCACATGCTTCGGTCCATGGTTCTAAGAGAAAGGTGGGTGGCAGTGAAACATACAAGGAGCTTTTCTGGTTATCAGGAACTGGACTAAACATAGTGGTAACATACCTCCCTGTGGGAAGAACTGAGAGTAGATATCTTTGAATGTGTCTTCATTGACAACTCCACTTGGACACTCCTGAAATTAAACAAGGCTTTGATCAGATGAACCTGGAACCCTAAATTGCATTCAAGAACTCAATGTGTAGGCATTAGAAAAATAACTTAATACTAAGCAAAATGTGTTAGATGTTATTTACACCAAGTGTGAATTCAACCTCAACACAAGAAAATTTAAAATGCTTGGTATGTCTTAACAATATTTCAAAACATAATTCCCAGAAGGACAATGCACTAAAATATTTGCATTGGAAAATCATCCAGTAATTTTGATATTATTACTGTATAAACCGGTATTGCAGACCCCCTGTGTGACAGTCATTAAAGAACATTTCTATGTGCTACAGCCAAAATTGTGGTTCACCTTTTTCCTTTTACTGCTTGTGACTTCGGAAACCCTGAATTAAGAACTTGTAATATCGAAGCATCCTGACAAAGCTCCCGTTAGGCACAAAATAGAAAAGAGAATGAGATAGCACTGAAGAGTGAGCCTCATTGCTTGATTCCTAAGATTATTTAGCACTTGAATATACCAATAGTTAGGTAAATAAACAAGTACAACTACAAGAATGAATTGGAAATGCCAAAATTGCAAAAAAAAAAAAAACATTTAAAAGTAGCATTCCCGACCACTTCAGGCAAAAAAGATGGAGATCAGAAGACAGCATTTATTGCAGAGAGGATGCATGCAGTTATATGAAGGATACCAACCGGGGAGGACACTGAGCTCCAGGATATTTCCTAAAGCAAGACAGAGGAAGTGGCCCTTAGATGAAAATCCAGATTTTCATGTTGACAAACTTTCCCCCAAAAGATTCACCATACTGTATATAGCCTTAGTCCTCCACGTAGATGCAAGGGAACCTGTTTATTCAGATTTACAATTTACATGGCAGGAACTCAAAGTCAAAGCCTCCTTCTTAGGACTCAACTGGCATCAGCGAGTCCAAAATGGATCAGCTTACATCGGAAGAATCCTTAGAGAATTGGTAGGGTGAGGAGGTGCTTCTTTGAAAGAGATACTATGATGTCACAGCAGACTCAAACCAGAAGGGAACATTTTTCAGATTTTCCACATTAATATGTCAAACCGGTCCAGGGGACATGGGAAATTGAGGGGCAAATGGAGTGATTTTATTTGGCCCTCCTGGAATGTAAAGAACAGGCAATCAAATAACATACATCACACCCAAAAAGCCTTCTAAGCAGGATGGAAAATTGAACCATTTCTACTGGTCACTCCACACACAGAAACTGGCTACAATCAGGCACTACAATACCCCCTCCAGACATGTCACCTTCTCCCCCTCAACCAACGGCCATTAGGCACTACAATGTCCCCTCCGGACGAGCCACCCACCTCCTGCTCCCAGCCATCAGGTGCTAGAATGTCCCTCTCACCGTGTCTTCTCCCACTTCCCACACTCCTCCATAACATGTCAGACATCCCATAACATAACATAGTTTGTCTAGTTACAGTTGTATATGTTCTTTAATTAAATTGTTATTTCTGTTAGTTTATTTTCCAATAATTTGTTTGCATTGTGTTTATTTGTTTATTTGCAGTATGGCTTTTTATTATTTGTCTGCCTTTATCTTATCCACCTAAATTAATAATGGTGGAGTACAGAGGATGCCCCCCCACCCTCAAAACATCTACTCCTTCACAATCCATGCATATATCATGTTCTACAAGGAGTAGCAAGGCTCTTTACATGGACTTCAGACTCCACGCTGCCATGGATCAATGGAACTGTTCTTACCGTGTGTGCCGACATCATGCGGTATTAAACAAGGACAGTGCAGCAGACTGTTGAATCTCTGCTATTTTAATACTATCACAGTTTTTTCTCTCAATAACCACTTAGATTTCCCTTTCAAAGTGCAATTGAACAGATGCTTTCAAAGCTTTTTTCTATGCTGTGCAAATACAAAACAATCCATCTCAGTTTTCAGCTATAGGCAAGTATTAATAAACTGAAGCTGCATTGTTAGATATTATGCATTATACGTTATATTAATTATGCAATTATGAAAACCAGGTACAAGTCTCTACTCAATTATGCAGTTGAAGTACATTCTGAATTTGGATGTGCTTATGAAAAGAGGACATTGCATGCCCATCATAGTAATTGAAGAGTACACAGCCAAAGAAGCCAACTGCTAATCACCGACCCCACAAGCCACGTGCTCTTCGGACACATAACTGTGAGTCCGGCTAAAGTTCAAGATATGCTGGCAAGGGATTTTTCCATAAACACAGCCATGTCTCTGTGTCTCACGGCATCCATAAACAAAGCTGTTCCAATTCAAAAAACAGAGTGGCTGCGCTCGAGACACACCCACCAGCAGTGGTGATGCAACTGCTCTATGTTGCCCAAAGGACATGCGGCGTTTCCCTCCCCCCCTTATTAGGTAATATGAATAGGTAAGACAAGGCACATGGCACTGTGTGTAGCTATACTCTCAGTGAGGGAACAGGAAGCTGAACGTAGTTGTTTTAGAGCTGGACAGCACATCACCAATAACTACGGTGGCAGTAAGTGCAATTCAGTTCAATTCATTTGTACAGTGCCTTTCACAACATGGTTTGCACCAAGGGACTTGTAGTAATTACAATGTACGTTGATGAAAAATGCCAGAAAACAATGAAGGAGAGGAGCCAAAAACATCTTGAAAAACCTCTGGGGGTCCAAGGTCAACTGGCTGCCCACCCCCTTGGCCAAAGTAAGTCATAATTACGTCATCTGACTCAAGTTACCCACCTCCGCCAATAATCCATGAAAAAAACAGTCCCTTACTATCTCCAGGTGACGAGACAGACAAAGCTGCGCTCTCTTTTAAAATGTGGATTTGTAGATCAAAGTTGTCAAAAAGCACACATATTTGATGTTTCCATTATCAAGTCAAGATGAGTAATGCCTTCATAACCATTGCCCCAGTACCACTGTCATCAAAAGTACATTGCTGGAAAGAACAATGGCTGAGAAGCCCATCAAAAAACATGCCTTCCTGTCAAATCAATAGCACAAAAAAGCAGACTTGTCATACACACGCATACGCACATATATATAAAATTTTAAGTTAAAAACTATTGTATTTTCAAATGCTGTGCTTGGAGCACTGGATAAAGCTGTAATTTTTTCATTGGAACATTATTAATCTGCTTTAAAGTACAAATAAAAAGTGATGGCTTCAAAACCCATGCCAGGTAGCAGTTGATTGGTAGTTTGAGATACCCCACTCACCATGGGTTTTGAAGCTTCATTTAGTGCCAGGATTGATTGTTTAGCTCAGGATATTCCCACGCACTATGGGTATTGAAGCCTCATGTGTACTATCACTACAAATAAACAAATGCAGCAAACCAGAGGAGCAATCTGAGCGGCAATCTCAGCACGTCACAATTACATAAATCTCATATGACCTTTTTCCACAAGCAGCAAAAAATGTTTTGGTAGATTTCCATAGAATCATTTCAGGACAATTTTCCACTACTCTTGTCCTGTGTGCATCATACGAAAGCATTTTATAAGGGTATAAGAGAAAACAGATACACATTGAGAGGCCAGCGACAGGTTTGTTTGAGAGAAGATGAGACATCCTGCAAATCTTCAGTGGTCTGCTAGACATTGGCTACAAGCCCATCTGCTCCATTAGGTGTGAACTCATTACACTGTACCTTGAGCAAGCAAAAGAGCATGACACTCAGTACCATGCCAGAGCACTTACATAAACTCAGTGTAATATGCAATGATGCTGTGATGGGCCAATCATCTACAGTCGTAGCTGGGACGGTCATCTATAGTGGCTGCTGAGCCAAAAAACTGAGATACTTGCAGCCAAGGAGCTTTAAATGGAATCATCAAGAAATTGCAGCAGCAATGTTTTCATAAATATACGTATGATCTACATCAAAAACTTACAGAACATCGTAACATATCAAGAGCTGGGAAATGAGAGAAAGACTTGCTGCATCCATAGTGTTCATACATTCCCTACAATGTGAACAAATTTGTATCATGACCAAAGCTCATCTATGAAAATCTGTATTAATGTTTGGTACGGTCTCCTTTCTCATAAACAACCCACAGCAGGCAGTGTAAAGTAATCTTCCCAACAGTTCCTGAAGAGTTCATTACACTGCCTGCCTTTTCACATTGCAGTGTAAAAAAAAACCTCAGAACAGACCTCCAAAATACTCGACTTTCACAGGATATTACATTCATTTAAAACTGATCCTATTGCAAGCAAAGAATCCATAGTCATAAATCATTCCTTGGTGTGCAATGCTAGAATTTTAGTTTTGTTCGTCAACTTCTAGAGACTTTTGAGAGTTTTAAGTGCTTTTTTTGTTCAATATTTCACTGCCATGGACATTGATTTCTGGTCTATTTTTGGTGGAAGGTATGTAACTTTGAAAAGTGGAGTTTAAAACAAGTTATCTGTCATTGAGGTGGCTATACAATATCTCTTTATCTCTGGAAAATAACATATCAAATCTTATCTCTGAGCAACAGACTAGACCTGACATTTTGTTCTGTGATAGGAGCCTACGGGAGAGTTCCTCTTCCATCAAAAAATAAGACGAGATATTAAAAGGCTGTGCCTGTTACCAAAGAATGAGAGCGTAAACCCAAAAGGTCAGTTTGATAACACTTTCATTAGCCTGAATATCCGAACAACGCTACCTTGCATGCCACTATAACAACAGTGAAAAAAAAGTTCTTCAAATGCCTTTGTACTGCTCTGTAATAAGCCTAATGCTACGTACGAACAAAGCCATTAGTCACTCGGAAGTACAGGATATGCAAAAGCCTTCGAATCAAAACCACTGTTTCCTGAAATGTTACTGTAAATGAGAATAATGAACATGTAGCTATATGGATGACTTAATGAGAGACACGAGACACCACCCTTTGCACAGGGACAGTAAACAAAAGAGCGATAACAAGCTCACTGAAAATTAAACTCTTTGGGAGGAGACAAAACTAATGATAACATTAAAACGAGGAACATAAACAATGATGTGTGATTTTAATAGAGGGATAGTAGCCCAATTGGCATCCTGTCAGGGGTGTACCCCTGCCGTATGCTTCGTTCTGACTGGGAAAGGCTCTAGGTCCTTCTGTTACCATAACAGGATAAGCAGTTGGAAGATGGATGGCAGTGGCCTAACTGAGAATATTGATGGGGCCAATTAAAGCCCATCCTAAGGGTATTACTTGGTATTTAAAGTGGACCATGTTGTGTGGAATCAAACAGGACCAAAATGGTGGTGCAGGAAAGTGTCGCTTTGGCGTAATCAAACAGTGTCTTCCCATTCAAAGTGCCATAAAGATGTCACTAAGTCCTGCTCCATCTGACTGTATGACTCAAAGGAATGTGGTGTCTCACGTGAGTCACCAAATTTGTTGGAGACCCACAAAGAAATGCAACAAAGCATCTTTTTGTCTACATAGCAATCTTTAACGAGGTCACTTTGTGGGATGAACTTTTTAGTCTAGGTCAGTTACTGCAGTGACTTTGTATAACTGTGCACTACTTTTCTGTGCTATGCTATACTACTTTAAAAACCCTTTTAACATCTGAGCAACGTGGTGAACCTCATTAATTTGTGAGAACCAGTTATTCCAGAGGATACAGTGAAGTGTCACAAAGCAAATGAGCGGCTTACGTTTTTAAAGCCTCGGTACAGGATCTGCAGCTCCTTCCTTGTGAACTTGGTCTGGGCCTCCAGTTGTTCCAGGCCCTCTGGCCGGTGGCGTACCATGGACATCTCCAGCTCATCTTCCACACTGTCTGCAACGACAAGTAAAGCATCGTCAAAGGATGAGGGGGGGGAATCTCGTACACCTACCAAATGTTTGGCTGTGGGGGTGGTCCTCTGATGTATGTTAAAAAAAAAAAACCACGGGAATCACTTCTCATGCCACAAAAGTAAGACGTCTCACCGCAAGAAGTTTAAACAAGTGAGAAGGGAAAGTTGAACAAAACAAGATCAGTTTCTTAAGCAGCACAAAAATCCATTTAGCTAAAATTTAAAGGGTGATTATAGTAACAAGGCAATTCAGCGCTTTTAATACCACTGATCTGTCAAGCCTCATCTTCCTTTAATGTAGTGCTTGGTCTTTATGGATTAATAGTGATGCCGTATGGGCTAATGACGGCAACGCTGTCAGCAGCGCCTTACCTTTTCATCGCTGGACTCCTGCACGTCTGCTAATGTGGAGCTGCTCTATTGCATTTCACGTTGATAACTGCACAGGATTTAGTACTGATCTGCTGTCAACTTGCATTGTAAGGATTGGTATTGCCAGCAAAGTTTAATGGGATAAGCAGTCTTACTTGTTTCCTGAATAGACAGATGTTCAATACAAAATGTTACACCTGGCTTGTATGCATGGGTCATTTTTTAAGCAGCTATATAAACTAGACCCTCTGTGGCCTTCTCTGCTTTGGAATTGATCCGAGGTGTGGAGAAGGGGTTTATTAGCCCAGGGATAGGTGGGGTACTCTGGTGACAGCAGCTGTGAGGGTGTAATTAACTCCTGGAAATGAGTGTTGGAAGGAGACCAGGGACCTCCTGCATTTAGGAACACAGGAACAGTGAGTCAGGCTAAGGAGTTGAAATGGGTTGCCCACCCCACAACATCTCCAGTTCCCTCATTATTGTGCTAGTCATCTCCATAATGGCCAGCAGGAGTCTCTGTGGAATGAGTTCCAGGAGTCAGTTTTTTGTGAAGACTCCCAAATATTCCTGAAAACTGTACAACCCTTGTGTGCACACACACACACAACACACACTCACACAACTGCTGTATATACACTACAAAAACCCAAGGAATGACAGAGGTCATATCAATTGGGGGAACTTCTGAGTAAAGTTCTTTCATCTTCTTTAGAAGCCAGAGGGCAAACACAGAAGTTATGGATGATAAGGCAGAGTCAGGATTCAGCTATCCTGGGGGATTGAAGGTGCTAGCCCAAAGTGCAGCGTGCTCCAGTGCTTTGGAAAGCACAACTTGGTGCTGGACCCAGAGACGGAAACATGGAAAAGAACAGAGGGGGCACTTGCTTTGGGTGCGAGCCGCCGCCTTGCCGCCCATCAAGCAAGGTATGAGTTCCAGGAGCCTGGCTTTTAAGCCCCGCTTGTTGCCATTCAGAGGGTAGCTGAAACCTAGAAGATATAGCATGAGTAGTGGTTAATGAAGGAGACAGGGGGCATGATATTGACATGCGGGCTTCAGATGGAGGTACAGTTTGGGGGAGGGTGGGTGCAGATGATTGAATAGCAGGGAAGGGAGGCCCTGGCACTCCTGACAAGACTGGCAAGGAGTCCTGCTCAAAACGAGCAATGGGGCAACCATATGGCAGATCGTTGCAAGTTGATGGGATGCAGGAAGTCATCTGTGGACACTTAAAATGAATACTCTGCTATTGGAACTGCATAGAAACAGCTGCTAAAGGCACAGTCTCCCTTCTTAAAGTCTTGTGTCACAATAGTGACTATACAGCCAACACTGGATCTTAACCATCTTACTCCTTTTAACCAACTCTCACTTTTCAATGCATGCTTATTAAACTTGTTACAACAGCCCTGTTATTTCAACAGCCAACATCTTATAATTAATTGTCTTAAATGTATTAGACCCTTTTACAGTTTGCAGAAGTTCCATTAAGTGAGATAAATAAAAGGTCATTTTATAATTATATCCTCATTTGTCTGCCTTAACAAGAATCTCCCTGACCAAAAAAGGGTTCACTATCAGAAACTAGGCATGCACAAACCAGCAACATATTCTATATTGGAGGTAAGAGGAAATAATAATAAAAAAAAGATCTTCATGAAGCTCTTGTCAGAAGCTGCTATTTACATCAAGGCTATTCAAAATTTGACTTTTGCAACTGAGGAACACGCAGTGTTGAAAAGCAGTATTGTTGTCTTCCAAGCTTTGCCACATCAGCACGTTGGGAAGAGCTTTGTTCTGAAAGATGAGGCATGAAAATCTAAATGGCCCTAAATGTTTTGCTAAAAGCCCACGTGAACAGTAACTCCGTGACGTCAGTTCCAATGGATTTAACTGTGTATTGATGCTGTATCGGGGACAAGAATAGACAAGTGTCACTGTTTTAAAGTGAGTTTTATTACAGCTGTAAAATACCTCCACAAACTTCTAACTGCTGCAGAAATGAGGACAATTAAACATGTTACAAAACAAACTTGGACTATTTTAATTACTTACAACGTTCAGGGTGGCCAGATGTATGTGCAAATGATTTAATAGGTTTTTTTTTTCAAATTGTTTAATGTATGCAGCCTAATGGTGACTAATGGCTTTGTTTTTGTTTGGTTGAAAATATTTCAAGGGATATAGAATTGGAAGCTATAAAATCAATAGACAATTTTGAACTAATACTTCAATAGAACAATAAAAGAATTATGAAAAGATTCACACAAAAACATTAACTCACTGAAAACAATTGCCATTTTGATCCCTGCTCAAAGAAAACCTGATCTGGGGCTTCATGGGATTTGTAGTTTTCATTCACTCCAGAACACAGGAGCCATGGAATCAGGGCCATGGCTAGTGGGGCAAAATGTGTTGAGGATTTTAGGGGCTCACAGCTGGATGGGGGCCCTGGAATATGTTCTACAAGGTATATTTCACACAGCTGTATATATATTATTGGGGAACCAGAGCAATATTCTTTCAAGCGACCCAGAATTCTGAGCTACGGCCCTACGTGGAATTGTCCTCGTTGGAATGGAGGGGCCATCTTGTATTTTATTTGTTTGTATTTATATTTACAAAACTAAATAATTATCTTGGTTATGGTGAAAAACATGCTTAAGATATAAAAGTAGGGAATGCTTTACTACATGTGTATGCTGTACTGTAATTTAAGTAATTGAGGTAATTATTTTGCCTGTGGTTCAGTCTAGTAGACCGGCTTCCTGTCTAAGGAGAAAGCACTGAGTTACTTGGAGGTTGGCTGTCTTTGAGTGTAGACTGAATCTCTGGATCTCCATGCTGGTTCTTTTTTTGACTCAAGTATTTTTTACATCCCCTATTATTTTTCTTTTTCACTGAGTTTTCTTCTTTTTGACACTGTTCATCTTGCACTTGGGAAAACAAATCACCATCCCTGCATCACTTCATCCCTGTCAGAATTCAGTTATTTTTTTCCATCACCTCTCAGCTGTACCACAACAGGACCATAAAACTGAAATCGGATTTTCAAGACAAGCCTACAGGTTATCATTTTTCTGTTGCATTACTGGTGAGAATTTCACATCATGTATTTCAACAGGTGGCTTAGCACTCCTGCCTTGCACCTCTGGGGTTGTGGGTTTGAATCCTGCCTCGGTGTACGTGGAGTGTGCATGTGCTTCATGGGTTTCCTCCTGCAGTCCAAAGACATGTGATTTAAGCTAATCTGCCTCTCTAAATTGTGAGTGTGTACATACATGTGCGCTGTGATGGCTTGGCACCCCATACTGGGTACACCCCAGTCCTGTGCCCTATGTTGCCTGGGATAGGCTCCAGGCCCCTCTGTGACCCTGTTCAGGATATGTGTTTAGAAGTTAGATGGAAGTATTTCAACCTTCAGGTAGCAAAATGTGACTCAGTAACAGTTAAAGAACTGAAATAAGTCAGGATATTTTCCTGAATGTCATTGGAAAACCAGCTTTGCCACAGGAGTTTAGGAGAGGCCAGCAGCCCAAGTATGGATGAAATGGTTCTAGAAACTGCCAACATAAGGGGTTTCAACCATTTTCAGTGACTGGTTTTGTACCATTGTAAAATATAACCATAGTCACATGTGTGTGCTCCACCTAAAACACTGGTTTCTTTATTTGTCTTAAATTCTTAAAACTGATCTCTTATCATGCAGGCCGTCATATTGCTGGATCTGGAAGTGTTCAGGGCTGTAATTCTCGAGACATTATATCCAGCCATGAAATTAAAGCAAATAAGACTGACAAGGACCATGAAGCCTTAAGACAGAGCTCATGTACTGTGAAATATTTGGTATCAAATTAGTGCAGACTGTGAATGAAACCCAGAGACATATTATGACAACAAACACAATGGAACCACTTGCTGTAAAGGCCTATAAAAATTCTGGACAAATCCACAGGATTTATTGTGTTAAAGTGCAGAGAAAGGTTAAAAATGGTGATGGAACATGAAAATGTAGTTGACATTCTTTGCTTTCACTACCAACAAAGGCGTTCATGGAGGCTTGAGTCAGGACTGCCTGTCATCAATGATAAAAATACATATTACAAGCCCAACAGGCATGCTCAGCATGCAGTCATTCAGTACTTTTGCCTTCTGTTTGAAAAAGAAACATCGGTTTAAACCCAACAAGGACCAAAAATGAAATGGCAGCTAAAATTTATGTTAAATAATATCCTAACAGTCAGAATGTTCATGTCTTGGTTACATTGAATTTGCTTTGTTATGAGCTAGAGGATTGTGGGAACAGCTCGCCCAGAATTTAATCATTTCTGACCACCTCCTCATAGTTCCTCATACTCTCCATTCCATGACATTACGTTACTTGAGGATATGAGCAGTCAGAGTTTCTACGTTTAGCTTCTCTGCATCAGTGGGAGGCAAATATGACAAGAAAATTTATACTGCAGAGTTTTTGCTTGACTCTGAAATATGCATCACTACCAGACATGATGTCATCACCGCAGCACCCAAATGTGTGCACACCAAGTCAGGTGGCCTTGGCAAAGTGTAATAACTCATCCACTTTAAATTCAACCACTGGGATTGCAGGCAATAAACACTTAGGTATGATCAACAAGAGGATGTTAGGTGGAACTACCGTTTATTACAAACAACTACTTATATTGACATAACTGCCCTGGGCCTTCTTAGAATGAAAACAAACCAAGGCATCCAAAGGAGAAATACTGGACATGGTCAAAATAAAACACAGGTCTCCGCCAGAGAGAAATGAAAGTAATGAAAGTAATTCTATCATTATGGATGCTACCATTGTTTTGAATTCACATCCTCATCCTTTCACCTGCTCTGAAGATCTAACAGTAGGCACTTCACAACCATTATATCATTTCAGGGAATATCTGTGTGCTTCTAAACAAGGCTGTGTCCCTTTTCAAGCATCCTTAAATGTGTAGTAATAATCATGTCACTTGAGTGGTCGTTAAATGGCAGTGCTGCATTTTTTATATGTTCAAGGAAGGCATCACACTTTTTTGTAGCACCTGAACTGTTTGTTTTCAGTCTGAAGAAAATCAGAAAATCAGAAAATCAGAAGTTCCATTCTAATCTGCTGAACTCGGCACTGGTGAGTGCACCAGACTGGGCCCAGATCCCATCTCATTGCTGTCCAAGTTGCCTGCCCATGCAGCATTTAATGAGCTTGACAGCAGCAGATCTGGAGAATTGAACAAGCTTCTAAAGGTCTTGCTGTCAATAGCACTTTAATGATCATAACTGAACGTTACGTGCCTTTACTTTAAAAGTTTAAATTCCTTGTTATTGCAAAATGACCCGACTGAAATTGTGCTTTGGAGCTTTTTTCTTATGAATTACAACACGTCAGACATTTTATTTCACACGGCGACTCACTTAATCTTTTCGCTAACCCCTACAGAGATAAACACAGGAGATTTCTATAGATTCCACAGAATTCACTTTTGTGAATGACTGCGATTCGTTTCCTCTTTCAGCTGACTCAGAAGAACAGCTGTGGGGAGATTTATGTCAACAGTTAGTGGCAATGGTGTGGAAGAATGAATGAAAAAAAGAGGGATTTCATTACAAATTTTAAACTGAAGCAAAAATAAGGCAAAAGCACAAGCCTGAAATCCATTTTGATCGGCAGAATTTTTCTTCAAAAATGCACTTTTGTCTTTGATGAGATTTTGGAGTTCAGGCTGTGCTGGTATTCTGCACATCACATCTGCAGAGGAGCTGACTTAGATATGGGTATAAGACAAAACCATGCAACTCGAAGCCTTGGCATTGCTGCAGATTTTCTACAATATCAGTTGACCTTTCACTGACTTTTGGGCCTATGGATAATTAATTTAACTGATTATGAGACGAGAGAGACATGGTAGATTAGACAGTGAATAATAGATTTCTGAAAGACTGTGCGACTGTTTGAAACCATACTCCAGCTACAGCATAAGCTAATTTTTCTACAATGTCAGTAAGGAGGAGACCTTCACCAACAGTACAACAGTGGGACTCTGGGACCTGAATCTACAACCACTCAACTAAATTTGTGATCATACTGAAAGAGTGGGTGACGCTGAAGATCCGGTGGGGGCAGGGCGATTAAGCTTGTCCTATCCTGCAGGTCGCTGCATCTGCATGAGTTAGCAAATGAGAATCAACAAAGCTCCTGCTGTTCTTCCTTTGATAGAATGACCTTCTCAAACAGCAACTGCAGACTGCAGATGCATTCAGAGGACCAAATCTGAGAAACAGGTGAATGGTAAGAGGCCGGTACCCTACTTCGGAGGAATCAACATTCAAGACAACAAAGGAAGCAAGCAGATAAACCCTTAGCACACATTATTATAGATCTGTGACCCATAAATCCATCTTACACAACAGCTTACCCATTATAGGGTCTTGGTGTGGATCTGAGATGATAAACAGAATGCTTAAAACCACCTTGAAGGTAATGTTAAAATTTCTCATTCTTAAAATCCAGCTGAGGCTAACAGAATGTTAGGCTAAATGAAGAAAATGAACATTATGCAGTATTTTAATGAGCAAAGTCATTAAATGGTTCTCAGATCGATGATAAAAGATTTATAATTTACTACCCACACAAAATGTGGATAGGCTTGGCCTCAGTTTTAACCAGGGTAATGAAGCTTTTATAAATAAACATTCACCTTCACAATAGGTGTAAGAATGCTATATTTGGTGCATTCACCCTAACCACCCTGGCCAACTTTCAAAAATAGTCATAATCCCTTGAAAATGCTGAGACTTAATTGGGCTTCTGTTAACCAACGGCTGGTATCATCATGAGATGCATTTTCATAAACCTTAAAAGCTGTACTTCAAACCTTAAAATCGGTACCTTAATCTTTCAACAGTACTTCCAAGTCTGCTCTATGTGTGACCACTAAAACTAGTATGCAATATTGTGCAAGCTGTAGGCAGACCCCAATACAACGATTACAAAAACAGTTGCACCTCCAGGCACAGCCAAGCACAACAAGGAAACAATAAGCTAGGAGAAATACACTCCGATTTACAAAGTTAATAATTAAAAAAATGTCTTTCATCCATCTTCTAACCACTCCTTGGCTGGGTAATGGGGGGAACTGGAGCCTATTCTAGGCAGTACAGGGCTTAAACAGGGGTGTGCCTTGGACTGGATGCCAGTCTATCACAGGGCACATACACTCACACAAACCTGTAACTTTACAGGTGTGACACTAGGGTGCTGCCCCCTAAGTCATCCTGCTACTCTTACAGTGATCTGTGATTAAAAAGCCGCTCCCTGTAATAATGGAAAATTAGGTGTTCATAATGGTGTTTCAGAGTGAGCTTGACATGTTTAATGTTGAGGACACCAAACAGGTTATGTCTGGTATTTTCTCGTTTTTCCACTTTCAGTGGAATGACGATTCGCAGAGACTTGAGCATCAGGAGGGGCTTCTGATCATTGGAGGCCTGGCAGTCAGGCTTGCTGTCCACCAGATTTATAGCCCTACTCAAAACTGACAAACACCATGAAGTACCCTAAACACACAATCACGCCTCCTTCCGCACGACATGCGTCTAAGTTCCCACTGTTGGCACTATGAGGCAGCACCGCAGTCAAAGCCAGCGACATATATGAAACCCGACTTGGTTCACTTTCGTAGTCTTGGAAGCCGTGACTTGAACAGGCAGCAGACGGATATTAAACACGGACCCCTTGCGTCTGTGTCATCTTTACTTCAAGTCATTTTATCTGATGGAGTGAGAGGCGGTCACCTTCACTTCAAACGCGAGTAACTTTAAGTGGGGCCTGCTTACATTATACAGCTGCTTTCCGTCTCTCACTGGCCAGACATGAGTACATATAAGGCCAGGGACAACTTAGCCTGTCTTGCTATGAAATGGCTGTTATTTAGCGAGGGAGCCTTTTCCTTTAAAGTCAAAGGGACAGAGTGCAACTGTTTGTCAGTCTTTATGCTGGGGGGCATTCATTTACCTGAGGGGTGTATATAGAAAACACAAACGAGCAACTGTTTCCACACAATCTAACCTAGAAGCTGTCAAATGTACATACAAACCTTCTTGATTCAACAAAAAATAGTTTCACCATGGAATTTCACAGAATGTATAAAAAGTAGAAAAAAATCCTAATTTCAGTTCTAAGGTCTTCCATCGGTAAGATTCTAATTGCCTCTCTGTAATGGTTTCTGTGTGCAAAATCCTTTTAAGCAGAACTTGTCCATTGGGAAGACGCATGAGACCTAATTGCTTACAGTACAAAAGAATTATCTGTGGCACAATTAAATCCTTCTCGACATTTTGCATGTGGATATTGAATGTTTGCAAATGATCGAACGGCAGAGGTAAAACTGACACCTGGAAGCAAAACTGACCGCGGATGTCATTTGCAAATTTAATTGTGGACATGTTTGTTGGGTGACGATCAGAATTCAAGGAAAGTCATTCCAATTCAGCCTTAGATTTCCTCAAGCAAGCACCGTCACTTTCATAAAAACCTAGACAAAATGCAGGAGTGAATAAAGTTTTCCTTCCGCTCCCTATTGATCTGTCTCACAGTTAAATGGACTGCATGTTGGGACCTGACAGGGGCATATATCACTGCTCTTATTTAATCACACAGGAAGCACCAGCATTTGTGTTCTGGGATGGAAATGAAACGTTCTCTTCCACAGAAGTCCAGGCACATGTCAAGATTTCCCTCACTCAGGCATTCCCAAGGTGCACCTGTCACAATGACCCTGTGAAAGTATGTATTAAGATTACGTCTCTGTGGAATGAGAAAAGCCAAGACCAATCAAAATAATGACATTCTGCCATTTCGCATACTTTGACCCAAACTGACTTACTGGAAAACAGCAAACATGATTAGTGCATGCAGTGCTCATACAGCAAGATGTATACTGAAACAATTTGGATTAATTACATGGCTCAAGGGTACAGCAAAATGCCCCATTTAGCTGTGAACACCCATACCGTTCTCTTGCCTAACAGCTCTGTCACCAGAAAGTTGCGCTCACACCATCATGGGAAAGTGTGGCCACTACATCGCACAGAGCACAGTAATGCGGTCTGTCCCCACGGCGTGAAACGAGATAGAAACGTGGTAGAAACGCGTCATTCCTTAATATCGGCTAGAAAGGCACGTATGATTCATGAATGCACCTACGCCCCAAGGATAATTACAAAACTCGCTGTTCAGAGATTTCCGGAATGCTTTTTAATTTAGGTCCCTAATTATAATTTAAAAGCCAATGATGAAGCACATTCTCATTTCCTTTTTTGGAAAACGAAGTACTAGTGGAGGGGTTATACGTGTCAGGCTAATGTCTCGTCTCAGTACAGGAAACAGAACGTCATATCCTCACTGCGGTGCTTCACTAGACATGCTGCATTATGCAGTAATGTCTGTTTTTTTCTGTACTTTTGTTTGCATCCATCTTCTATACCTCAGGGGTGACAGCGAATGACGAGGATAACAGGGCACAAGACAAGGGGACACCTAGAATAAGATGCTAGTCCATCTCAGGGCACACAAACACACACACACAAACATACAATAGCTTCCAGTGCACAATTTACTATAGAGACACAAACTCACCTAACCCCCTGTTTCTGGAATATCTCTGAAAATACAGGAAAAACATGTAAATTCCACACACAGAGACAGGGTGGGATTCTAACACAGATGACTGGAGGTTTGAGGTTATACTGCTATCCACAAGGAGACCTTACTACTTTCCTTTGTTCAGTACAATTACCCTGAATTTATATTAAACAATTAATCATTTTCTTAACATCACAGTAATTAGATTTTGGAAACTAAAAAATATGGAGGAACTTCTGTTTAAAGGTTGAGGTCCTTTTTGAGACAGGTTGATTCAAATATCAACAGTTCACAAAACGTCTCTGCTAAGCTACAGCTGTTGTTCTGCTTAATAACTGAGGCCATAACTGTAGCTGAGAAAAAAACACAACACAGAATTTTATATGCTATGCAGGGAACTCTCAGTACCTGGTCAGCCATTACATTTCTTTCCCTTTGTTTTTACTGTGGCTAATTACAATTCAACAGCAGAACCAAACAATGCGAATGGCAATTATTTCCCCCGTATCTTTGAGGTCCCCCCAAGCAGAAACAGTGAGGAGGGCCTCTGGAGCACTGATAGTGTTGTATCAAAGTATTCCTTTTGGAGGCAGACATTTTCGGACGGAGTCTGTGAAGCCTGCTGTGGTTTAAAATCCACCTGTCTCCTTTGGTACAATGTGCTCATGGGAGATCCAGATGCTGGTCAGAAAGGTAAAATTGAAGCTGGGCTACGGAAGACTGGCACTGTTTTAGTCCTGTAAGTGATGACAGACCAAGGCAACATCACTTTCACGCTCCAGGACTCGAACATCTGTAAGCAAGCTGGCCAGGGTATGAATATCAGGTAATTTGGCCCCAGTAGGGTGGCAGTTGGCCTGAGGATGCTCTCCATTTTGAGGCAGAAATGTACAGAGGATGTGGGGGTGGGTGGGGGCACAGTTATAATTCAGCTGATTTTACAGTGGGAGATAGAGGAGAAACTAGAAGAATGGAAGACCTACACAGCCTGTTTGTCCCATTCTCGCAGAAGAAGAGAGCATACCTGCATACAGCCAGCTGAGTAAATAGATTAATAAAACATGGCACTGATGTTCCAGTCTTTTAAGCAAGGAGCTAATCGCTGGCTCATTTATTCCTGTGATGAAGCAGAATCAGCTTCAACAGTTTTTCTGATGTCTATATGAAATGTTTTGAATTTCGCCGAATTTCCCAAGAGCAGATGGTGTTGTCAGTTCACAGCATGGTAATCACCAAAGATGTCTCCAAAGATGTGTTCTCCAAAAAACTGGAGTGCCCACCAGAGAGGGTTGCTGTCATGGCCTTAGCAGTACCCTGGGTATCTGGGTGGGCTCCATGCCCATCAACGGACCAACTGCGCTGCAGTCTGAATGATGGCTGAAGAAGCCAAGCTGGAGCAGATGATTATTCTGTGTTCTCATTCGTTTGTTTTTTTGCCTTTTTTCGCTCTTGTGGTCCGTGTCAGAAGGGAATTACTGAATGCAAGCCAACTTGTTATGATCAGATCGTTACCTCTGGAAAAAATGGCTCCACAGCTACTTCAGAGGCAGCACAATGGACTCAAAAAGTAATTGAAAATTTTCTGACATCACTGCTTTGAAAATGTCCAACCAAGAGGAAAATTTGCCTTATAAGATCTGACCTTGAATGTTTCTTGAGAGCTTTTAACATTTTCTTCTGCCTCAAGGACTGTGATACCGAGCTGATATATTGATGGTGAGAGGTAGACATTGTAATTTTATAAGATACTTTGGCTGCCTGAATGCTAAATAATTTCTAAACCACATTGAGATCTCTAGGAAATTTATCTCACCCAGCCGGACTGTAAATCATCAGCACAAGGGCACAGATAACTATCTCCAATTTTCAGACATACCGCTCCACAACAGCACTCATGCGTAACATTCGTCTAGTTAACAGATCCAAAGTGCCGTTGTTCCCCAAACGGGGCTGAAGTTTTGGGGCATATTCATCATCTCTGACACACTGATTAGCCTTGAACCTCACCAACCAAGCCAACAGTGTGCCTTGTTGAGATCTGCACGTTGATGAGGAAACACATCTTCTAGCAGCTGATTTCGTGATACGGGCCAAAGGGGAAAGGAAGCGATTGCCGACCCCCAAGGGCACACTGGCTCTCAGAAACCCAATCTATCCTATGCACACAGATGCAAACTCCCACCTGGTTTTTCTGAGGAGGGACAGGCCACTAGTGGCACTCATTTGCTCAGTTATTTAGTTAGGTTTTGCATGAGAGCAGATCAGTTTAATAAATTGTCCGAGACTTTTCACTCCCTGCCTGAAGCCATTACAAAAGTGGCCATAGGAAGCGATCAAATGGTCATCTGTTGACTAAAGCCTCAAACAGATTGCATGGAGGCAAGGGAGGGACCCAGAGACTGATATATATAATGGACAATTTGGGTGTCTGTTTGCATTGCCTTCACGTCAACCCATTAGCAGAAGTAAAATTGAGCTTTGTGGAGGAAATGAGAGAAGAGGGACCATTAGCTAGCATTACAGCTCTCATCTGAAGGAATCGGCTTGAGCAATTTCACTCACAAAGATAAACTTTCTAATATATCAGCAAGATGGCTGAAATCGACTGTCAGGTTATAGTAAAAGAACCTTAGCTCATCCCCTAGCTTAATATTTATGTTTAAACTTCAAAAAATACTCGGGAAAATAATTTTAATTAAAGCTCAAAAATGGCCTGGCATTGCGTGCTGCAGCACCTGCTTGCACTGATATGGGAAAACACTCTTTTTGGGGCTTTGCTTTCTGGGTAAGAATGCAAGCTTAATCCCCACTGTATTGCTTTAGGCACCTCTGGTGCAGTGAGCACAATTTAGCTTGTTCAATCGGGTGAGAAGACTGATTTCCTCATCCTGTCGTCTCTCAACATCGCCATCTACCGTCCATTGGGTGCCTGCGGGGCTACGGGTGCAAGCCATTGGACAGTGCTGCCCTCCAGGTGTGTTACGAGGCCTGACAAAGGTAGCAGGCTGTACAATGAAAAGAAGCAGGTAGCTGTGAACACCCACACTGGAGGAGGCCTGTAATTTACCCCAGTCAAGTTAGGGTGACCTATAATGGGATTAATGTGGAGGCACTTTAAAAGGAAAAGCAACCTCTTTTTCTGTGTGAAAAAAGGAACAATGAAAGAAAACACAGTCAACTGGAAAGTAGATGGGACACTCGTGAAAGGTCAATCTCATTTCTCAGGGCTGATTAAACAATAGTGAAACTTTCTCTGGGAAGATGTGACGTTTTTACATCATTCAAACTGATTTATGGGATTCAAGGCAGTAAATCGATTAATGTTCATTCCTTTTAATCTATTCCACTCAGAGTTCATGTACATTTAAATTCAAAACTGAACAAAATGAACACAGTAAATACATCACTATAATGTATAATACATCATAGGCCAATCTGCAGACATCACTGTCTGATTCAATAATAAAATCATGAAATATTGCAGGTAGTTACACTGCATTTAAAACACACTTTCTGTTTTTGCTTATTTATATCTGTCATTTCAGTGTATATATATATATATATATATGCATGAAAAATACTAGGAAATCCTAGCCACCCTGATGTCCATCTCTATGTAGTAGAAAAGGCTGCTGTTCTGTAACTGAAAATGGCAGTTTATAGTTCAGGTTTTACTAGAGTAGTATGAGTGTGTGAATAAGAGTAGCTAATAGTTAATTTTAAATTAGATTTAGTAGTAATTTGATATATAACCCGTTGGGGTGCTTGAATATTGTCATAGCTCACAGAAGGAAATGAACATACTGTACAGTGATTGTTTACACTCATGCACACGCACACAGACAAACTTTTCCAGTAAGAGATTCATAAACCATGAGACTCAGGATCAACCCTGATGAGCAGTTCTGTCGGTGTCACGTGGCGCCGCTCCATCCTTACCTTCTGAGAAGTTAATGATCCCCAGCAGATGGAGCAGCTTCAGTGAGGCACAGATGATGACCACAATGCCCACGGTCTGCAGCCCCTCTGTCTCCCAGACCGCGTTCAGCATGCCTCCCGGGTCGCCACCATTTCGGTCCCCTGACCCGGCACTCTGGTTCCCACCACCGCTAAACCACTCCACCTCCACGGCCGCCACGCTTGGAATGACACAGAGACCAATCCCCTACTGGAGACTAACCCCCACCCAGAGACTAATCCCCACCAATGGATTAATCCCAGCTGAGAACTAACCCCCAGCTCGTTCTTAGTCCTACACCTGCCTCCACAGTACAGCGTCCCGCAGACTGAAAGTGAGGAGGGAGGATCACTCTCTGGCTCGTTCCTGGTGCTGGTTGCTGCATGTGGACTGGGGGTGGGGGGGGACTCCTTTCTGGGGCAGACTCTGGAAGGAGGGACAGAAGGAGAGCCCATGCTCGATGTTTGACAAAAGGGGAGTAGCTCTTCTGCGTGTGCGTGTGTGTGAGAGAGAGTCTGTAGACACGCCCACAGTGTATCCCAGGGAGGGGACAGTGGGCAGATATTGCTATGGGAGAGGAGCCAGTTGTTCATTCACAGACACCCACACAATGGTATACATGCATCCATGTAGACAAACATAAACAAACACATACATGCTCACACAGGTACAAACAGAAGCCCCTCTCTGAGGGAACGTGTGCCTCTAATACCAGTCAGCTTTGTCTTTTATCATTTATTTTCCACCACGTGAAATAAATGAAAGCAGTAAATTTTCTCCCTGTTCTGTGCGAGTATACAGTACACAAGGGGAATTACAAACACACTAAGCACAAAGGAGCTAATATATCAGCCCATGCTAGAGGAGCATATTAAAGTAAAGGTATTATTCGGCAATTACCGTGGCAATTAGAATACATTTCACACCATCACAAGCTAAATGTAAACAGTCCAGTGGATGCTCCTTATTTGTACACAACGTATGCTGTCAAATGATCTTAGCTGATCGCCACTAGAAAGTGAAAAATCTGACAGGAGTTCTAACATTAATACCCACTATCCTGAACGCAGCAAGCAGGGAAATCCACTGTAATTCATAATCATTTGCTGTCATTTTCCATTTTAGAAAATGGGTCTATGGTAGATCATTGTGGTGAAACGTTCCATTACCCAACATCTAAAACCATGAAAATGCTTCTCTTTTAGTTAATGAAACTTGACCTCTGCATATTATACAGATTTCCGAGAGGATTAAAGTGCCAAGCACCTTCATACGTTACTGAAGAGTGAGGGACAAAAAAGTAGCGGTGCTGTAAAATTTTTATCAGCTTATCAATGATTCAGTAAACCAGCAGACTATGAACTCTCAAGCAATCAAAGCCCTTAGATTTAGTGCCACCTGCTGGTATTGCAGTGAAGTACAACTTGTATGGTCAGCCATACAACAGACAGAACGGTGGGAAAACCATAATAGCGTGTATTGGGTAAATCAGTAATATCACAGATATGCAATGCTGCATGACTAATCATGGGCTACATTCTAGAATCTCAGTAAACACCTGTCCTCTGTTCTTTGATCCCTGTCTGACCATTTTTCACACAGCACTATACCAGGACAGCACTTCAGATCTGCACACTGCCCAGACAATGACCCTTTCCAGATGAATTATGCGTATTTGGTAATGGCTTAGTGGAGACGGAAAAGGCCGTGTGGAATGAGACAGATTGAGCAGATGGATCCAACCTGCCCTGAACTGGGCTTTGCTCAGGACTGCTGATCCAAAAAACCAGACTGGGCAGAGATGAGAGGATAAATAATGCTGTTATCTGGCATGGCAGGAGTCATACTGAGGCTGGGTATGGACTGGAGGATTTTATTCTGCTGAGCACCATTTCAGGTTCATGAACTCCACTGCAAGGCTGAATAAGTCTCATGAACTTTCTTAAACATGGGGATAAGGCAAAGGCCATTTGGTGGAAAACGACTTTTCTGTTTTTATACATATCAGTCAGTGGTCACTGGCATGTACCAGGTTGAATTCAATCCTGCCTTTCACTCTGGGCTAGATCCTATGTGGATTTTGAAAGATTGGACTTTATCACAAGGGTTTCTCTATCGATGTATTGTCAAAAAACACCTTTTATCAGTTATGGTCATCATCCTGTTAAAACAGTTTTCTGGGTAAGTAGCTCATATGCATGATGGCGGTGATGAAACAGCTCTAGCAGCACTTGGACTCAACTATTTCATTGAGTGTGGAGCTGTTTAACATGAAAGCTGTCAAGGAACCAAAGCATCTGGGAACAACTGCTTCACTTACACATGTAAAAGTTTGTAGAGATATTTTCAGCTTTCTTGAAAGTTGGTTGGGACGTGTCCCAGCCATCCCTGCCTAAAACAACACCTGTAGTGTGTATCCTCTCTGTGAGAGTGCTCACGTTCCTCAAAGAACTGGCCCCCTACTAGACAAATCTCAAACTGTAATTCCTCCTGATACAAGTCTCCTCATCGACATTCCATTCTTAAGAAAACTGCAAAAAAATTCTGTCCCGAAAGTATGTTCTTTCATGCTCTCAAAGTACCTTAACGCCTAACTGCTCACAGTCCTGCTGGAATGAAAGTGCGTTCACAAAGAAACAGTTCTAGCTATTAAAGCCTCCGATGATACCTCCAGTTTGCATTTGGTTTGGGAAATCTTTTAATCAGATTGTTCGTCCTTAAGCTGGTTTATCTGGTCAGATGTTTTTATTAATGTGACTCTGATTAAGCAGCATCTCAGGGGCATTATGTGTGGTGGGGTCTTTCTCCTGAGATTTGATACAGCAGATATTCCAAGCCACCACACTACCTACATGTCTCAGCTGAAGAACCCACTGTGCCCAATGACATTTTATTCCCATTCTCTATCCTCTTTCCACTGGCTTCCACTTAGGTTAGGAGTGACTTCAAAGTAGCTTTTCTTCCCAATAAAGCACTTAAAGGTCAAACACCCGCCTACCTGATCGAACTGATTAATGCCCATACTCCAAATTGGTCACTTAGATCACAAAGTCGGGTCTCCTCCTTGTCCCAGATAAATAAAATTTGTGTTGGTGCTAAAGCTTTTAGTTACAGGGCCCCTAGATTATGGAACCGTCTTCCAGTCTATGTACAGGATGCCAAGTCAGTCTCAGTCTTTAAATCACGACTGTTGAACTACTACTTCAGTCTAGCTTATCTGCACCTTATAACATAACACATTGTAATTTTGGCTGCTGATGTGGGCTGAAAACGAAATCTTTGAGGATTAGAATCATGAACTTCCTCACAGATGATGGACTTGACTGTAATTCAGTCTTTAAAAAAATAGTATTCACACCATTCCCTGCTCTGTATAATGGTAGCATGCCCTAGGGCGTAGGTGGCCAGGTGACCTCGGACCCCTACAGGTTTCATTTCTTCCACACTGAGTTGTTTTTGGTTCCTCTCCTCCATTGCCTTCTGGCCTTTTCCTTTTCCCTTCAATATATATTCTAATTACCACACACTCCTGTTAAGTGCCTTGGGCCAACTGTGTTCTGAAAGGTACTATAATGATAAATGGACTAGAATTGAATTTAGGTGCAAGGACCACAGCCTCTGGTTAAAATGGAAGGCAAGCTGCAAATAAAGGTGCATCACAGTGGGGACAAACCTTGTAAGATGGTAGATGACTAACAGTTTCAAGTTTCATGAGTGTGTGCCAAGAAATCCACCCAGAGTTCAGCCCATGACAACATCTCAATGGAGGAATCAATGGTGCACATGCTGTGAGTGGTTGTAAAGTTAACACTTGTGAGCTGTCGTCCACTTTCGCCACACAGGTGTTATCTCCGCACTCTCCATTAGCCATGCTAGCAGGTTTCCGCACTTCAGCAATATTAGCTTTAGTGTCTCCACTTTGGGGTGAGGTGAAAGAAGAGAGTTTTGCCTGATGCGACTTGTTAGTATATTTTTTTTTTTGTCAAGGTCATTCTGATTGGTTGCTGTGTCAAGAAGAAACACTCAATTGCTTAGAAAGGAAAAAAAAAAAGTTATAAACAGGATTTTACGAAAAAGGTAGCAGAGCCAAGAAAAGAATGACTTAGTAGACAGCCGCCATTACCCAGAATCCTAGCTTAGCTTTTTAATGTAATTTAGTCTTTTTGTGGGTCTGGTAAAGAGCGGTACTTACCTTCGCGATTGTGACACTTAGTCCGAGAAGTTGAGTATTTTTAAATTGATAGTGTTTTATTAAAGTTTACACATTTTTAGGTCAGATTCTTTAACCATGTCATTCTGATTTAATGACAGACTGACATCATGTAGTATTTTACATAAAACTGAATTGAACTGACAAGGAGGTCTATAAAGTACATCAACCTATGTATGGTAGATAGAGTTTAAGCACAAGCCATCCTTAAAGTACACTGGATGAAGGTACCACTTGTCACAAGATGACCACAAGCAGATCTTCACACCATGGTTTGTACAGAGCCAGGTGTGACTGTGCTGCCTCCCTCCTCCAATGGCTGAAGTGTCAGTCCACATCAACCGAAACGGCAGTGTTTAAAGTTGCAGCTCTTATCAGTGCTGAGCAACAGAGTTATGTGACAACTCCCCCCCCCCCCACTCTGCTGCCCGGGAAATTGATTTCAGGTGGATGGGAGCGTAGACACACATCCGCCTACTCTTTCACCTCAGCCCATGCTCCACCCAACCCGGGAGGGGGTTCTTATCAGAGCTCAGCCGGAAAAACAACATTTCAGTCACAGACCATGGGCATCAAACCTCGGAAGCCCAAACAACAGAGGCACACATTGACAAGTGTACACCAGAAAACTCAAACTCTTCTGTCGATCAGCCAATAGACGTTGGATTTTTTTTTCTTCCCTAGGCAAAACTCTGTAATCCATCCAACTTCTACCCTCTTATCTTCATCATAGTCACAGGAGGTCTGGTGTCAATCTCAGGCAGCACAGGGCACAAGACTGGGGTACACCCTGGATGGAATGCCTGTGTATCACAGGGCACACAAACTTGCCTACTCACAATCAGATACTAATGGCAATTTAGAAACACCAATTAGCCTAACTGCTTGTCTTTTGTTTGCAGGAAGAAACCCACACAACTGGGGGAAAATTAAACAAATCTACACACACACACACACACACACACACACACACACACACACACACACACACACACACACACACACACACACACACAGAGTCAAGTTGTCATGGGCTACCAAGTCTGGACAGACAGAAAGGCTCAGAGGCAGGGATGCAAGTGTGAATGGAGAGCATTAATAAACTGGTAAAGATGCAAAGGAACCACAGGACTCTGCCCTGAATATGGGACAAACCAAACCTACCCAGGAGGGCTAGAGACAGACGTGGGAAACAAAAAACTAGCAACACTGGACATAAAACAAGACAGGCAATTCACCAAAGATCGACAAAAACGTGACAGGGAACAGAGCCAAGATGCTGACTTATAGGGAAAGAAAACTGGTGAGGCACATGAGGGCAATCAGGGCATGTTCACTGGCAATTAGGAAACACGTTGGGTAGCATGAAAACCCGGTCAGGACTCCAGGCATTGGGACCCCTGGAACAGAGTTACTGACGTTACAAGAAGTGAGATTCAAATCCCAAACTCTGGAGGTATAAGGCAGCAGCACTACCCACTGGGTCAACCGAAACACAATAATATTTTCTCAATATTATGTAAGAACCAACTTATGTAAGCTTCCCAAGCTTTTCCAAGATCTGGCAGTAAAGACCCCACACATGATACATGGTAGTGTAGTATATTGTTTGTCTCAGTTAAGGACAGAAAATAAAAAGCTGTAAGCTACATTGCTGCCAGCGTTGAGGCGGGGTGGCCTGTAGGGAGACAAATCTACTGCTTTAAAGCAGTTGTTACAGTAACCTGAAGCAAAGTGACCAACCATGCACAAATACTACCATTTACAATAAAAAAACTGTGATTTTGTTCAGCTTTGTTAAGAGAAGGGATGCACTCTGGAACATTCCAGACAACCCATTTCTCTCTAGAGCCGGGGCCGAGATCCATTAGCCAACAGTCCCTGGTGATCAGACATGATAGGAAAATACTTTGGTGCACTCAAAGCTTTTGAACTCAAATGTGAAACTCTGCTGTGGGTTTGTGGACATAAACATCTAAAGCAAAAATAGGGAGGTGACTTCAGCAGAGATCAGAGATGCTTTTGTTCTACCTCCACACCTGCACCTAATACTCCTTAAAGGAGCTTGAGAAAGCTTTTACTGGGAGAAATGTGATGTGAAATGGAAAATGCTAGCCCTTTGTGAACTTATCTTCTGGTATTATGCTTCCACAAGTATTTTAAGGCTGCTATTTCAAGTATGAAAAGACATCCAGCTGTTTTCTTAAACAGGGTCCTTATGAGACATTCATCTTAGGATGGCAAGCAGAACCACGGAACAGGAGGACTGGGGACAGAATAATGCATTCATGCTGGAAGGCATTTCCCATTTTGGGGTTTATTGGGATGGATCAGCAGAACACAGACAGGCAAACTGACAAAATGACACAAATTACTGGTTACCCGAGTCTCCATGAGTGCTATGTGTCCCCTGTCACCACAGTCATCAGTGATGATTGAATGGAAACGTCCGTTGTGTGGATGATAAAACCACTTTGAATGAGAGTTTCTAGTCATTTTGGACAGCAGTACTGTATCCTGTAGAAAAGTTTACAAAAAAAGGGTTTGTGGCTGGAGGTGTTAAGCTGTCACACACAGCTTAACCTTCCCATGAGGAACGACCTGGACAAAATCACTGAGATGTTTCCCAGCAAATGCTCACACCTGTAATTGCACCCAACACCTTCCACCAGGCCAAGCCTCTTGGTGCTAAAGTAAAAAAAAAAAAAAGACCCCCATCGTATTTACAGAGGCTATGAAACACATGTAATTAAAGTCTGCAAATCATCTCTGTCCTCTGCAGATGTGAATACACAAACAGCCTGGGGGTGTTTACATCCCATCACGGCACAACCGCGGCTTTCTGCTCCCCGACACGCGGCTCTTGTTCCAATCAAGTACCACCCACCACGACCACTTAAGTATGCTAATTTCCCATTTACACCAGCCGCACTGGCACCTCTCCATGACTGATGGCAAAGGCAGCCTGTAATTTCCCAGCCATCCTAGAGCACATCCCCCCCGGACATTGCCTGTCACCCCCCAATTTCAGCTCCATTACACACACAGTTTTGCTCCCCTGAAATTGGTAGCATCTGGGAGGTACGGGTACGAATCACGATCAGTCGGTCCTGACTCACAGCGAGGCCTTGTTTTACAGGCATTTCTTGGAGCTTTGATGCTGGCACTGTGTTAATATAAGAGTGAAGCGGCCACACAGAGGGAAGTTAGTCCTTCAGTCTCCGGTGCTTCAGTCCAGTGTAACAAGTGTCAGCTGCTTAAATTATTCAAAAAGAGAATTTACAGTTCTTTGGTCAAGATACAATAGCGGCACTCCAACTACAACACTTTGGTGACAGGAGTCTTAGTCTCTTTTCCCATCATGCTCTCTGATAACCAGTGTCCCAGACATCCAAGGAAAATGCTGCAGGCAGATAAGGCTGGATAGCTTGGACAGGATGTTACTCACATAAAGCCACCCGACCTGGGAGGTTGACAACGGCTGAATCCCAGCCACGACGTGCCAATCTGCCATTCAGCTGGGCGCCAGCTCTGCCTTGGATGAGACCCGTGATGTAACCTGAGCAGCAGCTTTGTGCAGCTGATTTACAAGGTGCCATCGTGGCATTGTCCTGCTGATTTGGTGGCTGGTCATTAAAGAGGGTCAGGGACGTACTCGGACACTTTTCCACATTTCCTGATGTGAAAGCCAGGTACAAATCAGTGGGATCATCAGTCTAAATTTCATATTACCATGAAATTCATATTCATAAAGAGAAACCAATGCCACATCCTGACGGAGTCCTTCCATCCCATCATCTGTTCTAAGCCTCCCCAGACTGTATCACATGACCAAGATGGCGAAACACCAGGCATTATTATCTGGGGTCTTGAGACTCTCAAGTGGTACTTTATGGTTAATTTTGATTTGTATTACTCATACACTTATAAACCTCATTGGTACTCCATCTCCATTTTATAATGCTCTAAGATATTGTGATCCATCCATCCACCCACCGACCTACCCACCCACCATCTTCTAATTGCTTATTCTGGTCAAAGTCATGAGGTAAGATAAATAATACTTAATGTTATTTAATTTCCTCTGTCTTTCATCCAGCCAAATGCACGGATGCCGAGGTGGCCGAACATGACACATTCGCTATTCTGGGAGCCGCTGAGGTCTAACAGCCTTGTGGCGTGTCGCCATTTCAGCAATATTACACTGAATTTGATTGATTTTTTTTTTTTAATTACGGATCCCTAATTGTGTGGAAACGTCCCCAGTCATGAAATTCTCAATAATTGGCTTCAAGGCCAATTTCTGTTATGAACGTGTGAAACCCTTGCACTGTTTTCCAACATTATTCGACAAGAGGATCAAAATGCATCAATTCTGATGCAAGTGAATGGTCTGGTGTCAAATAGGAAAATGACGTGCAAACGAACAAAAAATAAACATCAAAGTAACTTCAACATTATGACAGGTGGTGCTGGAGATCAGTATGAAGTCTGAAACGGTCTGCATGGCTTAAAATGGACAAAGATAAATGATTATCAGATTAGCACATAACAAATAACAGTAAAAATGTCTTCCTTGCCCTGCTTAAAAAATTAATTTTTAATAATTAATCCCTGATCTGTTAGGGACACACAATGACTTATATTAAACCATTAAGTTAAAATGGCTTTAATTGCACAGCAATGCAAGGGCAGGTCTATCTGGCAGTCAGTGGGGGACAGTGCCCCCCACCCCCCAACTATCCTGGACCCCCCACTGGCCCCCCTAAATGAGAGTCCATTTTATTAACTTTTTAGCAAGTTTTTTTTTTCCATATGTGCCCCTTCAACAGAACAACTGGCCCTAGCATGCCCCCCCCCCACCATGCTGAAATGGTCTCGATCTGCCACTGATGCTGTGGCCTGTGAATTAGAGCACCTGGATATCAAGCACTTGGAAATAAACGCGGGTGAAAAGCTGACAAACTCCAGGCGACAGCATCACGGCAGCAATGTGCGTCGGCACCGGTGATCGATGGCTGGACCCCTCGCCCCATTACTTCAGCCCCGGCTGCCGGGCCTTCCAGCAGCAACTGTCAACAGCGATGCTTCAAAGGGAGGCAAGCAGAGACTGAGGGCCCAGAAAAAGCTGCTATGGGGGCTGGAAAGCCGGGTGCACTAATAACGGATGACACCGCAGTCTAATCAGGGCTCAGCCTCCTGTTTGGGTGGCCCGGCTGTGGAACCAGACAGGGCCGAGGTTGGGTTCGGGGAGACGGCAATGACAGTGAGCCACAGACGTGTCATTTCCTCTCTTTCGCCATCAGTGCGAATGGCTCATCCAGACCTCAGAATTACAGAATGCAATTGGAATTTTTTTTTTGGCAAAAATGAGTAACTGACAAAGAAATACCCCCTATCAATCCTCTAGACATCGTGTGAAATTTTCTGAAATTTTAAGCAAAGAAAAAGCAACTTTGACTTGAGCTCACTTGGACCTTGAAATGCATGTCAGGAGAAAGTAGCCTGGAAAAAAAGTTTAAATTAAAGAGTAGAAACATTGGTCAGGGCAAAAAGTGTCATAACGAATGGAGAGTGTGAAGACCATCAGCCTTGGTCGAGCTGAGAGGTGTAGGCCACATTTTTAGTGGTACCACCTACATATGCAGATGTAGCAGACATTTGATGCATAATGAACTGATAATAAACTTGACAAAGATATAAAACACTATCAATGGGCCTTTATATAGAATTCAGAAAGCAATCAGACAGCCAAAATATCTCAAGATATTGAGTTATATGCAACAGGATGATAACATTCTAAGATCATTGTGCCCAATTTCAGAACTTCTACAAAACATTGCTGGCTCATCTCACATGATTTATGTACAAAGTAAGTTGAAACTTAGACAAACCCTAGAATGAAATGCAATTTTTTCTCCATAGTCAATTCTACATGATTTAATTTTCTGACAAGGCTGACAGTGTGTTGCCCCTCTAGTGTTCCGTGTAAATTTGTGGTTTAAATTCCAGCTCTGCGATGCTGTGCTTGTACCGCGTAGTGCAATGGCTAACATGCCCCAATCAGTGCACAGCATACAGCACAGCAAGACGTCCCTCCTCTCTCTCCAAAAGAGTGTGTCGTAAACCTGGCCAGCAGCCTGTGGAGATGGTTATAAGATAGTCATTCATTTGGCTAATGAGACAACTGCAAATGCTGCGATCAAGGCTGCATGATGAATGCACCCCTAAAATGGGACAAGCCAGACCTTGTAATGACAGGGACCAGCTGGTGACAGTGACCAGCGGTCGCTCCTTGAACCGTGCACAGTAAGACA
This sequence comes from Gymnarchus niloticus, assembly GCA_009936485.2. Classification (NCBI taxonomy): domain Eukaryota; kingdom Metazoa; phylum Chordata; class Actinopteri; order Osteoglossiformes; family Gymnarchidae; genus Gymnarchus; species Gymnarchus niloticus. Next base: position 7,753,913 of record JAACJT020000013.1, on the reverse strand, counting down.
TACCTAGTGTACTGACCTGAAGGAAGAAGCAGCAAGTATAAAGCAGAAGAACCACCCTTTATAAACGGTGGGACGAAGACATACTCGTAACCCCACAAAGGCATAATAAGCTGCCATTGAGGCTGCTGCGGCTCTTCCAAATAGCCTTGTAGCTCCATGAAATCTGTTATAATAATTAAAAAAAAACTTGCAGGCTTTCTGTTTTACTCTCCATCTTGGTGACTAGCGAGACACACTGCTCTGGGCAGCCAAAGGAGCAGCGTATCGTAAACAAGCAATTAAGAAAGCCATTGAATGGTACCCACTCTGTCTGACACCTTCTGGAGATATTGTTTTTTTGTGTACTTGGAAAAGTGATTATGACTGATCACTGGAGTATAATGAAAGAGACAGGGGCATGGAGTTAAGCAGTAGATATTTTACGCCTCGCAACGTCAGCCTCCAGCTTTTCGACCTGCAAAATTGGATGTAGAACGAACTTTTATCATACATCGCTTGTCCATGGCATTTGCAGGATAGCAGAAGGAAAAGAAACAAGTTTACTTTCTTTTAACTTATCTTGGGGTAGAATAAGTGTAGACAGTCTGAACACCTCAGACCGTTTTATTCGTCACTAAACCAGACAGGCAATTTTGCCAAAGGTACGCTGGGTAATCTAAAGGTGATGCAAAGCACAAACACAGCCTCTCACCTCCTGAAGATGATCCTGCATCAAACCATCAAGCCCACTGACCCTGGTAATGATTGTCTGAGAGCTCTCAGCCCAAATGCCAAGGCTCAGGGTCTATATTTACTGACACAGAAATCGTTGCTCCAGAGGTGTAATCCCAGCAAGTGGCAACAAAGTACACGGCCTCCCAAAGATATCTATTAAAAAACAATATTATCTGTATCTTTTGGAACGGTGAATTTAGACATGAAAATGGAATGATGTTTTACAAACCACCTGCGTGATGTAAGAAAGCTTCAGGCAGGAAAGTGAGCACAACGGACTTTGACTTTCACCACCAATTCAAGGAAGTCTGCAGCTCAAGAGTAAATAGCTTAATTTGCTCATCCATATTACAGACCAGCCAAGTCAGTGATGAACTGAGGGCATCTAGGGAAAAAAAATATGAAGGTGTTAAGGAAATCTGAAGGTGAAAAATTCAAAATGGTGCAAAGACTAAATTTTAATAATGTGAAGAGGTGATATCCTGTGTTTGCATAACAAGTTTAGCCAAAGCAGTAACCAAAGTGTACTGTTACCGCTGACCACCAAAACCTCCCAGCAAGAGACAATGAATGCTAATTAGCCCAGAGCAACGAGTCTAGAATCTCCAGGTAAGCTACAGATCAAATACCTGGCAGGAACACAAGACTGTTGTGTGATGTCTTAGTCAAAGGAAAGATGGTAACTCCAGTCAAGTTTACTTGCTGCTTCCCACAGCCCAATACACTGTTCTGAGATCAGTCATAACATCCCAAATGTGTGTGCTAAAATCTCTCACCCAGCCTCTTATGAAGACAAAAATGTAAAGTGAACCCAGTGGTTTAAAAACATGACCAAAAAAAAAAAAAAAAACTTACAGCAAAGAAAACAAAGGCAACCAATCAGTGTCAGCTGGAAGCAGTTTGTATAATCGTGGCATTCTGGATGGAAGCAGTATAATTCAGAGGGGATTTTACATTGTGACACAGCGACACAAATTGGCCGTTTGGCTGTTTGATGCCATCAGCTGGGCTCCATGTTAGTCACACAATTCAGCGCAAAATTACAGAAATGCTTCTTGGATAATACACAAGAACAATTTAAATTGTTGAAAAGGATCTGTACATATTTATGTGTATTTATAATAGAAGAATACGTTAATTAGAAAATAATTCAATAACTGCAAATGTTATCAAACATATCAAAAAATGATCCCACATATATATTTAACTGTAAAAGTAAATTTTCAAGTTTCACACCATTAATTTTTGTATTGTGATATATTAAGTTAAAACAAAAAGTTTTAACTTTCAAAATATTCATTTTGTAGCCAGTATGTTTGAAGTGGGTTAGGCTAGCAAAACAAGACTTTCTCAAATGCTTTATTGTGCAACTGAGTCCTATATATGAGAAGTAAACCGTTACCCTTTTAACCGTGAATGCTTAACTAGTTTTATGATCACGGAACTTTGACGGGTTCGTTAGTGGAGATACACAGTGCACAGCGCCCTCTAGTGGGCATCTATAATAACTCTCTCTGGTGTCAAACTCAGCCGATCAATGTTGTCACTTGATTAACTGACTATTTATAATGTACAGTATTTAACCTGACTATTTCAAGCTGCATGCAGATGGATTCATGTTGAACCAACAACTGTCCAGCAACCAGCAAAGCAAACTGATCCCTCAATAAAACCCAGACAGTGACCTATGCAGCAAGATAACAGCGATATTCTCCAGTTTCCAGATTCTTGCCAAGCTTGCAGCTTAATGCTATCATGGACAACATGACCCTGGACCCATAAAGACAGGTCTTCTTGGAGGTCAGCCTTCCTTCTATCCTTCTAGCATGTTACTCTGCCAGAGATGACCATCTGCTGCGAGGTGTGGAGAATGGAGTCTGTCCTGCCTTAGGAGTTTCAGTCCATGTCGGCCGCCAGGAAAGAAAAAACAATCCTTGAGAATTTAACCCAAAGAAACTGTCTGGTTTGCCATATAAATTGCTGGTATAACGTAGTACCTCTATGAGTTTGACTTATCAATATTTGGTTAGACAAACTATAAACTTTAAAAAGTTTATTTATATATTTCTGTATTTTGGGAAGAGAGAGGGCTGTTATGTAAAAAACAGATTTTGGACAGCACACTCTTTTATTCAAGCCCACAGGCAGGTGAAAACTATCACCCAGCACATATTTTTTTTTGTCTTTTTTGCTGTGAAAAATACCTACTGGTTAAGAGCAAATCAATAGTGACACTAAATTTAGCAGTGGAGGTTGTACAAACCCACTATCCATACAGCTGCTGATGCCACTCATGGGGGCCAAAGGCCTCTGAGAAACCCACCCCCATAATCAAAAGCATAACAGCAAGACCGAAGCGTTCCTGAATAATTCAGACTCCTCTCTGGGGCATGACAGGCCTTGAAGGACATGTGAAGGACGGCCTCAGTTAATGACCAGAGGCCATTAGTGCTTTGATAACATCACATATAATGGGACCCGCTCACAGCAAGCTGCCGTTCCTCTTCATTACTGCTAATTCATAATACAATTCAATGAGTAAAATGGCAATCTAAAAATATCCCCCTATTCTATAGCATATGGCACTTAGTAAAGTGATACTATAAACTTTTTATAACAAGTACAACCAGGGGGGTATTCCAAAAAGTGGGTTTAACATATCCTATAGTTAAACTTGAATTCTGATTGGAGAATATGAAAAGCCCAACTTCAGGATTTGTTGAGATTCAAATCCTGAAGTTGGGCATTCAGAATATATAGAAAAAGGTAAATAAAAAGTAGGCTGTTTTAGTTATAGTTCAGTAGAAAGTCATTTCATGATACAAAAGATTTATATAAGAGTTTTGATAAGAGGCTGAAGTTAAAAAAAATGGTAAAACTCCATCTAGTGGCAGTCTGTAGGTGCTGTATCAAAACAACGCGTTTCGTTAATGGTGAAGGTGCTGAACAATGCATGTGCAAGTCCCCTCTACTTATCTCTGGTTCGTGTGCATGGTGGACCCCCGACTGCAGCTATTTTTATTTTATTACCTAGGCATTCTGAATAGTTCACGATGTACAGCACAGTCTATGTGCCATTAGCACCTTCAGACAGTGCTTAGCATTCTGAGGTCTTAGTAAAGCACCAGTGTTTCTTTCATAGCGAAGGACAATAATCATCCCCAGTCTGGTAGCTGTTCTAGTGGCTATCACCTCTTCTGTTCTGTATTCAGATATCAATATGCACATCCCCTCAGCGCTGTCAGTTTTACTCTAGGTAAATGTACACAGCAGCGACAGACCGTTAAAAGGAAGCGTTCAAAGACCACCAGTTGTTTAAAGACCTACAGCTGTCCAAGATTACATTTGAATGGGCAGACATCTAGCAGAGTACATAGACGATCTATGCCCCTTGCAGTCCTTTTCTTCATCAATAGGTACAGCTCTGTCTACTACATAGGCTGTGCAGGCATCAAAGATATATCTGTACCTTTAAGAAACAGTCCATTAGTGTGATAAAAAACATAATGACTCTAGTCTAATGGAGAGTTTATCGATGCTGGGCATTTCAGCATAATATAAATTATTGCCATCAATAACTAACTAAGAAGCATCTCCAGCAATTTCATGGCATTGTCCTTGATAGTCACGTCCATGACCTGACGTTAAAACTAAAAGTTGTCACCCCCTAATGGAACAATGTCCACAACATGTGATCAAGGCGTCCGCAGAGATTCACAATACGCTCCTGAATTGGACTTTCACCTAGACGCTCATCAACGGCCTACGACCTTCCAAGCAAAGATTAAGATCACGGGAAAGTAACGCATGTTGAATCTTAGGTCAGTTCTAAGGTGCAACTTCAGAGTACATTTACCAACAGAAACGCGTATTGCCGTCTATGGGTGGGTCCATGCCATCGCAGCAAGCAAACACATCCCAGCTTAGTGGCAAGCAGCTCAGTTAGATTGCTTACACATTTTGCTGTGAGATAACATCACCTCCCGAAAAAGAATAAACATGCCTGGCAGATTTAGTTGCTTTCTCTCGACGCCTGCATGTGCCGTGTGTGGATATTCCCAGGCAACGACACCAGGCCTGTTTTTAGCGGCACACATCTGTCACTCACTGTCCTTATTCAGAACGAGAGACTTGCAGGATGAGCGAGGGGGCGGGCAGACGGGTTGATGGTCGTGTCCATCTGGGTCTGGAGTCTTAATAAACCCATGTGGCTTTACCGAACCCCACAGTGGCTCCAAGCTCTGCTCTGCTTTCATTTCCATTTCATCCAAGCAGCTCTCAGTCTACTGCTCCCTAGGTGCTCATACAGATCCTCTCAGTTTCTCTGTCCTAGCATCTGGCAAGCAATACTATGGATCATCTACTCCCCTGGCCAGAAAGCCAGTCTGTGCCCCAGGGAGTGCGAGAACCATTCGACATGAATGCAGCTGAGACTGTGATGCAAAGACGGTAGGACGTCACTTATTGGAAAAGTCAAATATCCGAATCCACCCAAAGAAGAAATTAAAGTTTCTTTCAGCACATTCAATGTTATGCTGAAGTATTATTCTGGTTGCTTAATGTGTTTATTTTACATATATATGCAGTGAAGCATAAAAATAGTCTTAATTTGCCATTACATACATTCAAATATTGGCTTTAGCTAGTGTGAGGATTCAGGACAGTCTCCCTTGAACTTGATGTGTCATTATTTGTTGTAACTTTGGCTGTTGTGAGTGTGTGTGTGTGTGTGGGGGGGGGGGGTGCTTAGCTTCTAGTCAGTCTGCTAATTCAGTTAATTTTGTATAAACTCGGTATTCTCATATACAGTATGTTTGATTATTTGACTAATCGGGGTCCACTTATAATTCTTCAGAAAATTGGCGTTCTACGATCAAATTTTTAAATGTCACCTTCTTTTCCATCATGCATGCAGGTGATGAACTTGGGGTCTACAGTATACTGTACACGGCTTCCCTCTTGACCTTCATCTATTCAAGATATTTTCAGTAGTTCCAAACAATCACAGATTTTACTGTCTGCTTTATAGAAAGATCTGCATCGATCTAGTTTTGGTTCCTATTTGCTACACTTTCCAATAATTTTGGATTCTAACCAAAATCTCTTGATTTTCATAACTGTTTGCTCATTCTGCATCTCATCTTGTCACCTTGGCTCTTTATGCCTGTCTGAAACTTGATTTCAGGGACAATGCTACTAAGTGTTCCTCTCCTCAGCCCCTACGAGTTGACCTGAGTCACCCTCTCCTTGGTTCTCCATTTCAGCTCCTAGACTCCCAGGCCACTGTAGGCCTTCTTTTATCTCCCAGGGAGCCTCTTCTTCTGTCAGCTCTCCTCATTACCTCCGTCAGCTCAATATATACCCATCGCTTCCCTGAGTAGCCAGGGCAATGCCATGGGTCTCTCTGGTGTCCATCAGGGGGCACTATTCTGAGCCAGCGGATGCTCTGTGCAGCATACAGCCTGTTATGTGGCGCTTAAGGACACTGATATCAAACCTGCTGGGGCCCGATTCATCAAATGTAAACAGAAAAATATACTCTCTCTATAAATGAGTGCAAATTCTTAAGTACTTCAGGAAAAAAAGTAAAAGAAATGCACTCATCTACTCTCTATGATGGGTGAACATAATAAATTGCAGTACTCACTCCAGAAAAGTCACCTGCTACCAGGAGAGGGCACATCATTTCTGTTCACCTACTTATTACAATATTAAAGTTAAATTCAAAACTGCTCAAATTGAATTCTTATGTAATTGCCTCACATTGCTAGGCAATTATCACTGAATGGGTTATATAATATATATATTTTAATAGACATACATATTAAATTTACCACATTTACGCTCCCTCAATAGATTACAATAGTATTCTAGTATTACAATCACTTCACACTGAGACTTTTGTCACGCTCAGTGGCAAATCCGTTTACGTTACTGTCATTCAGTCGGCTCTTAATTAATTTAAATAAGAGTTATTAAATAAAGCAAATGACCGTCTAGACACATGGCTATTATGGTGCATGAAAACAGGAACATACTTTCCTGTTAATGCAAATTCCATGACGTTTCCCACACAAAATCATCATGAACAGCCGTCTGCCACGTGACTGCACCTCTGAGTCATCACGCTCCATTTTCACCCAGTGCATCACCTCCTAAGCAGGTCCATCTTGGCTGTGGGTCACAGTTCGGTTAGCTAAAGCAGTTTCTCAAGCAAATTAAGACGCATTTCAAATGGAAACACAAAGATGCCCTCATTACAAGCTGTAGAGCACCATATGGCACTGGGTGGATTCTGAGAGATCTTCAGATAGGACAGGAGGATGTTTGGGTGTCAGCTGAGTCACTCGAAGGCCACAGTGAAAGATGAGGTCTGAAGCAGCATCCTTAAAAAACGATGGCCTAAAGGTCATTTCAGTAGGAATATGAACTTATGTGGCTCAAATTATTACCAGCCCCCACCTGGCTGCCTTGAGAGTGACTCCAAGATCAAAATTACACCTCTTCAAGTCAAATCAAGTCAAGTAAGTGGGCTTTACTGTCATGTCATCCATATAGAGTGGCAAGAGGTAAGGGGACCACAGTGCAAACAAGAAGTGACAAAAGTGCAGAAGGCCTGCTTAACAATAAATTGAAAAGGAAAAACAAGGGCAGAACATGACAAGGGAGGGGTGGAACTTAAGACTTTATGTACATAGTGCATTTTCTTTCTCACATCTCAAATATAAGCCTTCACAATTTCACATCACGCTAAGACCGGCACATGTAACAGCAGTGAAGGCAACAACTTCTGATTGGTTTTTAACTCTTCTGACACTGGATCTGAACATTTCACCCCTGGCCCCCAATAAATTCCCTATACCTATACTAGGCACAGGTATAGGTCAGTTAACATGCCTGAACTACCCAAGTGAAGAGATAAGTCTTCTTCGAGTTATGATAAGTCCATTAAGCCATATTACAATGGAGATGGATGGATAGTTGTTTGCCGTACTGATCCAGCTGGAAAACCTGTCTATGTGCGTTTGACAGGAGATTCCAGCTCCTTCAGCACCAGGCACCCTGCTCTTCAAAAAGGGACATTCCTGCCACTGTTTAAATGAAATCAGCCACCTGGGAGATGGACTGAGGGCCCTGAATTTGGGTCTATTTGGCAGAATTTCAGGAAAGACATCCAACACATGGTCAAGGTGATGTCACCATGCCATAATGAAAGACGATAAATGCTCAGCTGACCCTGTATGACTTCTACAGCGGGAGTCATGCTGCTGAAAGAGCTCGATTTGACCGATAATTAAACAACGTTCCGACGGTACCCTGAGGGGAGATCTCAGTATATAGGGGCCCCTCTGAACAGATTGCTGCACAAAGCAAGTGACAGGTGGCAGCGGGGATGACTAGATCGGCACGTTGGACTGTGAGACTCACGCATTAAAAATAAGCCTCCCGTCGAGCCAAAATGAAAACACGGCATGGGGGGGGGGGGGTTGTGCGCCTCTTCAGGTGTCCACAGTAGCAGCACCTACACTGCATTGTTTTGGATAACAGAGAAATGGACAAGAAACATGCCCAGTGAGATGGGACCAGCACATATTTACAGGAAACACCAAGAGTCACCAAATGTTTTGATTTGTGATGCACCCTGGAATCACCCAACAGTCATCAAATGCCAGTTATGCACCTGAAAATATAGCATCTGAAGTAACATTTCAAAATTAAACTAGTTAAGTTTATGGTACCTCTGATTTTGTTAAAATTCTTCTTGCCATAAATGGCTTATATGACATTTACAACCAGTGTGCAATAACCCTGTTCATTTGCCCAACTACATGTATCACCTACTACACCAAACAAAAACTAAAATAGTCCGGTCCAACCGAATTTATAATTTATGCTAAAATGCATGGCATATGCTACCCACAGTTCTATATACGTGTGCCGTTATTCAAGCACCCATTTATCAATTGTAATGAGCTTAATTATAGCATCCTCACCAACAGAGCTGCCCCAAGGTAGTAACCTGACAATAACTTAACAAGAGAAACATCACTGAATGACAAAAGGGTTGATGTCACTCAGTACTTAATGGGGATGAGAAAGGCGGAGAACAGAGGAGGTCCTCATCAGGTAAAATTAACACTGAAGCAAACACTCCAACAGCTGAAACGAGGACAACCAGGAAACCAGAGACAGTCTAATTTGCCAGATTTCACGTTATTAATTTCCCATCTCACTTCGTGCCCCTTGAAAGTCCAAGGTCCAATTAAGGATCGCTCATGGGAGACCCTATACTCCTAGACCTCATTGCCTAAGAGTTCAAATCCACAAATTTCCAAAATATGTGCTGATATGGTGTTAATGTCGCTTTGCCCGTCTCCCGTCCTGTGGCTATAACTAATGAGACTTTAACACAATGTCGGCACATGGAAAAAGCCAGCTGGATTTCACAGTTCATTTTGAGCATTACATTGTCCATGAGAAATGATAAAATACCAGGGGCCCTCAGTGGGACAAGGATGGATTTAAATAGCACCACTGTGCTTCACTTGCATGTTAATTAAAGTTATGTTGTGTTTAATCTCAAATGAAAACTTCTAAACCAGTCATATGCAAAGGTAGCGTCCTTTTGGTAGCTGAGATTTCTGGCCCACAAGAGGAATTCACAGTAAATCAGATTTGATTTCAATAAATTAGTGAATAGAATGTTTCTCTAAACCACCCAAAAGGAAACTCTTGCATTCATCCTGTTCCTGAGTGATGGTTATTTCATGTGACAAGCAATATTTAAACTGTCTAAATTAGTAACCACCTACTAAGAATACACATTACAGTTTCCAGTCTGGGGTGAAAATCAGAAATACGAGGCACTGTGAAAATAAAAATAAAAACATCTGGTTTACTAACAAAAACCCAATCTGAAAAACTGTTTCAGAATGTAATATTTCCAAATAGCAGCACAGCGAATCAAAAAAGCCCGCAACTGCATTCAAAACTAAGTATGATCATCAGAAAATTTTTTTTATTACTAATATTGTTCATATTGCACACTACTAAAGCCTGAATGTTTAAAGCCACACATCCATCACCCATTAAAGAAAACTGCATAAACACAAAAGGTTAAAACATCAATCTATAACAAAAGAAGAAAACTTATGTAGGTAAACACATGGGTAGATAAGTACCGCGGTATCTTATAAATTCAGTGACCAATTAATGAAATGTTTAAAAAGCTAATCTAGCAAATTCCTATATCAGCCACCATTGTTTGTCATCAGATGATATAGTAGGATGCTCCTCCAGCACTGGGAGGTGCAGCACCACCGGAGGTCAGTTTTTGGAGGGCAACTGCTTTTAGTCGGCGAGGAAACTCATCAAAGACATTCTGCCACATCTTCGGCAGCCATCCACCTGCCCTTCATCACCAGCCAGAAAACCACTGCCCGTGAGACTCAACAAGTGGCAGGGTGTGAAGGTCAAAGCCGAGAGACTGTAAGCTTGGCTGTGCCCTGTCCCTCTGACCAGCAAGCACACTTTAAGTGATGAGTGCCCTGCAAGCAGGAAATATACTGTTTCCTCTAAAATATGATTCGATATCAAACTTATACAAGTCAGAAAGAAAGTGGAGAGCCTGCAGTCTGTGCTTTTAGGGGGGTCAGCATGAAATGGCTGAACAACTAACCTTGTTATAAACTATTAACTAATATGTGATAATAGTGATAATAATGTGATATAAGACAATTAAATGGGAATCATCAAAAGGTCAAAACACAGAGAAATACCACTAGATATAATGGTCAGGCACTGCACAGTATAGTTAAAATATATTTCTTAGTTATGTTACATAACAATTAAAGTTAAAAACGGGTAACTGCCCAGCGCAGGTAAAGGTATGAAAGCAGACATCTGGGACTTCTTGTGTCTTTTCAACATCAGATATTTTATCCACTAAAAACTTATTTCATTAGTACTCCACGTAAAAAGTAAAGTATATTGCATTCCCTAGGTAAAGGATGCAGTGATAAATTAAAATCAAGTATAGCTGCATATATTCTGAACATATGCAGGCAATCTAATTTTCAGACAACCGAAAGTCTGTAGGATTCACTCCCCGTATTACAGCCAAGTATCACATTGTGCACAGTGTAGATCAAGTTCTAAATGCCTTTTCTTCTTACCGTCATAACTCGCCTCTAAAAGCCCAAACTGCTCCAGGACCTTCACAAAAAGTACGACCACCACCAGCACAGCAATCATCTCGAGTCCCTCCAAGTTCATGGCAAGTCAAGTCATGGTGGTTACCGCAGCCACAGAGAAGTGAGGCATTCAGTCGGTCTTGGAGAAGCCATTGAGCTACAAAGGCAACATCTCAGTCCAGAACAGAAGAGAGAGAGCGAAAGGGAGAGGGAGGGGAGGAGGTAAGAGAGAGAGGGGGGAGCGAGACAGAGAAACGCTGCTGTTACGAGCACAGGCCAGAGGCGACAGTCAGACGAACGTGGGGGAGGGGGCACAGGATTATCTGCTGTCTTCTTATCTCAGAACCACAGAGAGATCCCCATCCGGTGAGGAGACAGGCCATCCGATTTTCGGGGCTTGGTGTGGTGACCCCCCCCCCCCCCCAATACCTGAGGTAAAGACATCATACCATAAGAGACAAGCAGACATCTGGGGACTCACTTCCTCTGCCTTCACCGTTCTGGACACACATCGATCGAGGGGTGGGTGTGTGTGTGTGTGGGGGGGGGGGGGGGGGAGCCGGGGGGGCGGGGGAGGGGGGGGGCGAGCAAAGGGAGGGGGGTGGTTTCGAGTGCTGCGGGAAAAGGGAAACAACG